>JAQFVV010012451.1:5673872-6141372 GCA_028023455.1 Epiperipatus broadwayi | reverse complement strand
TCCATATTGGTTTTGTCTGAGATTTCATACATTTAAACAAATATGGTTAGTGTATACAATTTGTTGTTTTACTTTAATTTTACTCTTGACTCCTTCTCCCTGTGATTTGAAATCCATGCATAACCCATATTTTCTGATTATGTTTTTTGTGTGACAAACATATATGAATGACAGTTTCTCCCACTTATGTAGCATTTAGCACTTTTAAATTTACATAACTTCTTTAAGTATCCTTTCTCACAGTATCAGTAACATACAAAAGACTTTATAGGGCTTCATCAGCTCATGGTTTGAATGTCAGCTTTATTTATTATCACATTGCATGTTGCTACATCTCTATTATTTTGAAATACTGCAGCATCTTCCATGAGTAATTTTTGTGTTATATATTTATCCACCACCTGCTTATATGTCTAGGCTAATTCACTGAGGAGAACTTGACATAACTTATTGTTATTTAACTAACATAGCTCACTGGTCAAGGGGCATGTTATCTGGTTCTATGCTAAATTCACAGTGTTTCACTAATTCCCATAGTACTATATTATAATGTTGATACTTTTCATTCAGTTCTTGTCTCCTATTTTTAAAATTTAGACATGACAACCATTTGGACATTGTCAGTTTGGAATATGTACATAATTTTTCTTTAAGTTCCAGGTACACTACTTCTGGAGGTTTCAGTTCAAAAAGACTTTTTGCTATTTATGGAATGTTTTTGGCCAGCAGTCATCTTCTATCTATTCGATGGTACAACACTAATTTTTGTATGCTGTTAACATCAAATTTCTTAACAATATTATGAAATGCTATTTTCAGAGTTTGTCCAATTTATATATGAATGTTGTAGTTTTTTCAATTACAATATTGATATTGCCCATGATACTTTTGACATTTGCACAGGCTCTTCTATTGAATGAAGCCTATCATCTACAGCTACTCTGCCCATTGTCCAGGTTACAATTAAATAAATAAGCAATAATAAAAATAAACGAGTTTATTATACTCATATATATGTTTATAAGTGTAATACAAGTTTATAAGTAACCATTAGAAACCAGTCAACACTTAGACAAACCCAATGTAGATAATAATCAAACTGTTATCAAGGCAATTAATCCCAATGTAAATCATAATCAAACCGTTATCAAGGCAATCTTCTTTATTATTTGCTTTGATAATAGTTTGAGGTTGTTGATTATTATTTATATTGGGATTATCTAGGTGTTAACTGGTTTCTAATTGTTATATATATATAGATAAGTGAAATAAATATTAGTCCTTGAGAAGACAGTCTCTAAGAGAAATATCTTTAATAGTGTATATATTACTTCCGGGTACACATCACTTGATAATGAGAAAATGCACATCTGAGTTTTTAAACTTTTACACACATGATTACTTCATATGCTTCTGCTTTTTAGTGTGTGTGTGTGTTCTGCATACATAATAAATTGCGTACACAATTTAAGTTCCGTGCATGGCAATTTCTTGCAAATTTTGCTAGAGTGTATAATTATGTAAATGTTGTGTGGTAATTTATTTTCTGTAATAAAACTTTATTTCATTTAGAATATGATATATACATATATGTCCACACATTTATTTATATAATAATATGCACGCTTCAAAAAGATATACCGTTTAGTATATATATCTTCATTAGTATTAATATCTGATTCTGTATTTTGTTTTCTTTATCTCACTTCTTTCTGGTTCTCATTAGAATATCTATATTTTTATCTATGTGCGTGTGTTTACATCAGATTATAATATCTTTTTTGATGCTGTTAACAAATGTAAACCTTATTTTTGTACAATTATCATCATCTTCATTATCAAATAAAAATTTTATATTATAATACACACATTTGCTTTGCATGATTTAATACAGTAAAAGAGTGATGACGTCAGCAACCAAAAGTTCCAGGATTGAAACTCGTTTTTATTTATAATGATACAACATCGCATGAGCTTTCAAACAACAAGCTTTTGATTATTTTTTAAATACATATTAATTTAATATGAAAATATTATTGCATTAATTATAAGCACAACTTAAAATGACATCATTAAATAAAGAATTTATACATTGTTTTTATTTAGATTTATTATTAATGGTCGTTTAAAAATAATTAATTAATGGCTGATTACATTTTTTGGACAATCTAGAACAGAGTAGTGAAGATATTGAAAATTAAAGGACTTTATCAAGTTAATTTTTAAATTCTGAAATGTTAAATATCAAAACTTCTACAATTACAACTTTAGTATTCAGATAAACACATTAATGATTATTATTTATTACTTGAGATTGCTGATCTATGTGAAGTAAAATTATTATACCGGACAAAAGCTTTAGACTCGCACAAACTAACCGCCAGGGCGCCACTAGTCCGAAATTTGGAACTAGACATTTATTTTTAAGGGATTACAGGATATGTGAATCGAATGCGCCGGACTAGCTCAATCAAGCAAATAAGATCTATGTTTTGTTCCGTGAGTTGGAAAGGTAGCAACAGAAGACAAAATCAACTAAGTAAATGAATAAATAATTTTATTAGTAGCATGGTTAAATAAACATAAATCTAAATAATAATCTTTAAAATACACCTAAATTATGTACTACACGTACATTCGTCAAAATTAAATTTAAATATTTTATATGGCTTTGAGAGCGATTTTCTGTGGGTGAAAGAGTGCAAAATACTGACAATAGCAGAAGTATTAGTAAGTATTCAGTGATCTCACATAAGAAAAGGGAGGTTAGCTTCCTGCTTATAACCCATAGTTAGGAAAAGGCTGAAATTCCGTATTTGAGATTTATGTAAGCTTATGTCAAAAACGAAGAAATGCAAGGTAGCTTCCAAAACATTAATAATAATAAAAAGAGTGTTGAAAGTTATTACTTTCAATCGATTGACCTCCCTCTGAGTGAGACAAGCTAGGAGCTCATGATCTACCTATTGAGAGGGTTAAAACGATCATACGTGCCCCTAATAAACGAATTGGAAGCTTGAAAAAATAAAAATAAAAACTATTATATTCCATAATCGTCTATCATAAATAATTAGTTTCACTACATAAGTAGAACTAATAATAAAATGGGTCACAAGCCAGAAGTCAATTAAAATAGTCTGTAATATCCAGACTGCTTTCTATAATAAAAGAAATGCGAGATTAAAATAACTACTATCTTACTTACTAAGACTTAAATAGGATGGACAGTAATAGATTTGAAACTAGCACTCATTAAAAAAAGAAAGAAAGAAAAAAATCAAGTACACAGGAATCGAATTACATAAGATACAACTTGAAAAACATTTATATTTTTTTTAAAAAAAGGAAACACATATAAGACAACATTATTTAAGTCACAAAAATGTAAGGTACCTTAATAATTTATTTCAATGCTAGTGCACTAGACTTCTTAGGTTAAGTCCATTGCTCTGGATTCACTGACGGTAGGCTTGAGCGAGTTGGTTAGTGGTTTCTTTGGAGCCGGTTCTTATGGCATTGTAGGCAGTTAATGGAGACACAGGACGTCCGAACCTGTCCTGGCGAGAAGCTTAGCACATCATGGTAAAGAAAATATTCTTGCTGTAGATTTAATGTTCATTCTAGGTAGAATAATTACCGGATCAGCTTCCAGAATATGCAGGAATAGTTTGTGCAAGTATCTCTCAGAGTTGGTGGAAGTGTCTCGGAGTGTGTGCAATTCTCCTGTCAGAGTTGGTGTCTGTCTCTTTGTGTGGGTGCAAGTATTCTAGCTGATGCAAGTATTGAAAGCTAGTCAAAGATAATCCAATGGCCTGATTCCTCCTGTTATATCTGAATCATATCTCTTACCAATTACCAAACTTTTTCTTTTTAATTAAAATTTAAAAATTCTCTATCTAGATAACAATAGTTATCTAATTAACGAAATAAATTGCCCTTTACAGATCTAGGAACTAACTAATGAAAAGTTCTTTTCTTTTTGTTTTCTTTCTTTTTTAATTATTCTTATCAATATAAATCCCAAATCTGTAAAGCAATCTATTTGTACACTTTACTTTTACATAAATTTAACAAAAAAAGTAATCTTAGTTTTCTTGTTTTTTTAAAATCAAAATTAAAAACCAAATATAACTGTGGTCTTAAAATATAATTGCCACGTACATACATATATATTTGTACAAGCATTAAAAAAAGAAACTTTTAATCAAGTTTTACAAACAAAATGCTATATAAAAATTTATTTTATTTTCTTCACCCCTATAAAACTATAATTTTTGTAATGGTGTCTTAAACATCCATTACAACTGCCTCTCTGTCATTACAAAAAAAAAAACAACTTAGCTGACTTTGCTCTGCCTACCACTAACCAGTTTTCTCTAAGTTTGTTCTCACTTTAGAAAAAAATCAAATCTGTCCGACTACCCTAACAAATACTATTTAAAATCATTTGTAAGTAACATAAATTTTCAGGTATATACTGGTGATCTATTAAAATAACTATTTACTACAAAGTAATACAATTACGATTTACCCTATACTTTTTATTAAATAAAAACAAACATAATTTAAAATATTAAACTGTAATATTGTTTACCACACACATATATAGTTGTAATTATATATTATTTACAAAATTCATTCAGGCTTATCACCTATGTCGAAATAAATTTCTATTCTTAACTCGTAGTCCAATTACAAATCCTTTGTGTGTGTGTTTTTTAGCATCACGTCCGATCAATATCACTTACGCTCAGTCAGGCGGTTCTTTCTTTATTCTTACTGACTCTCTAATGTACGTTCCTTTTCCCCTTTTATCTATCCCTTGCTTATCATTTATTGCCTTGTCTCTTTCTCGTTCTGTTTTATCTTGTAGCTCATATATCTTATGACCCTTTAGCCGAGCAAAATGTATTTGTTCAATGTGTCCCACTTTAGTACAGCCCACCTCATTAATAAGAAATGGAATGAATCCCTCTACTATAGTCTTTTCAAATAAAATTGCTCTATAGAAAGCTTTTATCTCTGCCTTAAAATCATACTCCTTAACTTTTTTCTTAACTCACTTCTTTTCAAATTCATATTCACAACCACTAGATATTTTAACCAATTTATTTTTAGTTTCTTGTAGAAACTCTTTTACATTATTCTGTCTTTTGATATGCATTTTCTATCTCACCACCTATCTGCATCCAATCTCTACCAACTTCTATCTCTATTTCTACCTTGCCTGTTCTAACGCTATCCTGTTCTAATTCATCTTTCATGTCTTTTGCCTCTTCCTTTACTATTTCAACTTCCTGAACCTCCTTATTCGAATCTTTCTCTATGGCGTCTATAGCTGCCTGATTTTTATCAACTGTCTTCAATATTTCTTGTCTCATTCCTTTCATTTCTGCTCTCAGCTCCTCCAGTATTGTTTGTTGACTCCGTTTCATTTCCCGCAACTCTTGTCATATTTCTTTCATGTCGGCTTGCTGATTTTGTTTCATTTCTATTATCAACTTCATCATCACCTTCATCATCGTCTGTGTCTCGCTCTCTTTTTTCTACTATCTGGGGGTGTTTAAATACAACTGGGCTCTCTTCCAAACCTCCCTCCCTATCGTTTTCTTCTTTAGATTCCATTTTCAGAATAAACTTAGCCCCGATAAAATCTATATTTTTTTTTTTCAAATTACCAACGTAACTTTTCTTTTAAATCTGTTTATTAACGGTTTTTTTATTTAATCTTCAACAGCTAATTTTATTTTATTTTTACAAAGCAAACTTAAACTCTTTACTTTTTTAAAAACTTTACGAATGTCGAACTAATTAATAAACTCTTTTTGAATATCAAAACATTAAATACGGACTGATCCGAAACTACCTGCATCTTTTCATCAACTTCTATTCTACCACTAACTTTATTTCACCTATTTTCACCTACCGTTTCTGTTTATTTTTCCCAACCATCCGAACAAAACATCTCACATAAAGTTTTAATATCGGGCCCCATGTTGGGCGCCAAAAATTACTATCCTATATACCGGACAAAAGCTTTAGACTTGCACAAACTGACCGCCAGGGTGCCACTAGTCCAAAATTTGGAACTAGACATTTATTTTTAAGGGATTACAGGATATGCGAATCGAATGCGCCGGACTAGCTCAATCAAGCAGATGACATCTATGTTTTGTTCAGTGGGTTGAAAAGGTAGCAACAGAAAATAAAATCAACTAAGTAAATGAATAAATAATTTTATTAGTAGCATGGTTAAATAAACATAAATCTAAATAATAATCTTTAAAATACACCTAAATTATGTACTACACATACATTTGTCAAAATTAAATTTAAATATTTTATATGGCTTTGAGAGCAATTTTCTGTGGTTGAAAGAGTGCAAAATACTGACAGTAGCAGAAGTATTAGTAAGTATTCAGTGATCTCACGTAAGAAAAGGGAGGTTAGCTTCCTGCTTATAACCCATAGTTAGGAAAAGGCTGAATCTCAGTATTTGAGATTTATGTAAGCTTATGTCGAAACCGAAGAAATGCAAGGTAGCTTCCAAAACATTAATAATAATAAAAAGAGTGTTGAAAGTTATTACTTTCAATCGATTGACCTCCCTCTGAGTGAGACAGGCTAGGAGCTCACAATCTACCTATTGAGATTGTTAAAATGATCGTACATGCCCCTAATAAATGAATTGAAAGCTTGAAGAAATAAAACTAAAAACTATTATATTTCATAATCATCTATCATAAATAATTAATGTTTCGTGACATAAGTAGAACTAATAATAAAATGGGTCACAAGCCAGAAGTCAATTAAAATAGTCTGTAATATCCAGACTGCTTTCTATAATAAAAAAAATGTGAGATTAAAATAAACTACTATCTTACTTACTAAGACTTAAATAGGATGGACAGTAATAGGTTTGAAACTAGCACTCATTAAAAAAAAAGAAAAAAATCAAGTACACAGAAATCGAATTACATAAGATACAACTTGAAAAACATTTATATTTTTTTTTTAAAAAAAGGAAACTCATATAAGACAACATTATTTAAGTCACAAAATTGTAAGGTACCTTAATAATTTATTTCAATGCTAGTGCACTAGACTTCTTAGGTTAAGTCCGTTGCTCTGGATTCACTGAAGGTAGGCTTGGGCGAGTTGGTTAGTGGTTTCTTTGGAGCCGGTTCTTATGGCATTGTAGGCAGTTAATGGAGACACAGGACGTCTGAACCTGTCCTGGCGAGAAGCTTAGCACATCATGGTAAAGAAAATATTCTTGCTGTAGGTTTAATGTTCATTCTAGGTACAATAATTACCGGATCAGCTTTCAGAATATGCAGGAATAGTTTGTGCAAGTATCTCTCAGAGTTGGTGGAAGTGTCTCAGAGTGTGTGCAATTCTCCTGTCAGAGTTGGTGTCTGTCTCTTTGCACTGGTGCAAGTATACTAGCTGATGCAAGTATTGAAAGCTAGTCGAAGATAATCCAATGGCCTGATTCAGCCTGATATATCTGAATCATATCTCTTAAACCAATTACCAAACTTTTTCTTTTTAATTAAAATCTAAAAATTCTCTATCTAGATAACAATAGTTATCTAATTAACGAAATAAATTGCCCTTTACAGATCTAGGAACCAACTAATGAAAAGTTCTTTTCTTTTTGTTTTCTTTCTTTTTTAATTATTCTTATCAATATAAATCACAAATCTGTAAAGCAATCTATTTGTACACATTACTTTTACATAAATTTAACAAAAAAGGTAATCTTAGTTTTCTTGTTTTTTTTTTAAATCAAAATTAAAAACCAAATATAACTGTGGTCTTAAAATATAATTGCCACATACATACATATATATTTGTACAAGCATTAAAAAAAAGAAACTTTTAATCAAGTTTTACAAACGAAATGCTATATAAAAATTTATTTTATTTTCTTCACCCCTATAAAACTATAATTTTTGTAATGGTGTCTTAAACATCCATTACATTATATAACATTTGAAGTGTCTTGTATTAATCCATTTCTCATGGAAAAAGTTTATAACTACTCTGAAAGATGTTTAATCCATAGATACTCAACAGCATTTAAAATAAATGACATTTGAAGGTAGATAGTAATATCCTCACTTGTTAAAACTGTTATCTGCTGGTGGTTTTATTACAACATTAATATCAGATGATAATGGTGTTGTCTGAAATCTGTTTGCACCAGAAGATAAATGCAATATAATAATTAAATCAAGAAAATGTTATGATATGGTCTGATTTATGACCATTTAATATCATGTTTTCTCATCAGAAAAAGTCATTCTGATTTATAGAATTCTTTTGGCAGACACCAGACACAAACTCTTCCATTTGTTATAAAAATTGATAAACAATGTTTTTTTCCTGCCATATGAGGTAATTTTGTTTGTCTATTTTCCATCTTTATATTAATATTACAACTTCTTCCACATCTACCATTTGCATTTGAACCAATGGATGTAGGCCCAACTTTGTAATCTCAAAAGAGTATAGTGATATCATAGGAATCTTCTGTCCTTTTTTTTTTTATATTTCATAATTTTGGCATATATATAATTTTTCATAAAATCCATGGTATTATGATATATTTTATCAGTTCTAGTTATTACAAAAAAAAAAGTGGCTACATTGATTATAATCTTTTACCCTTCCTCTAATCATAAGCTTTAATATGGTGAATGCTATATTACATTAACTTATAAGTTTGTCATGATAAAGTTAGAGTTCAAATTCAAGAAGCATCTGCCCAAGTAGCATAGTATTTTTGATGCTACCATAGATTTTTCTTACATGTTCTGTTATCATGTCCTATAATCTAAAGTGTTGTTCAGTAATTTTCCTGATTTTTACTTAAACTAATAACATGATACTAGGATTTTTTTCTATATTGTTTTTGTCCTTTCAAAAAAATAGTGCGAAAGATATGTTGCAAATTCAGTTCAATAGAGGGTGCTTTCATTTTCATTAGTCAGACTAGTAATAAACATGTGCTTAATCATAGCATTTTTGATAACTATTGGAAAAAAGTATATTCCTTTTGAAAAATGGTCTTTAGAAGCAGATTTGATTTTGATTTTGCAATACGAAACAATTTTCTAGGAGGGGGAGCAATCCAAATATTATATAGGAAAGGTTCGTTTTTGATTTTTTCTTCAGTGAACTCCATTTTGTAGATCTAACCTTCAGGTTTTAATTTCCTTTTTATTTTCAGTTTATAATCTGATGATGAGTAAAAATTGAAAATAAGTGCTAGTATGAGATGAAGAAAGAAGCTTTGATATAATAAAGAAGTTAAGATCAATCACTACTTTTTTTGCATAATCCACTGATAAAAACAAGTGCTAATATTAAAGCACCTAATGCAGTAACAACACCAGAAATGCAGTCTTGTTAAGTGAGAATCAGATCTATGCAAAATATGCTATAGTATAAAGGCCTCAGTGAATGGATGTTTTTTTTTAAAAAAAATTGTTGAAAATGTAAAACATTTTTACTGGAAAAAAATTATTACTCCATATATTTTATTTATATATTAATTACATTCGCTTATAATTGCAACTATAGTAATATACCGATAATAACAATTTTTTTGAATGACGTTCTTAGACGAACTATGTTAATTTGTCATTGTGTTTTTGAAAATTCTCTTTATCAAATCTGTGGAATTATATTTGCATTACTCATATATGTGTCTGATGCAGGGTAAGTCTCAAAACATTTTTATCTAGGACATGAAATTTGGCTTTTAGTAAATGTGAAGTTAATAATGGACTGTTTTGGTAGACAATGAAATGGTGAAATAGTATCAACATTTGCTACTATTTATTATACTATAAGCTTTTGTTTTTAACTGTCATTTATCATGATAATGATCTGATAACGATTTATCTCTCTCATCATGCATTGATTTATGACACACCAACTTTTTGACAACTATTTATTACAATAGAATTCTATCTATTAAGAACAACATGGAATAATGGTAATATGACAAATGTTCCTGTTATTTTTAGAAACTCTTGCGTATTTATTCAATAGTAATTCTTTTTCTTTTATTTACATGAATTCTCAATAAAAGCATTTAATATTTTTGAATTATGCTAGACAACTAGCTTAGGTGCTGTTGGGTAAAGAATTAAAATAAGGCATAGTATTTTTAAAATATTTTTTTATTAAATTAAAATATATAAGAAAACGTTTGGAAGCATTTCAATGAAAAATCTACCTCTTTTAAATTATTTACTTCTTAAGCAAATGTTTAGTTCTCTTTTAAAAATGTATTGAATACCGTTACCGGTATTAGCAAAAGAATTTAGGGAATCTGATTTTTATTTATCTAAATTACAAAATAAAGTACAGTATTTCTCAGGTGATCTAAATATACGAAAATTCACTTGTGACAAAATGAATTAAGTTCTTAGAAAAGAGAGAAGAGAAATAGAGTTTGTTAATACATCGTTAGCGATAATACACATACGAAAAAGGTGAAAAAGTCTTGTGTGTGAATATAGGCAATATTAATCTTTAATTTGGATTAAAGAGAAAAACTCTAGTTTAATGAATGATTAATGACAAACGAATTTAGTTTATGAAAAGTGAATGAAAACGAGGTTGTGAGTGGAGTAAGTTTGGCGGTTGAAAAAGAAAATGTGAAAAATCGCCATACATAAATCCACTTCATGTAATAAGGATATATATGGAAAATGGTGACCTGGGCCATCTGGTGAGTGCTGATTCAGCACGAAATGCATCTTGGGAGTCATTTGTCTTTTATTGCATCTTTATTTATATGAAAAATGAAAAGTGACAGGAGAAGTGGAGTTAGTTAATACGTCGCTTCTTAGAATATTGTTAAAAAACAAAACTAAAAAAACGTTATTACTGATGTCAGGATCGATAGAGGCAGAAGAATGATTTAACAGGTTTTATTTTTTGGGGGGGAGTGAATTTTTTTATTATTATTTAATATACTTTAAATACACGTATATTGTCTATACTGAACTTAATACAATTAGAAGGGACTTGAACTCAGAATTTTAATCTCCCTACAGCTATCCCCTCTATCTTATACAACTGATACATGTGACCACATACATATGAAAAAAATAAATGATTTCCGGTACAATGGTCCTTTACTTTTGTGTCTAATTGTTTTTTGTAATTGTATGAAAATTGAAATGTATGAAAGGAGAGCAATGTAAAAAAAACATCAAAAAGGGTTTTCAAAATACGTGTGTATATATATTTCGGCTAAATATTATGTTTCTATTTTTTTTTAAAAAGTTTAAAAATTCTTAAGAAATAATAATATTTAAGAAGTTTAAAGGCATACTGAAGATTAATTTGACAACATGTGAATTTGAAAAATATTCCTTAATTTTGTTCTTGATTTTTATGATTGGACATATTGTCGATTGGCTTAAATCAAGCGTGTCAAACTCATTCAAACAACGGGCCACTTAACACAGGTAAGATTCTCGCATGGGCCACCTCACACAAATTTTCTTGAAATTAAAATTGGAAAGGAATAAAAATATATATATAATTAAATTTACTAAAGTAGAATTTGAAGATAAGATTAAATATTTATAGAAATTAATATAGATAACGATAATAAAATTACTTTAAAACATTTTATTAAAGAACATAAATTAAGACAAATTATTCATGTAGATTAACAACAAGCACTGGTACAAAAATTAGCAGTAATTAAAAATTTTAAATATAGGAATGATAATTACAATTTAGATAAAAGTATAGCTCAGTTGCAAAAGAATCAATTTATTAAATTATATAAAGACTATGGATATAATCCTAAAACTATATTTTTTACTTCTAAGAAATCCATGGTAGATGATAAAACTTTTGAGAATAATGTTGGTATTGATAATGGTAATAATGAATCAAATAAGAAATGGATTAAACTTTCACATTATCCTAAAATTTATAATACTTTAAGGTATAATAAAGATTATATTGATGAGAATATAAATATTGGCTGGTCAAATAGTAAAAATCTTGATCAATTAATAGGTAATTATAGGTTAAGGGATGATTTACAATTCAAAAAAGGAATTGTATATAAAATTACATGTGAAATTTGTAAAATGATTCACTTTGGACATACTGGAAAACAATTAGAGGTAAGAGCCAAAGAACATAACAATGCTATTAAAAGAAGAGATGATAGATCTGCATTATATATTTATTCATTACTTGAAATATGGCCATAGAATAGATGCTATAAAAAGTATTAAATATTTAAATTTCATTAAATATCCAAAAAGAAGGAAAATATATGAAACATATTATATTAAAAATAATTTGACTAATTATATGAATATTTATAAGACTTTTGCAGATTTGGTTAATAATTGGTTGATTAAAAATGGATGGAAAATTATATAAGTTGATATAAATAATTGTATTAAAAATGCATGTAATATTATTTAACATATTGTTATAATATAATCAATTGTTTTGTGATTATTGAATTTATATATGAGAGTTTTGATTTGTTTTAATTATTTATATTATTATTGTTTGTTTTAATTCCATTATTGGACACTGGATGGTTTTATGTCAGGTGATTCATTAATGTTAAATAGATTAGTAACATTTGAAAAGGACACCAAAGTAGATGCTGAGAAAAAGCTTTTTAATATATAAAATTATTATTTGATTATATAACTGTTGTAAAGAATTATTACTATTTTTCTTAAAATTTTATTTTGAAGTGAGAATGCAGAAATATAGGTGAGGTAATTAAAGCATATTATGTAGTTTAGTGAATTCAGTTCAATAATATACAGTTGCTATAGTGTTGCTTTTATTTAAACATTTATTTTATTTGATTAAATATTTATAAAACTACAATTTATTATTTTTACTAGAAACTTGCCAGCACTTTCCTCCTACTAGTTTTCCAATATCTGGATTCAAAGACTGAGAACAAACAATTTTCATTATGGCAGATAGATGTTTATCAGTTAATCTTGATCGGTAAGCTGGTTTATATAATTTCACATATGAAAATAATTGCTCACATAAATATATACTTTCAAAAAAGCATAAAATTTGTGAAGCAAATTTGTTAATTTCTGGGTATCTTTCACCTAAATAGGAATATATTTTGGAAATTTCTACTTCTCAATATTTGTTTTTTAAAATCGAATCGTTCTGGAAATCAATTCCAGTTGTATCAAAGTCAAAGCTTTTTCAACTTCAAAGGCAAAAGGTCCATTGAAAAGAGAAAAAATTCCTTCTAATGCTTTGAAATCATCAAAATATTTATGGAATTCATTTTTCAATTTTTGCAGAGTATTGTGAAAATGAGCAACTTTGATTTTGTGCTTTTAACTGCTCACATGTAGGAAAATATGTCAAAACATTCTTTTGCAAATGATTTCTAAACAAATTCAGTTTTTATGTAAAGCTTGCAACTGCATCATACATATTCATTATCAATTGATCTTTGCCTTGCAATGTAATATTAAAATTATTCAGATGGTCTGTAATATCTGATAAAAATACTAGATCTTGTATCCACAATAGATCTTTTATAACTGATATATTTTCATTGTTTTCATCTCTCATTTCAAAAAATAATATTATTTCCTCCAAAGCAGATAGAAACTCTTTAGGATGTTGTGGCAGGACAACCAATGAACTTCTGCATAATAAGAAAGATCTTTGAATTCGGATTCTAAATCTTTATGGAAGGAAGTAAATTAGTGATGGTTAAGTGCTCTTCATTAAATAGTTGATGTCCTTTGTAACTGTTTTAAGTACTTGGTCCATTTTTAATAATTTTAAACAGAAATTGTTGGTGAATGAGGCAATGAAAAGCTTTGATTTTCGGTTTATCTGGACACTCATCTTGTAATTTCCTTGCCAGTCATGATACAAAACCTTTATTTTCACCTGTCATCAATTTAGCACCATCAGTTGTCACAGAAACATGCTTGTCAAGAGGCAAGTTAAATTTTTCTAACATGCTCCATATGGCATCAAAAGTATGTTCACCAGTTGTTGCTCCATGAAGAGGGATGAATTCCAACAATTTCTCAGTGATCCTCATGTTATTATCACAACTATGAAAAAAACATCAGCTTGTGCAACATCTCTTATATCCATGCTTTTGTCAATTGCAATTGAAAAGAACTGCATTTTGGTAGATATTTTCTATAATTGCAAAGTGATGTCATCTGCCATTTCAGTAATTCTAACTGCTATCGTATTTCTTGATAATGAGATGTCTCAAAATGCCTATATTTTTTTGGGACAGACAAATTTGGAAGCCTTTATCATACATTCTTTGATTAAAGAACCATTGGTGAATGATTTTGAATGTTTTGCTAATAAATAGCTTATTTCATAACTAGCTCTTGTTACTGATTCATTACTTTTCATAAATTTTGTGAGCCCTCCTTGCTGGCTATTTAATGAATTCTTCATTGTTTTTAATTTTTCTTCTCTTAATTTTGCTTCAAAGCAATAAAATTGTTCTTCATGGTTAGTGCTATAATGTTGCTTAATGTTGTATTCTTTAATGAGACTAATCATTTCTTTGCAAATTAAGCATGTAATCTTATTGTTCACTTCCACATAAAAATAGTTCAGTTCCCATCTTTCTTGAAATTTTCTTCCCTCACCATCAATCTTTCATTTTTTTTTATTTAGCATTGGAAGTGGCATTTTCTGTAATAAAAATAGGGCTTTAAATTTTAAAAATTAAAAAATTGCAACTGTGTTTACTTATATTTTTTGAATGAGTTATAAAAGAAAACAACCCACACAAAGAAACTAGTGCAACTGCCTTTTGTTACAATTCTAAAAAAAAACCAACATCTGCAGATAGGTTTGCTATGTTGGTGGTGTGAATAGCTGACTAAAGTTTTGTTGGAATGTATTTATGTTCTCAGAAGCACAGCAGCACATTATTAATGTTGTCAGCTTTGGTGTTCATCATATCTCAAATGCTTCATTAACATTAAAGTATGTCATAAAAAATATTTAACTATGTGTGTAACTGAGAATTATAAATTAGCTATGTATGTAGCCAACAATTATTGTATATATTTTAGTTCATGTAATTAAATATAAAAGTTGTTTTTTTTTTAAAGTTTTTTAAAATTAATTTATTGTTTGCAACATATCATTCTGTTTTCATTTTATTGCGTAGCATTGTAGCCATGAGTCACCAGCTTGATATGTCAGCCTTAAATTATATTATATGAATGATCAATTGAAACAAAAGATTCATCAACTTCATCTTGAACATATGGTGATTATGAGACCTTGATTTCTTTTTGTTCATTCTTCATTTCTCACTTATGTTTTTGAATAAGGGTGAATTTTTTTTACCAAACAGAAATGTGCATAGAGTGATTTCATACTCTATAACATAAACTGATAAGACACAACTTATTAAAACACTCACATCAAAATGTCCCTGCTCAAGACTGGACCTGTGATGCTAAAAATGGATGTAATTAATGTCAGAGATGGTGAAGGGGTAGTGACTGATAGTCCATGATAAAGAGAGAATCATTAAATGAAAATACATGCATTTTGTCATATATATTAATAAAATTCAAAAGTTCAAAATGTGTACAAAATAGTGAAATGTACAAAAGTAGAATGTATGAAAGTAGAGAACTACTTGTATACAGTTTTGTGTTGAATCAGCCCTCATTATTGGTCCAGCTCATCATATCCTACACATATATATATAATCAATGCTCAGTTTATATTAAGATAACAAATCTTCAAACTTTAATGGACAGATTTCAATCTTCTCTACCTTCTAACTTTTCATCCATCCATATCATTGAAAATCTGATGATGAAACATTTAAAGCCTTTGTTGATGCCAATATTATTGTCATATCAATGTTGATTTTAAGTCACTTTGAGCCAATATGGCATGATAATAATATTAGCATCAACAAGGGCTTTGAACATTTGATCATCAGATTTTCAATGATATGGATGGCGGAAGAGGTGGAGTGGGAGAAAATTGAAGCCTGTCAATTAAAATTTGAAGATTTTCTATTTTAATATAAACTGAGCACTGATTATATGTATCTATGACCAACTGATGAATTTTAGTTTAGCATGAAATATGTATATTGGAGATCATTTATCTTTTTCACATGTATGTGGTCATGTGTATCAGTTGTATAAGATGGAGTGAATAGCTGTTGAGAGTTTGAAAATCTGGTTTCAAATCCCTTCTAATTAATATACGTTTTTCATTTGTTTGTTGTTGTTTTTTTTTTTTTTGCATTTTTAAAATTTTATAATTTTTTTGTTTGTATTGTCGTTTTTTAAATAAGTACATTTATTACTAAAGATTTTTTTCATTTTACATCTATTGTTTTGTTTAATAGCCTGTTTTAAATAAATAGATAAAACAGTCTCATTTAATAATCAATGTTTAATGCTTGACTGAGTTTGCTTTCAATCAGCCAAACTGAGAAAAAAATCATATGCCTCTTGAAAAGAATTTCATTTATGGCAGATTTGAATCCCAAATAATAAATATGGTTATTACTTCTACATTCTAATGCCTTTCTAATTAAGTACTGATGAATTATCAAAAACGTTGACAAAGATATGCTTATAAACATCAGAGCTATGAAGAATATAAGTGGATTCATTTTATTCTTGCTTCTTTGTTCAACATTTAAAATGCTTTTAGGTCATATCCTGGGGAAAAGTGATTTACTCCCTTTGTTTGCATATACATTAAGCTATCCTTAATTTAAAATTTAAGTACAGATAGTTTTTTTAATAGTATAAAAGACCCAGTATTTAAAATCTTGTCCCTGGACCAAAACTGATCGGCCTGGCTTTGATTCTGAATAGTCATGACTGTGAAATATTCCACGGAATATTAGAATTAATACTGTAGGCTTCAACGTAATCAAGCACAATTGAAACTATATATATATATTGCTTCTTCCTTCTAAATTTTTATTATATATATAACTTTTTATATTATTTAACATTACATTTTTTGATAGATTTTTTATTTAAAAAGAAATCAAAAATAATAATAATTAGTATTTGATTAATTATCATTTGATACTGTTGATTGATCGATTTAATACTTGTAGCTTCGCAGTTAAAAAATAATAAATTAAGACTGGTTAAATCGGAATTATTTTATTAAAAAAAGAAGATGAAAGAAAAACCTGATTGTTGTTTTTTTTATATAATTTATTTATATGCTAGACCATCTATAATTGACCTATATTTTTAATGATAAAAATATAAAAGAATCCAAGTTTCTTGTAAGACTACTTGGAGTAATAATTTAAAGATATTCAAAGTGTTTAATAACTTGTTTTGCAGATAAAAAATTATTTATTATGATGAAAACTTTTTGATGATTTAAAATTCAAACATTTATTCACAAACCAATATAAATTATTATATATAAAAATTTATGTATTATATACACAATCAAACGAATTCAGTGTTAATTACTTAATAGTCTATTCAATGGCATAAAAAATCTATTACATAATCGTGCTCTTTTTACAATCAAGGCGATCATTATTGATGATTACCTATCAAAAGTAAGATCTCAGATACCAAAGTAACTTCTGTAATCTATTCTATTTTCTATTCCATTCTCAATAACTTATAAGTATTTTGGGTGTGTTAAATAAATTTTGTGTGTGGTTTGGTGCAGAGATAAGTTGCAGACTCTGGTATTTAAGTCCATGTATCACATCCAGAGCTATGTTACTTCTGATATTTGAAATTCTTATGAACTATCAAACAGTAAAGTTATTTAATTATTATTCTTGATATTGAAAGTCTGAACCATGAAAAAGAAATATACAGAAACATAGCTATACCAAAGTGGACTTTCCAATATAGATTATTGTTTTTTATATATAAAAGATATTACTTCTTGACTTAGGCAAAAAAAAATCGATGTTGCCCATTTGGTTAAATTACATTCTATGAATCAGAAATTTGGACACTTAGTTTAAGATATTAAAAGATTGAAGACTTTTGGGATGTGAAGATTAAGAAAAATAGATAAGATGAAGAAAAAATCAAATGATAAGATTATATGTTTAATATGGAAGAGGATGTTATCTCTCAAGTTAGGGCCAAATGGATGAAATTTGATAAGCTATATAACTTACTTAGAAAAATAATAGAGGGAAAGATATTTAAAAATGGCCACAAGGAAGACTGATTTCACTTTCACAAATCAACTTTTGCAACTATACTGTTTTCTTTTTTAAACACCCTCCACCATTCCTTCCAACATATTCATAATTATCTTAGTGTATACATCCCATCTATTTTCTTTTGCTCCACATAAATTTTTCAGTAAATAGTAACTTTTACTTACACATGTTAAAACTTCTACAGTGATTTTCTGATTTTTAAACTTCTTTCTTTTTTTTTGATTATTCCTAAATCTTCTTGAACAACTTTTTAAAAATCTAATGCCAATGGATCACAAATTAGTCTCCTGTTCTTATTACAATCTTGTTTAATCTTTTCAATTTTGGCTCTTGCTTATTTATTATTACTTCCACCAATATGCTAATAAATATATGGTTTAGATAACTGTTCTGATCAACTAAAATATTTGGGTGACTGAGCTAAATTGATTTCCAACCGTGAAACATTTTAAAAAAATAGAACAAATATCACTCTGGCAATAATGCAATTATAACTGCTATTTTGCATTAGTACATCATTTGAAGTTCTGAGCATCTGTCAAATTAAAAAGAATGATTAACCTTAAAAAATTATTCACCCATACATAATATTTTGCTTATATCTTCATGTTAATTACTAGTCTGCAATGCAGAAATAAAGATATAATTTATATACTTTTCTTTATTTGAGAAATTAAATACACCACACAATCTTATAAGAATTAACTTATATTTTACAAAATGTTGATAAAAATAGTCAAGAAGTTATCACTCAGGAAGTTGTGATGTTTAAGCAGCAAAGAGACAAACTGACTTGAGAACATTTAGCCCTTAAGTCTCACATGTTATTATTATGACAAATTGCTGAAATATTCTTTCCATTTATTATCGACAATGACATAAAATGATCTCATGTTTTCAAGCATGGTTATCTTTAAATACTAGATGATACAATGCTATAAATTTGTCATTTCTCTTACTGTAGATGACTTTAAAGTAGGTAAAATAACTGCTTTTTCCTTTTATTATTATTAATGATTCAGTGACCTCATTTTCTCATTGTTGCTCAACTTTTATATCATTATTCTATTTTGCACTTTTTTGAGCATTTTCCTTTGACTTTTATAATTATTTCAGTTGACTTTGTGGCCTTTATCACAGACTTGTTTAATATTTTTATATTAATTCAGATCATTTGACATATTAAAATTAATTACAAGAATATTTGAACAACTGATGAAGGCTACAAGTTCCATTGAAACAGAAGGAAGTACAATAGAATTGCTTGAATAAGTGCCAAAAAAGTAAAGTGGTATTATTTAAAGTAGAAAGTTAAAAGTTACGTTTTTTCTTTCATTTGATTTTTAATATATAAAACACTACATTAAATTATTTAAAAAAGTAAAATATATGATAAAACAAGAGTACCTCTGTATTCTAGTGCCATCTATATTTTAATAATCAGTGATTACTAGATAGTAATGCATTTAAATCCACATTCCCAAACTGTTTTTCAGTTTTTGTCTTTATCATTTAGACTTAGAAATTTTAAACTTCATTGATAAAAACAAAAACATGAACTGAGAATGGGTATTTAAATATATTTTGAGCAGTAATCATTAGTTATTCAAGTTTACTATAGATGGCACTAAAATAAAGATGCTTCTTATTTTATCACATACATTGTGTGAATTAAAGGATTAAGTGATTTATTATTACTAAAATTAAAACATCACAATCATATAAGTTGACATATTGGAGAGAAGTTTCAACCTTAAAAAGCTATAATTTAGTAAAACCTTAAATCTCAAAATTTGATAATATCTTCTCAATTTTTAACATTACATTTCAGTTACTAAAAAGAAAGTGTTTTGACTAAAAATAATATAAAAAGTTTCTAATGAATATTTGAGATATATTAATTTTTAAGAAAATTCCTCCAAACTCACTTTTAAATTAAAAATGAAAGATTTATCAACATTTATTGTTTTAAAGAATAACGCTTTGCGTGTTTGTCATGGCAGAGTAGCGATTTCATAGAGTACAGATCTTGTACTGAGATTTTCAAAATTTGAATTTATGAACTTCCAAGCAATGAATCAATCTTTTTTCTTTTTTTTGTAAAATAAATACAATTAGGTCCAAATCATATGTATGTTTCTGGATATTTAAAAGACAATATTGCTATCCATCAATCATCCCCTAAAAAGAAAATATGCCAAATAATATACTCTACAATTGTTTTCTTCAAGGTTTTCTTATGATGATATTTTAATTGTGTTCGTACATTGGACTATTTCCATCATCTAATATTAAGTATTGAATTAACTCTATTTAAATTTTCCAATTACATTCTACTATTAATAAATAGCATACATGTTAGTATATGCACAACATTTTGAATGGTATTATTTTCCTCTATTCTTCATGTGTTTCTGGCCTTTCCGGTGATAATACTAGAATAGGAATCAAATCTGAATCTGTAGATTCTTAAATATTAAATTTCAAGGTAATGCTCTAACCAACTGAGCCATCCTACCAAAACTTCAGTCAGTAGAAATTTCATATGAGGTTCCTTCTGATTTCTCCATTTTTCCCTAAGAACAAGGTTTATTAGTGGGGTCCATACATTATGTATGGTCACACTAGGTTGACTTATGGGTTTATTACATTAGATTTACTTATAGGGTTATTCATCATTGTCATGAGAGCAGATTTTTTGAATTTTCTTTTTTGTACCTTTTCCTCTCTATCCAATATTTTTGCGTATTCCCAATTGAACATATGTTCATTGGTACATACATGGTTTGCAACCTTGGATACATCTGTTTTCTCTCATCTAATCAACAGTTTGTGCTTTTGCAATCACTTTTCAATGGAGTAACTGGTCTCACCATTATACATTCTTCTACATTCACATGGTATTTTATACATCAACATTTCAATTGTAGGCTTTGTAGATGTTAGAATTTACTTGTAGTGTGATATGGCTTTGGAAAGCTGTTCTGATATTATATTAATTGCAGATTTTTCTTAATTTGTCTGCTATTTTGGGGGTGTATGGATACACTATAGTTCAAATAATTGTTTTCTTTTCTTTTTGGTGGTTCTTGTTGTTGTCTATTTAAGATTTTCTTAATGCCAGCTGACGGATAACCACTTCTTATGAGAGTTTAATATTAGATGATGGAAATAGTCCAATATATAAATACAATTACTGTACTATCATTATATAAGTTCAAAGATAAGTTGCTTTAGCATAGCAATCTAACTATTTTAACTACTTGTACATAGAATTATTATTCACTATCTGAATGTGATATGAAGTATACATTACAGCAATAGAAAGACAATGGAAATATTTCATTTATAAGTGCTAAATAATATTTTTTTACTGATCATCTCTTACTGGTGATAAGATTAAAAGACCAATCGGTGTGTTCTTAAGCTTGTATCTGTTATTGTGCATAATTAATGAATAATTATTTTATATAATTCTATTTTCTGATAAACTTATGCATGGATTTTGGGGGGAAGGCAGTGAAATTTTTATTATAAAGATTATCTCAAAACAGTTTATAAGAGAATAATGTTCTTATTGAAAGACTATTACTAAATATAAAATATAATTAAAAAAAAGTTTGCATTCGGAGTTTAAAGTTATCATCATCACTTATTTGGGACCACATGTGGAAATATATTTGTGCTTTTATGAGTTGGTTTATATATTTATAGCAAAACTTATTTTTAATCTTTCTCTTTTTTTGTTACTTTTTTTCCTGGAGTTTTAGTTCACTTACTAATTTATGAGTGGCTTCCTAATGAATAAATTTCTTGATACAAACCTGTTTGAAAATTTATATCTCTTGCAATTAAATGCATAAAATCCTAAACAGTTGTTAGATTTGTACAACCCAGATATTATTTGGCCTAGAAAAAATATGGAAATTTCTAATCAAATAAATAATCAATAAACACCATTCATGTACTTATCTAAAGTGGATTAGTTCAACGTTATGAGTGCAAAAAGTTTGAGACTTGTAAATCAAATAGTAGTAATTTTTTTTCCCAGAAAATATCATAATGGCATTTGAGACACACACAAAAAAAAATTATTTTATATATAGAGCTCACAAAATAAGCTCTTCAGAATATCCCAGACCAGTTTCTGCTACTGGCATCATCAGTGAGGTGCCAGGATATTCAAACATTAGATTAAAAATGCCAGAACAAGTACAGCCCTTTATCTAATGTATAGCTATTAAGTAGAAAATCTGAAATTTTCAGACATCCATATGTTTTCCAATCCAGCTATCTAACTTAAATAGCCATATGGGACTGAACTAAGTTCAGATACACCATATATTAATGGCCTTAGCAATATAAAATCACTAAAGCCTTAATAGCAAAAAATAAAATAGATGTCACATGACCTGATTTAATAAGCTTGTATTTAGAAATGTCTTAAATAGTTTTAAATGATTTTTGGCATAAAATCCTCACAATTATTTCATCATCAGCATCCTCTATTTTTAGAGTTATAAATGATCAAATAGTCTGTTAATAAATGATCACCCAGACAATTCATAACTATTAAAATATTGTCTTTCTAGCATTTCTCCCCATTAAAAGACCAATAGAAAAGAAGGCATTGCTCGTGAAGAGTTTCTAATTGTGTTCTGTAGCAATTTTAATGGTTTTTATTCTTGTTTTATTCTTTCAGATTGGTTATGGTATATTTTTTGGCAAAAATTTGAAGACTTTTCCCCTTTCAGCTATAAGAATAGCAGACAAATATACTAATCCCTATGCTATGAAACTTTTTATAGTTTAAATAGTTATATTAAATTAAAGCATTGTCATTTTAACACTGCTACAATGCTTGTTTATTTGAATACATATAGCAATAATATTTAATACTCCTTTGCACATTCAATATAGCAAAATATTTTTATTAAATTCTTCAATATGATATTAAAATTATCATGTTTTAATAGTCGTCTAATGCTTACATATAAAAGCAGAAAAAACTCTCAGGAAAACTATGTACTATCAAATTGTGAGATGGATTGGAGAATTTAATAAAAATATTACATTATATTGAAATGTTTTAATATTACTAGTATTTATATCAGGACTGACATGGCAATGCAAAAAAGATAGTGGAAATAAGAAGAAATATTTCATGAATGCTCATATTTATATCATTATTAAGAGCTGACATCTTCATTCTACTATAAAACTATCTACTAAAAGCTTGAGTTATCAATAAATATCAGATAATGTAGTACTATTAAATTCTCATCTCTGAATTGAGATTTGTGCCTTTCATCTTTGTGAATGTAAACACAAGTTAGCTTTGATGTAAACTTCATTTTTAGTCTGAATAGCACTTATGCTAGATTCATAAGGGCAATTGTTCCAGTCTCAAATTCTGGTCTTCCTTGATGGATGCAAAAGCTAGAAATTGGTCATTCTGGAAATGGGAATATTATACTACTATACCATATTATGTTTATTGATTATTCAAGATTATAGTAGATAGCTCTAGAAAATGATAACTTTTCTGTGTAAACATATGAGGTACCACATGCTGATGTTATGGTATTCAAATATTTATCTACTCAATAGCAGTTTCTTGGTGCCAATTTAGTTTGCACTCATGGCCATTTTGAAATCTAAAGACCAACCAAAACCACCGCTGACACATCCAACCGATAAATGATATAAAAATATTTTAGAAATAATAGTCTGGTAAAAATAATATGCTTTATTTTATATGGAGATATAGTATAATATTTTAATATTTGGAAATTATAAGCTTGATTTGATCATACTTCTGCATCATTTTAACAATACATTGTATCGGCTAAATCATCCTTCCCCCTCTCCTCAAATTCTGGTGCTTTACATAGTTATATTTCAAATATTTTATGAAGATAAATTTTTAAAAAAAAAACCCTAATAAAATAAAGCATATTATTGTTACTAGCTTGTCATTTCTAAAGTATGAATTTAAAATACTTCTATTCAATATTTATATCATTTATCAGTTGGATGTGTCAGGGGTGATTTTTAGATTTCAAAATGGCCGTGAGCGCAAACTAAATCAGAACCATTTTTTCTCTCAAAATCACATTCTATTTTTTAGAGCTAAAAGTAAATGTTTACAAAAAAAAAAAAAAATAAACCACTATTTCAAAAATATATATAATCAATATTAAAAAAAATTGCTTTTTAAAAAAATTAAAGATAATTATGAAATATTAAAAAAATACAATCATGTTAATATTTTAAAAAAATTAATTTCACACACTTTTTGTTCAAATCTTGTTTTATTTTATGAACAATTTTTCATTTCACTTTTCTTCCAACGTTTTGACCCTGTAAAAATTATAATGATATAAATAAAAATAAATTTATTATAAATTTGTCAAAAAAAAAATTCAATCAAATAAAATTGAAATTTTAAATAAAGAATTAAAACATATTTTTATAATACATATTTTAAAAAAATCTAAAAAAGAAATTAAAAATATATTAACAAAAATATGGCATTAACAAAATAATTAAAATAAAAGAAACAGTATAAAGCAACATTTGAAGATAACAAAAAATACAAAGAACAAGTAGGATCATGTAGGAGTAAAATGATGTAATAAAATAAAAATTAAAAAATAGAGTAGGTTATAGTTTGATGTTATCATTTCCAGGTCTCAACCATCATATAATCTCCAAAAAAAAAAGAAAACTATTGGATTATATTTTACTGAAGGTTTGTGATGATGGTGTTTTAGTTGTATTTATATATTGGACTATTTCCATCATCTAATATTAAGTATTGAATGTCTTTACAAAAATTTAACTATATTTAAATATTCCAAATACATTCAATTGTTAGTAATAGCACATAGGTTAGTATATGCACAATGTTTTGAGAGATATTATTCTTCCCTCTTCTTCAGGTGTGCTGACCTGACCAGTGACAGTACTAGCATGGGAATTGAACCTGAACCCTTCGATTTTTGAGTATTGAATTTTAAGGTAATGCTCTTAATTGATGAAAATGAAAAATCCAATTTACTTATCCATTCTGTTAACATTCATGAACTATATACAAAAATCACACCAAATGTAATATAAGTATAAACAACATCATTTTCAATCTTTATTGAGCCAATGCAGAATGAAAGTCTCTTCAGTTTAATCCAGTTATTCTAATGCCTAGTTTGTCTTTTCCACAACATACCAGCAAATTGTATTATTTTATTCTCCCATCTCACATGCGATCTCTCTCTAGGTCTTTTACAATCTGTTGGGATCCTGTTAAAACTTCAACTACTCATCCATAGCAGTT
The DNA here is from genome assembly GCA_028023455.1 of Epiperipatus broadwayi. NCBI lineage: Eukaryota > Metazoa > Onychophora > Udeonychophora > Euonychophora > Peripatidae > Epiperipatus > Epiperipatus broadwayi. The sequence continues at coordinate 6,115,792 of JAQFVV010012451.1, read as the reverse complement.
CTTCTAGCCTCCATTTCAATTTCTTAATTATTTCAATGATGTCAGTGATACCTGTTTCTCTCACTCATGTATTCCATTTCCAATCTCTTTTTGTTAATCCTAACATGCTTTTTAATCTTTCCATACTTTGTTGAATGATCTTAGAGTTTCAATATTAATTTTTCTGCTAAATGTCCACATTTTAGATCCATAAATAAGAATTGTGAAACACAGGTATATTTCCTTTTATATTAAGCCTTAACTCTATAATTAATTTTGTTTATTATATTTTCATCTTCACCTATTTATATAGAAAGTAGGTTGAAGTAAAGAAGGGTTCCCCTCTTTTCTTCCAAAATGTAAGCTTGTGGTTAATACCTGTAGAGGCCCCTACTATCGCCTTTTTACGTGCATATTCTTGAGGTTACGGCCTTAGTAAATATAACTTCTAATTAATTATTATCAATCTTTATATTTTTTTTCTGAGAAAGTATTACTTTCTTTTTTTTCTTCTGATAACTCTTTCAACATTTCCTAAAGTTTTGAAACATTGTTTGCAAAAGCAACCACATCATCTGCAAAATCTTGATGACAAATAATCTTCATTTATTTTTATACTCTTAAAATTTCCATTTTAATCCATAAATACGTATTGTTAAACAGCTGTAAAAAGGTTTGGATATATAGAATTATCCTAATTTACACTTTTCTCAGTTTAATATTTTTAGTATCACCATGTAATCTAATCATTGCTGTTTGCATTTTGATAAATATTATTCAGAATATGACAATATTCTGATCAATATCTTGATGATTCAATTCTTTACTCACTGTAAAAATATTTACAGAATCAAATGCCTTTTCAAAATCACAAATCCAAAGATTAATGACAACTCTTAATGTTTGAAATGTGATTTACTGTATCACATCACTTTTAAATCCAGATTGATCTTTTAGTTGATTGGAATCTAAAGTTTGGTGAAGACAGATTATAACTATATTGATAAAGATTTTGTATATTCAGAGATAAAAAGCCAAAAATTGAATCACTTTTGAATTAATACTTACTTTTACAATGAGATCTGATACCAGCATTCAATTGGTTGCAGAAGATCATTCATCATCCATTTGTTATAGCTTACATTGAAATATATGTATTTAGAAATAATTGGTTTTGAACTCACAAAACATTATTATTTAAAATAATATTTTAAGCAGAAGAAAAAGAATATAAATCAAAAGGATATATAAAATTGCAATTCGATTTTAATGAAGAGTAAATGAAACCTTTAAAAGCATTAACAATATTCACAGAAGTCTTTTAACCATATTAATTGCAGTAATTTCAATTTCTAACTTTTTTTTTGACACTACATTCTAAGACAGTTTTTGTCTCCTAGTGAAAATTAAAGTGGTTTTCTAAAAATAAAAACAAAATTATTCTAATAAAAAATCTCGTTACTTTCATGGCAGTAATCGATTTATTAATCTGTTTTTCAGAAAGATCTTCAACCGTCTTGTGTATATTATATGCTTTTTCATTTGAATTTCGTTTTTTATGCTATTTCTGTTTTCTGCTTTAGTTGAATTTAAAACTATCATCTAAAAGTAAAAAAAAACAACTTAAAGTAATAATAAACTCTTTATTTTCATTTTTTTACTGGGAATTTTTTTTTGCCCATGGTAATCAACTTTCTTAGTTTTTCTGAAAACTCTTAATTCTTGAGTACATGTGACCTATAACAACCAATGGAGTTTATCATAGCATTTTTATTTGTTGACAGTTTTATAACATTTTTGTTTGGAATTTTTTTTTACAATTACATTAATCACTTTCTTAATTCATATTTTTAGGCTTATGGACAAAATTAAAAGTAAGCAGCAGAATAAGTATAAAAAAAAAAAGAAAGAAGGTACTTATGTATTAGACCTGCTGCCCATATTTGCATGGCAGACTACCATACCATTCTCCAGTGGGGAGGGGAAAGTAGAATCTCATAGTTGTGACTTTTTAATAAGGCATTCTACCATCACAAACGCCCTCTCCCCCACACTAGAGAAAAGTAATGCATTCTGCTGTCACAAACACTGGCAGCAGATCTAATACATAAGTACCAAAAAGAATCATAAATACAATATATTTATATAGCTAAAGATAAAATTGATAAATTAAGTTTTACATAACAAAAAGCTCTCTAATATTTAATGTTTTGTATTTTCATTTGTTGCATAACCCCTACTTTAATGGGGGGAAATCTGTTTGTTTAACTATTTTTTTGCTCTATAAACTTTTATTCGCCAAAACTGCATTATAATTTAAATTAATTTGATTATTTAATCTCTATTGCTTTAACAGGAAAATTTGAAAATTACTTTCCCAGTATCTCTTACGAATATATAAATAATTCTTCACATCCTCGTTTTTTTTTTCAAATCTTATTTTATTGTAAGAACAAAATGTAAAAAAAAAAAAAAGATAATATGAAGGCTTATTAATATTTTTTATTAGTCATTTATTAGACTAGAAATTATCCAATAATGAATAATATTTCTATAGTCAAATTTTCACTTACACCACTCTCATGCAAGGTAGGGACTGGATTGTATCCACTTTTAACACCTTGTGGGGGGGGTGTAATCGCAAACATATTAACAAAGACGTGAAAAAGATCTATAATCTCCAAGATTCATAATTCATGCTGAACCAGCACTCATCAGTTGGCCCAGATCACAATCTCTTACACATATCTTTATCAGTGTTCAGTGTATATATATATATATATAGCAAATTACTACAGTCTAATGAATGTCTAATAAAAATGATTAATATAATTTCATTATTTGTGTCAAAGTTGTGAGGGCAGCACATTTGACACTTATCATTTGCTATTTATATATGTGTGTGTGCGTGTGTGTGTGTGTGCGTACGTGTGTGTGTGTGTACTGAACAATGACAAAAATGTATGTAAGAGATTATGGTCTGGGCCAACTGATAATTGCTGGTTCAGCACGAAATGTGCACCTTGGGGATCATAGATCTTTCTCATAAGTATTTGGTCATATATTTATGATTACATCCCTCTATAAGGAGTTAAAAGTAGATAGAATTCAGTCCCTACCTTTGCATGAGATTGATGTAAATGAAAATTACACTACAAAAATATTATTTAATATGGGGACATATTTATATAGTAAAATTAATGGACAAATTTTATAAAGAAAAAGATACTTATTTATTGGTTTATTAAATTATAGAATTATATTAAATTATTTCAAATTATACCTCTTTTCAAATTCCATTAATCTTTTTTTAATCATCATCATTTTATTAATTACCAAATTTACGATCTTTCTTATTTAAATTTATTTATATTTTGTTCACATTAGCCTTTAGTGACTTTTAAATTACATATTTAGTATTACATATACACATACGCCCGCCCCCCCTTAAATCATATTAGTTGCTCATCCTTATTATGTTTAAGTCTCATCCATACTCTTTTAAATGTTATTATTTTTTTCTGGTTTGCATCTGAATTCCAATCATTGATTAATTATCATTATCCAACTATTCTTATATTCTTTCTCTGTTACTTTTTCAGTTTATTTATACACAATTTGTATTTCTCTACCTTTATCTTTTTTTTCACAAACTTTAATTATTATATAAATCACTAACTCTCTTAGAATAGCTTCCAGATTAACAATCAACAATCTACTCTTTTACAGTTTTTACTCTAATTCACAGTAGATGACTCTGAATATAAAATCTTCATTTGCTGTCAATAATGACTCCAATATATCTACTTTTAACCCACAGAATAACAAACATTCCAAGATGTTTAACACTTTTTCCATTCTTTTAATATTATTTATGTCAAATTTAGAAAACTAGATCATCCATAAGGCTGTATTTAAATTCCCTACAACAGCAATGGCTGCCCAGCATTCTTCTTGAAAGATCTGAAGAAGTCTACTAGCCAGTCAAAACTAATATAGAATTAAATAAAACATTAATTTTATTCATAATCTATTTAACTTATCTATCATAGTCTTAAAGTATCTATTTTTTTTCCATTTATGACATTTGTAGTACTAATACTCCAAGGACATATTATTACAATGTCTATTTAAGTGTGATGTTCACAGGATATGGCTGAGGTGGTGTAGAAAATTCTAAAAAACAGATATTGTTGTTAGCATAGGTTTTTATTTGATTTCATAACAAATTTAGATGTACCTTCAAGATCACTTCTCATGATATTCTAATAATACTTAAAATTTTTAATATCAAATAAAGATTTAATATATTTTTGGAGGACATATTTTACTGATCAAACATTACTAGAATTCTTAAATAAATGTTAAAATGCTCAACTATAAAAAAAATGTATACAAACTAAAATGGACATTGTAATATTTGAATACAAGTATAATGTATATACTGAACTTTAAATGTAATTAGAGGGGATTTGAACACAGACTTTCAAGCTCCTTTTAACTATCCATGTGTGGGAGGTGATGATCTAGACCAACTGATGAGTGCTGGTTCAGCAAAATACGTATATAGAAGATAATTTATCTTTTTTACATGTATGTGACTATGTGCATTGGTTATAGAAGATGGAGTGGATAGCTAAAGAAAGTTTGAAAGTCTGTGTTCAAATCCCCTCTAATTACATCTAAAATATGTAAATTATATATCTACTTAAAAACTTAAATTTTATCACAAATGTATTATTTATTTTAATGGCGCACATACTTTTCAAATATAATTATGGATCTGCATTAATGATGGTTATTATGAATGGTGTTTTTAGTCATGCTGCGAATATATTCACAATTATTAGTTATTCTACTTTATAAATTTTATATATTATCTGATGTATTTCTAAAGGAAAGCAATCATTAATTCATTTTCCCGATAAAAATAAGATAAATGTCATTTGTATGGTTGTTAGAAATAATAGTATATAATAAAAACTAATTATTATTAAATTAAAAGCAATACTAATTCCATTTTATACTCAGAGAAAAAAATCGAAAGCATTAAATACAATTTTAATGCATTTTCAGTGTTTAGTACACAAATATATTTAAGATTGTAGTGATATATTTTATGCCTTTTCAACGATGACGTTATTGGTTTTTATTAATTGAATGTTAATATGTAGTGTATTGATTTGATAGTCTATAATCATCATCATCATCATCAACCATTATCAATCCACTGCAGGATGAAGGTCTCTCCAAGTTCAATCCATCTTTTCCTATCTTTAGCTTCTCTTCTCCACATCACCCCTGCACACTTTCTTATTTCATCCATCCATCTCACATGTGGTCTCTTTCTGGGTCTTTTAAAATCTCTTGGAATCCAGTTTAAAATTTCAATTGTCCATCTGTTATCATCTCTTCTAACAATATGTCCAGCCCAGCTCCACTTCAGTCTTTTAATCTTTTCAATGAGGTCAGTAACACCTGTTTGTTCTCTTACCCATACATTGCATTTTCGATCCCTTCTTGTTACTCCCAACATGCATCTCTCCATACTTCTTTGAATGGTCTAAAGTCTCTGTATTGCTCTTCTATTAAGTGTCCAAGTCTCAGATTCATAAGTAAGAACTGGCAAAACACATTTATTAAAAACCTTCCTTTTCAAACACATAGGCATATTTCCTTTTAGTATCAAATTATTTCTACCAAAAGCACTCCAACCAAGTTTTTAATTCTATGATTAATTTCATCCATTATATTTCCATCTGTATTAATATAATCTGACCAAGATATTTGTAACTGTTAACTTCTTCTAACTCATCATAATCAATCTTTATTTTCATATTTTGAGAAAATCTATTAAACATTACTTTAGTCTTTTTAGCATTTATCTTTAGTCCTACTTTCCTACTTTCATCTGATAATTCCTGCAACATTTCCTGCAGATCTGAAGCATTATTTGCAAAAACAACTACACCATCTGCAAAATCTAAATGACTTAAATAATCTCCATTTACTTTCACTCCTTTAGTTTCCCATTTTAATCCACAAAATACTTCTTGCAGCACTGCTGTAAAAAGTTTTGGAGATATGGAATCACCCTGTCTTACATCCTTTTCAATGTTGATTTTCCTAAGTCTACAATAACCCATCATTATTAATATTACTGTGTGTTAATTTAGATTGCATTTATCCATATATTTAGCATAATCGTAGAGTGGCAGAATTGATAACTAAAGGTTTCTGAATTCAAACTCAACCAGACATTACCAGTATGTCAATATCACTATTCCCCAAATATTTAACTATTTGATTATTTATATATATTATATGTTGATTTAATAGTTTATAAAAAAAATAATCAAATGTTTATTGCTCAGAAGTTGAAAAAAAGTTTAAGCCCCAGAGATGATAGATCAGGACCACAATACATGTAATTTGAACTCAGAATTTGCCACTTCAACACTGCACCAAATTAGACAGGGTTATAGTGGTCTATAATAATGAATTATTATTAGATTTAATAAATACCAACAACAATATATCATGACTTTGTTATATATTTATATATATTTTCAAAAGCACTTCTCTTTATTCTAGAGGTAAAACAGTAAGTTTTAATCTGCAAAGACTAGATAATACATTGCTATAATATCCCAATCTCTAAACCACATTTTTATTTCACTCCCATTATTGAAGATTAAAATTTAAAGCTAAAACTTACACACTTCTGCATCCAGTAGCCATCTTTCTTTTTAATAACGTTCAAGCTAATAGCTGATTTTTTAAAAAAAAACTTTAACATTTTAAATCTAAGTTAAGAGCCTTGCATAATTATATAAAACTGATGCAAGTCATTTTCTATACATTTCAGAAATCATAACTTTATAGATATTATAAGGTAGAAATGACCCACAGTTGGAAAATAAGTGAAGGCCTCTAAAATATATAAAAACTGCTTTTCATATCTGTATAATTATGCAAGTGAATTAGTTTGAACCACCAAACATCACATGATCACTATTCTTTAGACTTACTCAAAGCTTTAGAGTTAGCTAAAAAAGTAAAAGGTGGCTGCTGGAGGGTTACATTAGATCGTAAGATCTAGATGCAGTGCTCTCAGATCCAAAGCTCCTCACTGATGAAACCCCCAAACTAAAAACTAGTCTGGGGATATTGGATGAGTAGGCACTAGATAGGGATTTTATGCACAAATCTTCTTGCATTCATTGATTACTCTGGCTTGCACTGAGTGGCACTACTGTATGAAGAGTTTTGCCTTTGTATATTAGTTTGAGTTCAAAACTTTAAGCTTTTTCTTTTAATGTCTTGGAAACATCATATAAATATACTAATTAATAAATTTAGATATTTTATAACAATGTTCTATAAAATTGAAGATATTTTTCCTTTAAATATTCTTATTGTTATATATAAATCTTTATGTGAATCTTTATTGAGATATGGAATGATGCTTTGTGGTTATTAATAGATTAGCATTACAGCAAAAAAGAATAATTGATCTAATAAAAGAAAAATATATCAATGAAGAAAAAAGTATATACAAAAGTAATATTTTATTATTAAATCAATTCCGAATTATATAATTATAGAAAAAAAATTTTTTGATAGTATTGTCAAAAAACCTTATATAAAACAACTTGAAATGTGTCTAGGGAAAACAGATATATATATATACATAGTTTCAAAATATTGTAATAAATATGGAACGAGAGTAAGAAATCATTATGTTCTTAAATTATTTAATAATATACCTGTTGAACTAAGAAGATTACAGCATTATAGGAAAATAAAAAAATATATTAAAGAAAGGGGAAAGTGGAAAATTAATATCTAGAAAAAAATATGAGTATCTAATCAATATTTTTATTATATAATTAATATTTACTAAGGCTGTAAACCTCAAGAATATGTGCGTGAAAATGCAAAGGTAGGGACTTCTACAGGTCTTAACCACAAGCTTATGCCTTGGAAGAAAAGCGTAAGCTTGTGGACCTTCATATTTTCATGCGCATATTTTTGAGGTTTACAGCCTTAGTAAATATTACTTCTGTTTCTAATCACGACTCAATCCTTTTTTCTTTTCAAAAATATACAGTACATATAGCAATATAATTCTATAATTAAAATCACTTCTTTTCTTTTCAAAAACTTTATTTGATGTATATATATATTCACTTATTTCCAACGTTTCGACTATCTTTACTCTATAGTCATTTTCAAGGATTTGACTCCCTTCTCAAATCCTTGAAAATGACTATAGAGTAAAGATAGTCGAAACGTTGGAAATAAGTGAATATATATATATCAAATAAAGTTTTTGAAAAGAAAAGAAGTGATTTTAATTATATATATACAATTTTAATGCACAAATCAGCGCATAACAGCAGAGCTTCTTCAAATTAAATCACAATTTATTATAAACTTAATATAAATTATAATACATAATAAATAATGTCCGAGCGCTTTCAAGAGAACTTAGCTCTCATAATCATGGGTAACAAAGAGTAAGCGTAACAAGGTTGCTATGTGTAAATATATGCAGATATTTACACAAAGCAACCTTGTTACGCTTACTCTTTGTTACCCATGATTATGAGAGCTAAGTTCTCTTGAAAGCGCTCGGGCATTATTTATTATGTATTATAATTTATATTAAGTTTATAATAAATTGTGATTTAATTTGAAGAAGCTCTGCTGTTATGCGCTGATTTGTGCATTAAAATTGTATATATATAGTAGGCAGCTGAGTGTGAAATAATTTCTTTTTACGATTTTAATTATAGAATTATATAAATATTACTTATGTAATCAATGTGCGTTTAAATAAATTTATAATTAATATATTATTAAAATGTAATTTGATTAAGTTAAATAATTTTACTTTTGGGAAATGTATGTATTCAAGCACAAGTGCGTGTGCGGCGCAACTGCTCCCAAAAGCTATTAATACAAATACAAATAGCCAACTAAAAATATTAAAACAGCTGAGCGCTTTCAAAGGATCTTGCCTTCATAATCATAGCTTGCTTACGTTTAAATTTATGCAAATATGCTAATTTCATCTTTTTGATAGAGAAAAACATGTGTCCTTCCTGTTTATGGCATCGCTGTTGTTGCCAGAGGGCTTTGAAGAAACAGAGCAAAAGGAGCCGTAGAATTTTGACACATTTTCCCAAAGACCCACTCGTCATCCATCACTGCACAAAGTTGGATAGGAAGTTGGCATTTAAATACCACAAGAAATTTGCGTTTCTAGCGCACAAGCAAGGAATAACCATCCCCGATGACAACAAGCAAACATTCGTGAATCTAACGCAAACACTACTCCCTAAAGAAGTAAAAGATGTGCTAGCAAAAGGCCCCAGATTCGTCGGAGGGACATGGAAACAACCGGACATGGAATTAATAGCGGACATAGAGGCTGGACTCAATCAAGATCCGCAAAAGGACGAATATATAGCACAGATCAACACAGCAATGAGACACGCGGCTTTAAAACCAAACACCAAACAGTGGGACATAAAAGTAAAAACAACCAAGCAATTCTTTGAGTTAGAAAGAATCACATGCATGCGTGAAGACAAGGGAAACAGATTTGTGTTGATGCACACCCAGGAATATATTGACAAGATTAACACACAGATTGATAAGTTACAATTTCAGAAAATTGATCAGTTCAGTATTGCTAACAATAGAGACAAATTCATTTCATCCATTCTTAAAAAACATTGCAACAAAGCCTTCACAAAAGCAGAATATTACAGTCTATACCCATCATCATCAGTGCCACCCAGGATTTTTGGAAGTGCCAAAACGCATAAAGACAACACACCAGTCCGATTAATGCTAGATTTCAGTGGAGTACACTATGCAAAGACAGCCAAGTGGGTGAACAAAAAACTCATCCAAATGTTAGGCTTTGGAATATACACCATCAAGTCATCTGCACAGTTCATTTCCTCCGTCAAAGATTTACAATTAAACCCAAACATCAAACTGGCCACTATGGACGTTTCCGAATTGTATGGCTCTGTCAATAGAAACACATCGATCCAAATAGTCAGAAATGAACTTTTGACACAAAAAAATAGTTCAACCACTGGTTGACTTCATCCATGACTTTCTATGTTGGTTGGACAGCAACATTGTGGCATTTTTCAGAAACCAGTGCTTCTCCATGAAACAAGGCTGACCTATGGGACTACCACTGAGTGGTGTAGTCACCAGCATCTTCCTAAACTATTATGAGAGAAAAATCATACCTAGTCTAAACCCACCACGCCTTTTAGCATACACTAGATATGTGGTTGACCTGTTCATTGCTGCCACCCCCGAGATCATTACACAGATCAAAACCGAATTAGAAGCCAACACAGCACTAATTGTTAATGTCACAACTGAAGACACTCACCAACAAGTCAAATACCTTGATGTCAAAATAAAAAGAGAAAATAACCACTGCCATTATAACATGGCCATCAAACCGTTGGAAATCAGATGCCATACACACCCCCAATCTCACACACCCACAGCACATAAATTATCGGGTCTAGCATCTTTTTTGCATAGAAACAGATTGTTGTGTAAAATCGAGGCAGATGCAAAAACAAATGTAGCAGAATATAGAAATGATCTACTGAATTTAGGCTTCAGACAATCCATCATCGACAAAAAAATCTCACACATTCAAAATAAACCTCTCAACTCTCATGCCACACAGGATAAACCCAGATTATTACTTCCATACATACCCAATTTACACAAGAAACTACATTCCATTCTTAACAACAAATATCAGCTCTGTTTTCTAACCCCTCCAAATTCTAACAATCTAATTAACAATACCAAAATCAAACTCCACTTTTAAAACCCCCCCTACAATATATTAAAATTTTTTTTCCAAATAACTATTTAAAAACAAATTATTGGGAAGAAAGCCAACGTTTCCCACCACTTTTCGCAACAAAAAAATTTTTAAATTAAAAAAAACACCTCACCCTTCTCCTTCTTCTTTTTTTTTTTATCATCACCCCACCAGTCACCATCACTGTGTGCCCGATACTCCTCCCATTTTTTGTATAGAGAGAGAAAAAAAAACAAAAAAAAAAAAAAAAATATTTTTTTTTTTCTCTTCTTTTCAAAGAAAAAGAAAAAAAAAAGATTATTTTTTTTATATTTTAATAAAAAAAATTAAAAAAATTTAAAAATAATAAAAAAAATAATATAAAAGTATAAATCTTAGAAAAAATAAAATTTTTAAAAATTTTAATTTTTTTTTTTATTTTTTTATTTTTTTTTAAGAGAAGAGGGTTAAAATGTAATTTATTGTTGCTGTTTTATTAGCATATTTTACATTATGTTTAAAATTTCATATCTAAAATGTTATAAAAATGTTCCTCCACATAAAAGCACAACTAGGGTTTAGTAGAAGAGTGACCTTTGTGTTTGTGTAAATATATTTTGATCTGTATTTAAATGAATGAATGGAATGAATGTATTTATTTTAATAAACAGTATTATTATTACAAATGTAAATGTATGTACACTTGTAAATAAATTATCATCATCATCATCATCATCATCATCATCATCATCATCATCATCATCATCATCATTATTATTATTATTATTATTATTATTATTATTATTATTATTATTATTATTATTATTATTATTATTATTATTATTATTATTATTATTATTATTATTATTATTATTATTATTATTATTATTATTATTATTATTATTATTAAAAAAAGAGAGAAAGTTTATTAGCAACCATTTTGAATCCTAAACTTCACTGACATAAACAAAAACCACAAATTGATCTTGGTATATGAATATCAAAGCATTACTATCTGGATTTTTGGAAATGTATTAAATATTAATACATACTGCTGCAGGAATCAATTTGTTCAGTTGTAGTGCTTTCATTTTTTGATTGAATGTTGGTATATAATCTAATAATCCAAAACAGCCATGGTAATTCATATTTGTATATTATTCATAATTATATGATATAACATTTTTCAGTCCCATTATTAGTAATTTTTTATGTCTTAAATAAACTATTTGGTACTGACCCATTTGTCCATCTATCCCACTTGATGGCATTGTTGTTAGCCAAAAGTAGGTCAAAATACCGTTTATCAGGCACAACTTCTCAATTGCTATCACATAGCAATGGAGTCTTTTGGTTAATGTCAGCCTGCATAATAAAATAATGTAATTTTAAAAAGTGGTCTGTGTATTGTTTATTTGTTAAAATATTAAAAAAAAAATGTAATGGCCCGGTAACATTGTATCGATGTGTTTTATTAAAAGAACAACACCATCAAGTGAGATGGATTGTCAAATGTATCAGTACTAACTAGTTCTAAAAAACAAATTATTAAATAATGTAATAATTTATTAAATTTACTTTTGAGTGATTGATCTACTAGAGTAATCTTTACTCCTTTAAATGTTATTATTTGATTGACTGTATATTTAAGTAGATAGTCAAAGAATTTATTTATCAACCTTACTTGTTTACATTTGATATCAAAAAGAAATTTTTCAGGATAACTAGGGGAAAAAAGTTTCACTCTAAAGTTTAAGAAATATATATTAAGGCTATAACCTTAAGACTATGCATCTAGATGTGATATTAGGGACCTCTACAAATCTTAACATAAGATTAATGACTTTAAAAAACAAGAATGGCCACTCTTATCTTTGACTTACTTGACCTACTTTTTAATTATATAGGTAAAACTAAAACATTTTGATTTGAGAGCATGAAGCTATTAAACTACTTCACTGATTAAGTCCACAATTTCTAAAGTTTATTAACAGGGCAAAGTATATTATAAACATTCTTTTATATAAATAAGTAAATAACTCAGATTATATGTAACTGAACAGGAAGTAAATGTGAATTCCAATGAGTAATAACATGCTTGCAACTCAATCACAACCATCCATCAGCACAGAAATCAGACTAACCTCTCAAACCATAGATACATTAGCAAGATATACTTTGCCAGGCAATACATATAGCACCTGCAATATTTTAACTTCATATACACATTATTTCTAGAGAAATCCTAATCTGTGATAGAATTGTAATTAATATAATATATATATATATAATAAAGTTAGGGTTTCTTTAGAAATAATGTGTATATGAAATTGAAATGTCTATGTGCAATATAAATTGCTTGACAAGTGTATGTTTCTGATGTATCTATAACCTGAGAGTTTGGTCTGACTTCTGGACTTATGGATAGTTGTAATTGGGTTGCAAGCATGATATAACTCATTGGAAATCTCAGTACTTCCTGTTCAGAAATATTCTTTTTTCATTATTATCATTGTTGTTGTTGTTGTTATTATTATTATTATTATTATTATTATTATTATTTATTAATATTATAGATTATAAACAAAAACTTCGCGCTATATTAAAAAAATAAATGCATTATTATTATTATTATTTTTATTATTATTTAGAAAATTAATATTTGGACTTAAATATTAATTGTAATGATTTTCTACAAAATATAGATTTTTATATTTTGTACATGAAATATTATTTCAAACTAATAATATTATGAATTATTTAACATTCTATAACATAATGAAAATAATTAATACAAGCTAGTAATTATTTGAAAAGATAATTATTTGATATCTCTCTTACTATTAAAAATATTTTCTTTTTATGGGCTGTGGATCAAATTGATCTGATTAGCCCTGTAATGACTGACCCCTCCTCTCCTAGCTAAGAATAATTTGATATAGTACTGAGTTTTTAATTGAATTGGACATTTATATCTATGTTAAAAAATTTCCAATCTATCCCAGAATGGCCACAACCAAAAACATAGCAAAAGAATGTGCAAACTTGACAATATTATTAGCTTTTTTCTATTAATATTTTTAAAATTATAAATAATATATGTGATTACAAAAAAGAAGTTTTTCTATTGGCTAAAAGATAACTGTTTCATTTCTCTTAAAAGTCATAAAAGAACCAATCAAGAACAACTTCTAATATCCACTTTCTGTTTTTGCAGTTGTCCATATGATAAATGAATTTAAATCTTCTGTCACCAATATGAGTTAATCACATATGGTGACTTAACTGGGTTTTATTGATAAAGTTTAAGATCAAAAACATCTTGGTGTTTTTGTTTCAGATGTTTGATAGTTCCAGATTGAGACATTTGTTGGGTTTTTTTAAAGACAAGATAAACATGTGCAAATATGATTTATATATATATATATTTATAAGCATTAAATTATAGAACTTGTATTCTAAAGTCTAATTTCATCATTTAAGGCTAAGGAAAACGAAAAATACTAAAAATTTCAGGTAGTGGATATCTAATAGAAAATAAAAAAATGTTGGTCTTCCACTTCGAGAAGAAAATCTATTCTAATAAAATTATATTATAAAATAAAGAATAAATACTTTTATGTTTTTCATTTCAAAATTTACAATAAAGAAAAATTATTTTATAAAATTTATTTTTAAAAGCAATTATCTTCATTATACTCACAAGCGTTCTACTGTATGCTTGAATAATTAATGAATACCAGATGGTATATGATATAAAATTTTCATCTCCAGATAAACTCTTTTTTGCCATTTATCTTTTTCAGTGACTAAAATTCAAAGCTGGAACTAATGCACTTAAGTTACTAGCAACCAACCTTTAGTCCTTTATACTTTTCAAACTAATAATCTGAAAATTTAAAAACCCTATGGTTTCTAATTCAGTCTCACTTACTTGCATAGATCTGGTTCTAGCTCAGTTTCTATATATTTTTGTGACCTTAGATTTAAACCAGTACACCTTTATATTCTTTTATTTTAAATTTCAGATTATTATTTTGAATAGGATAAAGGGATAATATGACTGCTAGATTTTTACTGACATAAGGGACAAATCATGAAACTGTTTGGTCTGGATATTGGATTTTATAGCATTATACCATCAGATGTTTGTTGATTCTTAAAAATCACAGCAGATGGCTCTAGAGTATGGTGAAGTTAACTGTCTTTGGAAACACATGAGTAAGCTTATGAAATGTTAAGTTAAAATTTGCTTTTCTTGCTTTTTATTCTGAAAAACCATTAATTACATCACTATAATCTAAAGTTATATATTATTTCTATTTCAAATTAGATAATTTTTCCTAAATCATAAAAGTTCATTGGTTAATCTGTTTTTAACTTTAAAAAAAATAATGATAATTTCTGTTATATATTTAAGTCTGTAACATAAATTTGACGATAAATTTAGTATAGTGTAGCCATTACCAACATTTTTATTTTTTAAGAAGTACATTATCAACTTATATTTCTTTATGCATTGTTAATATTATTAAAAAATCAAACAAATCCACCTTTTTATTTATATATTGGACTATTTGCATCATCTGAATGTGGTATGTATGGGTACACTACAGTGCCAATACTTTTTTCTTTTGACAGTTCTTTTTGTGATACTGTAGTGTACCCATACATACCAAAAGTAGCAGACAAATTAAGAAAAACTTGCAATAAGTATAACATCAGAACAGCTTTCCAGAGCCATACCACACTATGAAGAATTCTAACATCGACAAAGCCTAAACTTGAAATGCTGAAAAGAAAAAACTGCTTCTATGAAATACCATGTGAATGTGAACAAATGTATATTGGTGAGACCAGTAATCCCATGAAAAGTGCTTGCAAGAACAAACTGATGATTAGAAGAGAGAAATCAAATCTCTAAGATAGCAGACTATTTATGTACCAATGAGTATATGTTCAATTGGAAAAATAGAAAAATATTGGATAGAGAAGAAAAGGTACAAAGAAGATTTAAAGAAGCTGCTTACATGACAATGGCTAACAATTCCACGAGTTAACCTAGTATCACTATACATAATGTATGGAAACCACTAATCAACTTTGCTCTTAGAAAAAAGTGGAGAAATCAGGAGGAACCTCATAGATAAGTATATGAAATTTCTACTGACTGTTGCCTTTGGCAGGATGGCTCAGTTGGTTAGAGAGTTATTTTAAAATTCAATACTCAAAGAATCTAAGGATCCAGGTTTGATTCTCATGCTAGTACTGTCACTGGTCAGGTCAGCAACATCTGAAGATGAGGGAGAATAATACCTCTTGAAACATTGTGTATATACTAACCTGTGTGCTATTACTAACAGTTAAATGTATTTGGAATATTTAAATAAAGTTTAATTTTTCTAAAGATGTTCAATACTCATATTAGATGATGGAAATAGTCCAACATATAAATACAACTCAGGAAATCACAAATCCACCTTTCTTTTTACTTTTTCAATGCTCAATGTTCAGCAACCTTCCTCAGAGCTTCTTCTAAATTAAAATTAATTAATTCAACAGTTTTGATTGCTGAGAAACCTTCCTCAGAGTTATCCAAAAGCTGAATAGTATGAAGAAGCTCTGATAAAGGTTAGTGAGTAATCAAAACTGTTATATGGACTAATTTTAATTTAATACAATAAGTATTAAACAAGTATTGTGTTTGGTCTGGATTACAGACCCAACTTACAGAAAAATAATACAAACACCCGAGTTACATTTAATATAATCTTTATTATATCTACAAATATATATAATACATGAGAATATATACAATACTGAATATTATAGATTAATGTAAACTCTGGGCTCTGTGTCCTGTGGTTCTACTACTTCCAGCTACACCTGATAGCTTGCCTCATGGGTAGGGGGTATGACTCTTCCGGCTGTACAAGACAGCTTGCTTCAAGTCAACAGTAGTCTTAGCAATGTCTGGTCCATCTGGGGACTTGCCTAGCTGTGTGAACAAATAGCGTATTACTAACAAGGGAATGCTTGCTGCTGTTCAGGTTAGCAGAGCTTCCCTGGGAGAACGCGTACTGTTTTTGTAGGTTAGACAGACGTTCTCCCCCGATTCCGCAATCATCACTGCTTATTGGCCTGTACTAATCATTGGCTATGTGTTTAGCTGTACATTAGCCTATTGGCCAGCAGCAAACAATGCTTAATCTGATCAGATAAAGACGGAATCTGGAATAGTTCACTTCTTAGAGAAGGGAGAACTACAACAAAAAGAAACATGGATTGGTTTGATCTTAATTTTTTATTAAACTATAGTTTTACAATATTTCATAATTCTGTCAATTTAATTTCTAATTTTCTACAAAAGTAACATTGCTTTTAAAATATGCTTAAAAAATCTGATATTTTGATTTTATACTTTCATATTGTATAAAAAATTAATCATAAAAACTGAGATATCAAATTTTCAAACATATAAAAGTACTTACATGTATAGATGGTGCAAGTGTCCATTTTTCCAATGCTAAGAGTGGTTCTAATCATAAACATAAATATCCATTTGATGATAACATTGAATTTTCTGGCATATGGTTGTAAATCACTTTTATGTGAAGAAACATTGCATGAATTGGAAGAACTGTCTAATATTTGTTGAGACATTGCGAGACTTGGTGAAACCAAAATGAAAAGTGAAGAGGTAATTGATTAGAAAAGAGGACATGTATTTATAAAGATACAAATTGGAAGCAAAAATAGACTGATATTAACTATAAATAAAAAATTAAAAACAATGTTGCAAAGATTGATAGTATATCACCACAATGACAAGACTAGTTATCACATTAATGGAATATTCTAAATGTAAATAATTTGGATTAACATTTCCATAAATATACATAATGTTTTTGATTAGATCAAAATGATCATTAAGAGAAAAATAATTTAAAGATGAAAGTGTTATAGTAAATTTGAATATGTGGACAGAAATAAGGAAAGATAAAGACTCATGAAATTTTCAGAAAAATTGCACACTATGAATTGTTTTTTTGAAGAAAATCTAAGACGTGTAAATTGCAGAAAACATGTATTTCATCCCTATAATATGTGTAATAGAGTTAACACATTCTCCTTTTCTGCCACTAACATTTCTGTATTGACTATATTAATATTAATATGGACAAACAATACCAGTATAATCTTCTGTGCATTTAACACAGTGGAAATACAATATCTTACTATATTCAAACTTTCAAAATACTTGACAGTTTCAATTGTTCAACAATATTTTTCAGAGCTCTTCCATTACATTTTCTTTTAATAGTTTAAATATTTTTTTCAAGAGTGGAAAGAGTTCTGAAGAAGACTGTTAGACAGTCGAAACTGTCAGCTATTTTGCATGTATAAATATAGTAAAATATTTTATTTGCATTGATTGTTGAGTGTGTAGAAGTGTTATTTCTATATTGTTTGTTTATTTTAGTAGATATTAATAAGGTGTAATTATGAAGATAATACTGTCAGTTAATATCTAATTTTTAGAAATATTTTAAAATATTAATACATCTTAACAATGGCTTTGAGATTTTTGAATGAAATTAATAAAAAATAATAATTGGTATTACTAAGAACCGCAACACAAATAACTGATACAAAAACAAAAGCAGCAACTCATCAATAAGTTCACAACTCAGACAAAGTGATGCACAATAGCATAAAAAAGAATTATTAGTGGCATAAGAAAATATAATTGTCAAATGATAAGAAAAACTATAGAAGAAAACAAAAATATAAAACATCATCTTAGTATCAGAAAGAAAGTCATTTTGGTAATGAAAAGAAAGGAAAAAACGATTATTAAGCAGCACTATAAAATGTATAGAATTTTAAAAAGACTTATAAAGTAATCAAAAATAAAAACAAAGTAACCTTACAATTAGAACATCTTTTAAAATATTAATATTTTTATAAAGAGATGAGACATGCAATTAGATATATAAAAATAGTTTATAAACAAGGCAAAACTCTCCATACAGTAGTGCCATCCTGTGCCAACCAGAGTAATTCATGGATGCCAGAAGGCTTGTGCATAAAATCCCTATCTAATGCCTTCTCATTCAATATCTCCAGACTAGTTTCTGGCTTGTGGCCTTCGTCAGTGAGGAGCTATGGATCTGAGAGCACTGCACCTAGATCTTAGTATCTACTGCAACCCTCCAGCAACCACCTTTTATCTCTACTTAACTATAAAACTATGTGAATAAAATTCATAAAAATATTTTCAATCTAAGCTCAACAGCTTATATAGTTATATGGGTCTGAACTCAGTTCAGCTCCATACATTTTGGCACAGGGTGGCACTACTGTATGGAGAGTTTTGCCTTGTTTATAAACAATTATGTGCTAGTATAAGAGATGGTCATCATGTGATGCTTTATGATTTTAAAAATAAAGTTCCAGAAACTATTGCCTTCATTATATATTTTTATTAAAAAAGCTGGCAGTAAGAATATGGAAATATTAGCAAAACTATGTACTAAATATTTAAATAATATTGATATTTAAGAAAGGAAAAAAACATCTTTAAAAATCTTTATTATAATCATTACAATTAATCCTCAGAGGACCTCAACCACTTAAAATGTCTTATCCTAATTGACATGATAAGAACAAACTGAATTTCAAAGTAGTTATAGAATGCTTAATTTTATATCAGTTTAAAAAGGTTTTAAAAAATGTATGGAAAAAACTAATAAGTTGCCATTTAGCTTTGGATTTAAAGATAATAAAAACATTTGATTCCAATAACATGTTGGGAGTAATTAAAACTTTGAAACATCAAAATATAGTTTAGAATATTGCACATTCTGAAGAATATTTATCAAAATACAATAGCAGTGATTAAACTGTATTGACACATTAAGCCAATACTTCCTCCTCGAATGTCTCTTTTTGCTTGGAGTGAGACGTATCAACTCCTGCCTTTCCTCACACAAGAACACCATCTTCAATCTCTGAAAATCCATCAAAACAGGGGTCTTTGCAACTATCAGACTTTCAGTTTTCCTCATCTATGCACTCTGGCTGCTCCGATGTGACATTATTTTTGACCAGAGAGTACACCCAGTGAATCAAAAACTATTGGACCTAACTTGCTCTCTCAAAACCAGAGATACCAAACTAGCCCCACCTTTGCTCCTCACATATGCCTGGGAAATCCTCCAACTCCCACCCACTCAGACTCTTTAACAAGACTCATCCATGTGAATGCTTGCGACCAGTGTGGTCGCTCACTCAACAAGGATATGCATCTCGAACTTGTAACCAAAGGCTATTCTTGGCCTGGACTACACACCATTTCCACATCCCCTTCTCCTTTCACCATGTTGCTCCTAAATTTTTATTTACCATGTAATTACTTATTTGTAAACCTTTTTTTCCAACTGTATGTGTACCTTTTTTTAATGAATAAACTTTCATCACTGGGGGGGGGGGAGAGAAAATTAGCACTTATAAAAGTGTGCTAAGGTGATTTTGATTTTCAAAACTTTAACATCAATTAATCTCAATAAGTTTGTTTTTTGATGCTTCAGAAAATAAAAAAATATTATAAATACCATCAGGACTAAATATTTATTAAAAAGACTAAAGTAATGTACAACGGCTTTTCAAAAGAATAGAAAGTAGCAATTGATAATAATAAATTATAAATTAATAAATGATTTAAAGTGCCAAGATTAGATTATTAATGTAAATCAAAACATAATAAATTAGATTAATAATATATATATATACTTGAAATTAGTGCTTCAGGTAAAAATAATGTAATACCAAAAGAAAATATGACTAAATGTTTGAAAGAAATATTTTTAAAATAAATATAATTTATCAGTGCTTTCTGATGGATCTGAGACTTTGACATATAGCAGAAAAACAAGATGGAGACTTCAGAGCATGTGCTGGTTGGGATCGACTAGAAATTGAAAGTAAAATATTTGGCTAAGATAGCAAAGTGACACTATTAAAGAATTAGAAAGCTGAAATAAAAATGATTGAGACTGTTAGTAAAAAAGATGCTAAAAATCTGTAATACAATTTAATTTAAAAGTTATATATATTAAACATCAAAAAAGTAATTAATAAAATATAATAGAGAAGTTATTAAAAACATAGTATAATAATAAATCTAAAGAGAACACAATGATGTCATTACTAAGTGATCAATGAAAGCAAGAGAGATGTGTCAAATTTATAAAGTCAAATTTTGGAATTTGTATTTTATTATTATATTTTTTATTGATACATGGATTACTTGTGTCAAATTTAAGAAGTCAAATTTTGGAATTTTTATTTATTTATTTAATAATTTTTATTGATACATGGGTTACCGAAAAGAAGAATGGTTTGAGTTGAGATACAATGGGATTCATACACACACATATATATAGGGGATTTGACCACAGATTTTCAAGTTCCCTTCAGCAATCCACTCTATCTCAAATAACAGATACACATAACCACACACATGTGAAAAAAATAAATGATCTCCAATATACATATTTTGTGCACTCATCAGTTGGTCTAGATCATCATCTCCAACATATATATATATATATATAATCAATGCTCATGTATCGTCATGTGTATGGTTATGAGATAGAGTGGATAGCTGAAGGAACTTGAAAGTCTGTGTTCAAATCCCCTATAGTACATTTAAATTCCAAGTATATTAATTATACTTGTACTTATATATATATATAAAATAGCATTTTCCTCCATTGTAATGTTTTTTTCCATATTTGGATATTTATAGGATTTACAGCTACTTATGATTATTTAACATTTCTCTCTAATATAGTTCAAAGATAATCATATTATGATCATTAATAGCGTATCATTAATCCATTTCAATGGTGTTTTTATTATTCTCAGGGAGGAATCATGCTGTGTTCTACTAACTCACATTAATGAATTAAGTCTTTCAATGTCAACACCACCTATCAAATTTTTTAATAGAGCCTAGATTTAAGCCTTCTAATAATTAAAATTTTAAAAATGAAATTTTAATATTTTAAAATCATAAAAATAAATATAAAAATGAAGTTTTTACCAATAACTAAAAAGCATATGTTCATTGGCTGCATGCTACCTATTGAAAAAGTTAGAACAATGAAATATTAGCTATTAGAATTTTGTTATTAAAAAATGATATATTTAGAATTAGTTATCATCAAAGTAAAAAAAATTCTAAAAGTTAATAAATTATTTACTTGTATTAAAATATTTTACCTACCATCTTTGCAAAAGCCAATTTTTTAAAGCTATTAATGGTGGCTTCCATGACATACTTTCTAAGAGCAGTCTTTTACAAAAATATTACATTATAATCATTAACAATTGCATCAGCCAATCACAAATCTTATTCTAAGCCATGTCCTTCACTGTGTGACCAGTTTTTTTTCTGAGGATGAAATATAATAAATCAAAATTTGGACAAGAATAATGCATGAAAATCTCAAACATTCTGTGCAATTATCCTTAGATAATATTAATATCAATATTGATAATCTCATTGTTAAAGTACAAGGCCAATCTTCATGTTAAATTATTATGTCATTATTATTATAAAATTTATGCAGAGTTTTATACCAAGATATAAATAAATGAAATATGAAGTAGCAACTTGTTTTAATTCATTCACTATTAATTTGTAATATTTAATAATTTGGTCTGACCCTTGACTCAGAGGGAGAATGATAATTTGGCCCCCAAACTAGGACAAGTTGCCCATGCCTGTTTTAATCAAATGTGCAGTAAAATATAATGAAGGTTAATTTTTCATTTATTAGTACATCTTTGTACCAACACACTCTAAAAATGTAAGTAGATTTTGTACCACTGAATGATATAATACCTCCTCCCCATCTAATGGGGAACAAAATAGAGTTGACATACTATTTATCATTTATTGTTTGATTTTGTTTTCAATGCACTTCTTGTTGTCATACATAATCAACTTTTATTTATGTTTTACAAGCTGGATTTTACTATTTTTATTATCTACTTATTTTCCAATATCTCTTTCAAATTTACCAGAATTATTATGGAGAAGAGACATGGTCATTAATCTAGTAGGCCATTCTTATCAGTGAAACTCATATTACCTTCTTGGTATATAGTTGATGGCTCAGGGGATCTTGACTGTCCCTTTGCTTCTTGCATCATTCCCTCCACCTAATATCCAGTCCATTTTATGGAGATCTACATTTATTTTGAGAGCTTTCACAAGATGATGATGAATGTTGATTTTTCTGATCCTATCGGTTACTACTCATGATATTGGAGTCACTTTCATTCTGATAGATAATTTGGATTGTCTACTGACCTTTTTTATGACTTTATAGTGGAGGTGATGCTTTTCTTTTTTCCACATTTATTGCATTCACTTGTGGATTATTTTCTCCATGGAAATTTATTATGGGCTTTGAACTCTGTTTCTTTATTAGCCAGACTATTGCCATTGAAAGTACTAAGTAGATCAGCTGGTTGCTCAACCATCTTATCATCAGTTCCAATTACCATTTGTTCCACATCACTCACAAAACTATGCCTCACTATCTAAATTATCTGATTTTCATACAATGGACAAGAATATTAAAACTCTAACTTTGTCCACTTGCTTTCTAATAAATGGAGTGTATGGTTCACCAGGTTGACTTTTCTTTTGAGATATCTTATACTTAGTGTCCTTTTGGTAATGTTTACTCCAATAACATTTCAACATTACTTGCTTATATTCATAAAAATTACCAGGCTTTATAAATAAAGAATCCCATCAAGCTTGAAATGTGCCCTATAGGTGACTAACCACTGTATTGAGCTTAAGCTTCTCCATCATGGGATTGATACTGAAGTACCTCTTCAAACTGGTAAGATACTCTATGGGAGCTTCACCAGTGGGGTCAGAAAGATTTTTAAGAACTGGGTTCAATCTCTTTTTATCTATTTTTTGTTCTTTTCTCTCATTGTTAGATTATATATTATATATGCTGTTTTTTATTTGTGTTATCTGTACCCCAACTCTCATCATTTTTTTTTTCTCAGACACTCCAATATCTATATTTCGGCTGCTTTGTATGAAATTTATCCACCTGTTGTGCAAGGTTATCCACAATGTCTTGCACTTTCTCTAATGCTTCAATGTTCTCATGGTGCATCATCTTCATAATATTTTGTAATTGCTTTTTTACCAGCTCAAACTTCTCATTATTTTTATTTTTTTAAAATTTTTCATTGATTTCATGAATCTTGTGGTTACAATTGACCAAACTATCCTCCAATCTATTGAATTGTTCTCTGGTCATGGTGTCAGTTTTACCTTTCAACTGGCCTTCTTTCTCCTTTATTTCTTTGACCCTTTCTTTCAATTTTTTTTATCTATTTCATCATTTTTATTGATCACCTATATTTTCTTTGGCCATTTTATTTCTGTTTTTGAATTATTTTCTCCATTATTTTTATTAGCCCTTTCTTTAGCCATTTCATCCATTTTGTTGGATTATTTCATCTGCATGTTTTCTGAACATGTCCATATGCACAATTGACCTTGTCCATTTCTATATTCATGAATTTTGGTTTATCCTCTTTTTTCTTGTTTCTCCATTTTATTATTTATGAATTCACCTTCTTTAATTATTTTTTTCTTCCTTGATTTTGTTATCATAACTTAATATTACTAATTACTTTTTTACTTTCACCACATGTCTATTAACCACCACTCCCTCTATATCCTACTGCTCTGTCTACTCTTTGGTGCACTCCTTCTTCTTCTTCTTTTTCTTCTTCTTCTTCTTTTTCTTCTTCTTCTTCTTCTTCTTCTTCTTCTTCTTCTTATTATTATTATTATTATTATTATTATTATTATTATTATTATTATTATTATTATTATTATTATTATTTGTAAATAAGCATTTATTTTTATATAGCGCATGTTTACAATTGTATTACATTCAAATATCAGCCTTTCAAGCTAATTGTGCTGGCGCTTTTGCGAGTGTTAATAATAATAAATGAATACTTTTCTCTCCAATACAAGATATAGTATTTATGCAGGAATAAAATGAATCCACTTATTCCTACAACTCAAATGCTTATATATGAGCAAATCTGAAGTACTGGCAAGGAAAGCATGAGGATGGACCACTCACTTTAAATTACTATATACGATGTCTGAATGAATGACGTCGGTGAAATTGTCTAGAATTTACTAAATGTCACTCTATGATTAAGTTTCAGTTAGAGTGACGTTTAATAAATTCTAGACAATTTCACAGACGTCATTCATTCAGACATTGTATATAGTAATTTAAAGTGAGTGGTTCATCCTCATGCTTTCCTTGCCAGTACTTCAGATTTGCTCATATATAAGCATTTGAGTTGTAGGAATAAGTGGATTCATTTTATTCCTGCATAAATACTATATCTTGTATTGGAGAGGAAAGTAT
Organism: Epiperipatus broadwayi; assembly: GCA_028023455.1. NCBI lineage: Eukaryota > Metazoa > Onychophora > Udeonychophora > Euonychophora > Peripatidae > Epiperipatus > Epiperipatus broadwayi. The sequence continues at coordinate 6,090,448 of JAQFVV010012451.1, read as the reverse complement.
TCATTTATTATTATTAACATTCGCAAAAGCGCATGCACAATTAGCTTGAAAGGCTGATTATTATTATTATTATTATTATACTTGCCTATTCTATGATAAGCTGCCTATATTTATTTATCTGTATCTGCCGATTCCACTTTTATTCATTTACAATATATACTTATTTGCACTTAGTCAATTATTTCTGTATCTTCATGATTTATTTTTCTATTTAAAAAAAACAATATTTTTTTAATTTATATGCTTCTCTTCATTTACATAAATAAAACGGGAGTAGAAAAAATTATTTAAGAAAAAAAAATCTTTTTTTAATTTTATTATCTCATCTCAAGATATAGTTTTTAATACAGTCTCACTTAGACAGCCATAGTAATGTTTTGCCCCATTGTAACATTTTTTTTTATATTTTTGTCTTTATTGAGTTTCCTGTTACTTGAGATTATATATTTTCTCTAATATAGTTTGAAAATGTGTGTAAAAGCCATAATTTAATTTTTTTGATTACCTTTAACCCCCTGTTTTAGCTAAAATTCATTAAAATTGTGCCTGGACAACAATTACGCCAATCTATAGCAGCTTGTAAGGGGACACCCGTATTAACATAAAATTTAGTAACACTGCTTTGGTGGACCGACATTTATAATTAATTCGTTGCTTTTTTAACGCAGTTATAAAAATATTAATTAATATAGAGTTATAAAAAGAACCTATTGAGATTTTTTCTTTTGTTTGAAAATAAATTTAAGAACAGAACAACAATAATAAAATATATACTTTGACAAAACTTGTTTGCACCCTCCCACAACGTAATCATTCGTGAATAAAATGTTAATTATCGGAAAATATTTTTCTTGTTAAATAAAAAATATACTGCATGAATTAATATAAACTAACAAAGTTTTTTTAGAAAATAGAAGATATACAAAACTTTTTAGCAAGATATTTAAGGTTAAGTCTTTAATAAAATCTTTATATTTCATCAATGTTATAAAAGGCCTTTTTAGTAATTACTTATTATTAAAAAAAAAAAAAGTCTTATCGACCAGATTAAGCTACAAGTACCTTTTTTTTAACTACTTGTTTTGTGACACTTGACCTCTATAAACTTTCTAACATTGGTTTCATATTTTTCAATCATATTATTAATCACCTATGGTTGGACCGGTCGGAGATGATTTTGCAAATGATATTCAATCTATAGTTCAACAATGGCAGTTAAGCAATGTTAGGCTCAGTTTGTACTTGGATGAGTGACCGCCTGGGAACCCTGAGTGCTGTAGGCTTCTTATTTTTGTCAAGCGTTGGTGGCCGAGTGGTTAGCACAGCTGCCTTACAAGCAGTTGTCCCAAGGTTCGCTTCCCAGCCGACGCTTTGACACATTAAAAAATAAAAATAAATAAATAAATAAAAAACAATGGCAGTAAATTAAAAGTAGGCATGCAGTAACTGATCAGATATTCATTTTCAGCAGTATAGGATAGGTTTTGCAATGACAAACATAATACACTTTTAGCCTGCCATTGACAATATTTTTCCATTATTTCTGAAGGCTTTCATAGCATTAGGTCACTTAGATATCAATCAGCCTTCTCAGAATTTGGTATCAACTACTTCGATCGTTTCAGCTTTAAACACTACTGGCTCCAGGCTTTAAATGTTTTGTGGCTAGTTAACTTTCTTGTGGCATCAAATAACAGAATGAAAGGTGAATTAAATACAACGGATCCAGCCTTATATATCACTCTAATTAATCACTGCTGTTTTTCAATAAGCGCCATTTTTTTTGTTTAATTAATATTTTTTTTTTATTATCTTTTACTTTTAGATCTGCCTTGTATGTGTGATCACTGTTCACACCCACTCACATACAGCTTTCAGATTTTATCCTTGTTGCATAGCAACAAGTTACATCTTAAATTTTTTTTATTACAAACAAAAATATTTATTTTGATAAATAAAAATAAAATAAATTTTTATAATTTAAAGATAATATGCGTTTCAGAAGCTTTATAAAATATATCTGCTAACATAAATGCATCCTTTACATTTAGAATTGCTTTCTCTTGAAATTATTATAAATTACTTTTTTTTCATATTAAACTTTTAATCAAGTATGAAAAAAATATGATGAAGGTTAGCAAATAGTTAATAAGATTAATTTTTTATTTATTAGTAGAGCTTCATTTCATCACACTCTATACATGTGTATGTATATATATATTAATAATTTAAATAAAGTCCTTATTTTTACTTCACCTTCGAGCAATGCTAAGATTTAAATTGCGTTTTAATTGAAGCTTAGTGTTATTACAAGAATTATCTGACTTAGCGCTTTCGGAGAATTTAGGTCTCCATATTCATAGCCTATCTATGGAGACCTAAGTTCCCTGAAAGTGTTAAGCCGGATAATTCTTATCTATTGAGACCTAAGTTTCCCAAAAGTGCTAAGCTGGATAATTCTTATAATAATACTAAGCTTCACTTTTTTGTGTAAAGGGCAATTTAAAACTCACTATTAATAATTTAATGAGATTGCTCCATATAGACATAGATGAATTTCAGATAAACGCCATTATTAGAAAATATGATTTTAGCTTATAATGCCTATTTTTAATTGCTACATTGCTTAATTACTTCATGGATAAAACTTACTTATAAAAATACACAAAAATAACCTATTAAATTACCAACTAAAAGCCTATAAATATTTTCTAATGAGAATGTAGAAAATTATCCCAAAGCATCAGTGCCAGTAAGCAAAAAGGCAAAATATATGTTATAAATATAATAATACAACCATTAATCATTAATAAGGGTCAACCCTTATGATTGAATTTAAAGGTGTCATTATAAAATATGGGGTTAATCATTTACTAGTCATGCAAACTTGGGCATAATATAAGAACAATCATCAATATTTTATTTTCATGCTCAAATATCTACAATAATAAACATAGAAAATTCTGGGATCTTGACATCATGTTGATCATCATCAATGCCTTAGTCATATGAACCTGTACTGGTCATCTATAAATTAATTTCAAATCTATAAAGTGATCTTTATATTTGCATCATAGAAAATTATCTGGATGTCCACACATGCATGTAAATCCAAAACTACATATCATAAATATACCATTATGCTCAAAACCAATTTGGGTTTGTAAGGACTCTGAAATTGTGATTAGTAACAAGAAAAAATTGCACATGTATAAACTTAATCTATTTTAATACTAAATTTTATTGGTATACCTACAATTCCTTAAAACACAATTCTATGATAAAATCAGTCACCCAAAACATCAACAAAAAAATAATTTCAGAAATTATAACTTTTTAAAACAATTATTTAATCAAGTTAATTAATAAATAAGAGAACAAAAATTTAGAAAATAATGTGACAATTGCAAAATTTTATATATTGATCAACATTATACATACTATCATATAACACTAATATTAGTTACTTAAGATTCTAAGCCAATAAACATCACATGATCACCATTTCTTATGCTTGCTTATAACTGTTATTAAAACAGGCAAAACTCACTATACATACTCACAGCAAGTTAGAATAATCAATTGGTATCAGAAGGCTTGTGCATAAAATCCCCTTCTAGTGCCTACTCATCCAATATCCCCAGACTAGTACTTTCAGATCCAAGGCTCCTCACCAATGAAGTCCACAAGCCAGAAACTAGTCTGGAGATATTGTATGAGTAGGCACTAGATGGAGATTTTATGCACAAGCCTTCTGCCATCCATTGATTACTCTAGCTTGCTGTGAGTGGCAATACATAGAGTGAGTTTTGTCTGTTTTACTTAAGATTCTTTTAAATAGTAACTCATTTAATCAAAATGAGTTATTTCTCTACAATAATTAAGTCCTAAAAAATATTTCACAATAAAAAATTTAACTTTAAGGTTAAATCTTTCTTTCCATTTTCTTTTGAAAATGAAAATATCCTACATAGTTATATAATCAAAGAAAATTTTCAACAAAACCATTAATATCCTTATTATTATTTTTTGCTAAAAATAATATTTGTAACTGTTGATGTGAACATATCAACAATAATTGTTTACCATGATTCTTTTTCTTTTATTCCTCTCTGCTTATAAATCTAGTTTCAGTTTAACAAGCATTTTCATTCTAGATTAGCACAGATTCCCAGTTTAATAATTATTTTCATTACAGTTCTTCTATTTAACTTTTTCTTCTTTTGTAGTTTCAGATTTCAATATAATAATTAAAAGTAAATCTCCTTCTTTTGTAATTCCATATTTCAGTTACTAATTATTTTCATTTTAATTATTCCACTATCTTTTTAAATGCTTTTATATTAATTTATCCTGTCTGTGTTTCTGTCAGGATATTCACATTTTTGAATTTTTAACAGTAAAAAAAATGTTCCTCATAGAAGTTGAATTCACATACTTAGGTTTCCAGGAAAAATCTTTAGCAACTGAGCCAATGGAAATATTACATGTGTAGAGTAAAATTTTGTTAATATTTTCATTTAAATCATAATTAATTAAAAGTAAATACTTTCTAATAAAATCTGAATTATTATTCTGAAATAATTAATATTTCATAAATATTTTGTAAAAAAAAAAAAAAAAAATGTTTAAAAAAAATTAGAAAATTAATTAAAAATCCAATACATAAACATTTGTGTCAATAAACATCACATGACCACCACTTCTTATGCTTGTGTAGATCTAGGTGCAGTGCTCTCAGATCCAAGGCTCCTCACTGACAAAGGCCACAAGCCAGAAACTAGTCTGGGGATATTAGGTGAGTAGGCACTAGATGGGGATTTTATGCACAAGCCTTCTGGCATCCATTGATTACTCTAGCTTGCTGTGTGTGGCAATACATATAGTGAGTTTTGCCTGTGTATAATAGACAATCACATGACATTTAAATTTAGAATCTGTTTGTTAGAGAATGTATTTTTTACTTTAACATATTATTAAATTATAATATTTGTCAGATTTGTTTGTAGTTTTAATAATTTTTAAAATAATATGTAAGTATATCTAAAAAGGAAAAAATAATATATAAAAAAAACATTTTTTAAATATTTATTTTATGCAAATAGCCAACTAAAAAGTATAAAATAAAGTAATCCACTTCTTGGTTAATTTTCCGGAATTGAAATTCTATTCTTGGAAAATGTCAGTTATCTTAAGAATCTAAACTTGTTATAAAGTAATTGGAAATTGCATAAATATTGTTTCATAAAATATTTAAAGCCTTTTTGATTTTTATAATTTATTTGAGTCTCAAATGCTTTTATGAAATGACAAAATGTAATTTCCAATTACTTTATAACAAGTCTACATTATTAAGATAACTGACATTTTCCAAGAACAGAAAATTAACCAAGAGGCAGATTACTTTGATATTTTGTACTTTTAGTTGACTATTCACATAAAAGCATTCTTTAAAAAAAGTTTTTTTTACATATTTTCTTATGGGTCCAAGTTTCTAAATTGATAATTTTCATGTCCGGTTATAAAACAAGACAGTTATAATTTTGGATAGATTAGAACATAGGGCTTGTTGGAATTTTCTTCCAGAAAAGTTTTACTTTTTTACATTTCTTTTGATGAAAATAAATACATAATTGGGTTGCTAATGCTCAGTTTTTAGTTAAAACTTAGCAAATGATTCAGTCCTGATTTAGTTTGCACTCACGGCCATTTTGAAATCTAAAAACCACTGCTGATACATCCAACTGATAAATGACATAAATATTAAATAAAAGTGTTTTAAATTCATATTTTATAAATTATAAGCTAGTAAAAATAATATGCTTTATTTTATTAGGGTTTTTTTTTAATTTACCTTCATAAAATATTTGAAATATGATGGTGCAGAGTGCCCAAACATGTAGGGAGGGAGAAGAATAGTTTGGCTGATCCAAAGAATCATCCAAAAGATGCAGAAGTGTGATCAAACCAAGCTTATAATTTCCAAATACTAAAAGATTATACTATATGCCCATATGAAATAAAGCATATTATTTTTACTAGCTTATAATTTCTAAAATATGAATTTAAAGTACTTTTATTCAATATTTATGTCATTTATTGGTTGGATGTGTCAGCAGTGTTTTGGCTTGTCTTTAGATTTCAAAATGGCCATGAACACAAATTAAATCAGCATCCATGATTCTTATAGCCTCCATACTATGATCTTGCTGTTTGAAAATCATTTTTTAAACTAGTAATGAAGTCAATTTTATTTTCAGAATATCAGGTTTAGCTTCTCACTTTACATTGCATCACAGATGAACTGATAATGACCTGACACTGAAGTCTACTGCCTTCTGTTCACATCATCTGATTTTTTTTTAAAAAGTCTTAATATCTAACCATCCAAACAATCACATGTCTACTTCAGAAATTACTGCATTAAAATTTGACCAATTGAATTTATTCTTACAAAAAAAAAAATTCCTCAAAATTTTTTTCCAATTATACTCTACCTATTTAAAAAACACCTTGTTTTTATTGTTTTGATAATTACTTTGGAAAATATTTATTTCAGAGAAAGTATTCTAATCTCTTAATTAATTTAAACATTTTTAAAACGTTAATATAATTTATTTCTTCTTTAAAAAAATTAATAAATAGCTTTTCAAACATATTAATTTTTTCTTTTTTGCTTTAAAACCAAACTTAATAAAAATTACATATTTATGTTATTATTAAAATGTTTTAGATTTATCATATGATCAATTCAAGTATGTAATTTTTTCATTAAGTCTAATAATTCCAACAAATCAAAAATCCTTCTCCTTTTTCTTTTCAAAAACTTTATTTTTTTATATCAATACTGAACATATATATATATGTTTATATAATACAAAACTCCAATGTTTCAACTGTTTTTTATCTCCATACAGTCATTTTCAAGGATCTGCAACAACAATATGAAATACATATTTATAAATAAACTTCAATTACATAAATACCTTCATTTTACATTAACATAAACAGTAACAAACATATTAAACATATATAATTAAATTTTATTTACACCTCTCTCCCACTGCTATATTTTTACTCTTTCTTTTACATTATTTAATTACAAATCTGTCTTAAAATCATCCAAGAAACTTTTTATACAAATTTAAAAACCAATCCTAATTTCAAATAACCTCCCCTGATAAATTATAAATTCCTATTTAAAAACTAGGCTATCTTGAAACTAATATGAGAAGAAATAATTCTGATTAATATATATATATATATATTGCAAAAAAGGATTATATTAGGACTGTCACTGGATGGTCCAGCAACACCTGAGAAAGGAGAATATTTTCCAAAATATTGTGTGCAACACCATGTATTATATAGAGTTCAATTTTTTTTTAAAAACATTTAACAATTCAATTAAATAATAAAAATAGTTTATCATATGAGTAGAAATAAAATGTCATTATTATAAAAGCTTTAAACAAGATGTACATATGTTAGTGCTAATATAAGATATGGTTTACATATTTGATGGAGCTATATAATAAATATCATAGAGAAAAATGAAAACAAATGGTTACAAACTAAATACTCTGCATTTAACATCACATGATCACTATCTCATACTAGCACAATAATTGTTATTAAACAATTCAAAACAAAACAACACTCTCCATATAGTAGTGCCATCTTGTGCTAACAAGAGCAATCAATGGATGCCAGAAGGCTTGTGCATAAAATCCCTATCTAGTGCCTATTCATCCAATATCCCCAGACTAGTTTCTCAGATCCAAGGTTCCTCACTGATGAAGGTCACAAGCCAGAAACTAGTCTGGGGATATTGGATGAGTAGGCACTAGATGAGGATTTTATGCACAAGCCTTCTGGCATCCATTGATTGCTCTTGTTAGCACAAGATGGCACTACTATATGGAGAGTGTTGTTTAGTCTGCATTTATTAGTGAATTTGTTGCTACAAAAATATATTAAATAATATGTATATTGAGATGCTTTGTTTATCTCAATATTAATTTATATGTCAGTTGCTAAGCAACCTTAATTTTAAGTTGTGTTTTTGGTGAGTGCAATATTATGTATACACACACACTAATAGAAAAAATATTTTAAAAGTTAGCTCAGCCTATTTCAATGTAACATTTTTTTTAAAAAAAAATTTTATAATCAAATTTTATTATCTTTTAGTAAAAAAATTTATTATAATCCAGAATAATACTTAATCTGCAAAAGTTTCTTTATCAGTTTTAATCAGTTTATTTTAATTAAGAATTTAACAAAAATATAGTTTTATTTCTATTAAATATTGTGGTCTGGAAAATCTTCAATTAATGTAATTAATTTGAAATTTCTTAATTAATTTAAATTTTTTGGCTTATCTGAGTAAAAATATTTTAATCATTGGTTTGCTAATTAGGGAGTTTTCCTTACATTTCTAAGTGGAGTAAACAATGAGTGATGGGTCTATATAAGACCAAATAAAAATCATTTAACCTCTCTACTTCTATCTGATTCTGCTTGATTCTCTACTTGATTCTACTTATGTTTATTTTGCTTGGTTCTGCTTAATGAATCTGCTTACTTCATTAGACTCTACTACTTAAATTATTTGTTTGTGTCTTTGGATGTCTTATGTTTTAGTCCTGCTGTGTTTACATGTAACCATCTTGACAATGAATTTAGAACTCACTCCAGTGATTGTAATAGAAGGTATGTACTGCTAAAGTACCCAAAAGACAAACTCCACTCTCCAGCATTAACTTATAACCATCATATGCTAAATTTGCATAACTAAGTATCATTGCTGACATCCTAGTGCTTGTCATAGCAAAAACACTTCTCATTAGCCATGAAATAAACAGAAGACTAAATTATATCAACACATTTATATATAAAATAATGGCCTTATATTCATGTCACTTTTTTACATGAACTGTTATTTATATATATCAGTAAGCCAGTGATGCATAAGGATATAATTCTAGCTTTATTAATTTATAGTTTTATATCTATCTTTCTTAATGTGTAACTTTGTTTTATATTTTAATTTTATTCATAGGTAATTTTATAATTGTCTTATTGATCTTATTTTTCTATATATTGTAACAGTTAGAATCGTCTATCTCGCTAACACACTGCAGAATCCAAACCCCAGACATGAAACTGAACATTCTAGGAAGGGTTGCCTTCTAGATATACTAAGTTCGAATCTAAAGTCCAAATTTCACAGTGCCATCTACATGATAATGCATCTGATGCCACTACTAGTATAACCTTTGACCAGTGCCTGGTGGTCAGGGAGAAACAAAACACTCTATACTAAAAGAAGCTTGGGTGGCTAATTAACGTCTATGGATTTACAAAAGGAATGCAGAAATATATATATATATATAGACCAAGACAGTGATAGGAATCAAATAAAATAAGAGATCAAGTTTAGTTTTAAATAATTTCACAAAATTTATTCATATAAATTATATATATAATGCCACTGTCTGCTTATATGAGACAGGGATGCGTATTAAATAATTGTTGGCATCACACTCTAATAAATGACAAAAGGTTTTAAAGCAAAGTGATATATTCTATTCCTCGGGTTAATAGCATTATGATAAAGTGCTTGATGAGATAGGAACATGTGCGAGGTGCTTTGAGCAATTATACAAGTCTAAGAAAATATTTGAAAATTAAGTGTTCTAAAATATTTATTGATTTCGAGAATAGCACGGACAAAAGCTTACTAAGCAACAAAATGCGAATGTGATCAAGGCATTTATTCGATAATAATAATAATGCTACATTGGGAGGTCAGTATTGCTGATAATGAATTTATTAAAGTTGGAGGGTGTGACACATTTAAGTCACGGATGCTTTGTAAAATAAATATAAAATAAAACAATAATGGAATATTTGGAATGATTACGGAGGGCATCTTGCCGCTAACCCGTAGGAAAGTATTTTATGAACAGCCAAAACTTAGTGACTGGGTGATGATTGCATTTAATTCCCAGGTGTGTCATTTATGGAAACACTCTGCCTGGAAACTGCAATAAGCGAAGAGAACGGATTTGGCCGTGTAAAGAATCTTTGGAAAAGTAAAACAAAGTGGTCTCAACAACCAATTCACTTACCAGCAATATGAGACTAGTGTATATAAAACATACTGAATTGGTTTTACTTGGATTAAGAGAAATGCCCAATCAAATTCCCCAAAATTCATTTAAAAGGGTCCACACATTCTCGATGTCAATGATGAACTTTGTAATTAAAGTAGAACATGATAATTAAAATAGGAAAATGCATGCTTGTGGGTTTGAAAAGTAAGTATAGATTTATATACGCAATCATGCATTAGGGGACACATTTAATCATTGACCTCGCACATACTCTCATAGTAGATTAAAATCAATAACATGTAGATTTTAAACTATATGATTATATTATATATTAAAAAATAGAATCGCCCTCGAACGAGTGATTTGCAAGATAATAAAATTGGAAACTTATTTAGAAATTTAAAATATGCCTTCATAGCGGTGTCTTATTTTCATCAAAGGGAATAATTCACTCGGTCAAAGATGATTCTGACACATTATCATAATAAAATAACAGAAAGCTTAATCAATAGAAAATATTAACCCAAGGATAGAGAGCAAAATGTTGAGTATATTTAAACACGTTAAAGAAATACATAATGAAGTTATGTGAAATATCAGAAAACAATTTAAAATAGCTATAGCATGTTAGTTATCACAAGAGCTCTTGGGTTAATTTAGGGTTACCTCTGGAGAAGCATTTTCAGGTAGATGTTCGGCAGGTTTTATAATTCAGCAGCAAAATCTGGAACGTTCATATTTTTGCAGCAGCAGCAGTTCCGGGGTTCCTTATGTGATAGCTTCCGATGGTCTGGAGCAGCAGCCGGCTATTCCGAGAGGACATAGCCATCTTGATGCCTCTACTCTGTCATGTCAAGGTTAGCAAATTATTAGAATAATTTTGGTTAGAAACATTAGAACTCAGAATGATTTCTCTTAGAAACATTAGAATGGAGGAGAACAAAAGAAAACCCTCCTTTTTATATTAGAAATTAACAATAGAACTGCCCTGGAGCATTACAAAAATATATCGGACTTATCAGCTGTAATTAAATCTATCCAAATGTCTAAAGGAATTCAACATTAATTAATTTCTTTTGTTAATTTCCCTGTCGACATTCGAATTACAAACTAGATTTAATTAAAAATTACTTTTATTAATTAAAGAAAACCTTAAGTGGACATCTGCTGTTTTTAGATAAACTTATATAACATTAACTAATTAAACTATTGTCCCTCATTTATTTTAACAGAAATATTTGGAATGACTTTTATTAAATTAAACAAAAATTATTTTACTTTTAAATCGCAATATTTGAATCTATTTACTAAACGAATATTTACTAAATGAATTTTATTTTAAATCAAAATATATTACAACGGTAATATATTTGTAAATAGATTCAAACAAAATAACTTTAACAATTTATAATTTTGGTATGTTTTAAAATGCATATCATAGTGTGTGTGCAATTACGACTTATATAACCTACTTTTTAATAAATCAAAATTATGTGAACATATACATAATCTATAATCTTTTATTTATTTGGGAATGAGTTATATATATAATATGAGCATTGTATTCGTGGTTTAAAATTAGGTGGGATTTTCGGTATATAAGCGTATTGCAGACACACTATGATAGATTGGGTTCAAACTAAGGTATGTGGGTAGGAAATAGGTGAGAAAAGGTGAAACAAAGATCTGCAAAGCAGACCTTACTGTTTCAATATATCATATATTATAACTATTTTAGTTGCAACTCTTTAATGTCTTTTATATTTTGACAGTTGTTTTTCTAGAATTATTTTTTTTCTCATAAAGTTAACAGGAAATTATGTTTAAAAATCTCAGCCAGATTCTCCCCCACCCCCTCCTTCCAATTTCATGATTGTTTTATAAAATCTAGATTTTCTTTAGCACACAGTTAGAAAGAAAGGATTTTGTACATTTAAAAAAAAAGGAAATCTAAATTAATATCTCTTTTAATATATATTTTAATTAATAATTTTTCAGAACTTGCCATATTCATTTCTTAATTGATGTATGTAGATGTGTATAATAAATTTTATATAAGTGTTAAACTGTTTAAATTATTGTCAGTTTATTTTTCTTGTGATTTATATCATGTATAGCTAAAAGAAAAATATATTAATGGCTTGTGTGTGTGCATATAAATTATTCTTTAAAGATACCATGTGGAGGTTTATTTATATATTCATCCTTATTATTTATGTCTATGCTTATCACTAGATATATGTGGATATTCATTTAGCATTGGGTTCAGTAAAGTTTCTGCCCATGCTCATATATATATTATCTGTATTAACCTGTGTTTATTTACTGCATGAAATTAGCAGTCATTATTGATTTTGCCTTGGGTCAAGTATGGTAAATCTTCCCATGCATTTATATATTTTTCGCTTTTATTTAACATGGGTTACTTACGGACTTATTTATTATTGTTTATTACAGAGTCCTCTTGAGGCCTGGATCTTGCATTGCATGTGAGCTTTGTTAGTAAAATCAGCACATGTGATTGTGTCTAGTAATAAAGTCTTCCAGTGTTTAATTATAGATTAATGCTATTGCAAAGATATCTGCATACATTTGAAACTGTTGAGTATATTTAAAGTTCTATTATAGTAATATTTTAATTATTTTAATGCACTAAAAGTTAATGTGAGGGGAAGAATAAATGGATAATAGAATTAAAACAGGCAAAACTCTCCATACAGTAGTGCCACTCAGTGCTAAGCAGAGTAATCAATTGAGGCCAAAAGGCTTGTGCATAAAATTCCTATCTAGTGCCTAATCATCCAATATCCCCAGACTAGTTTCTAGCTTGTGGCCTTCATCAGTGAGGAGCTTTAGATCTGAGAGCATTGAACCTAGATCTTAGGATCTAATGCAACCCTCCAACAGCCACCTTTTATCTCTACTTAACTACAAAACTATGAGAATAAAATTGAAAATACAATAATGTTTTCAATCTAAGCTCAATAGATTATAGTGATTTTATGCACAAGCCTTTTGGCATCCATTGATTACTCTGGTTAGCACTGAGTGGCACTACTGTATGGAGCGTTTTGCCTGTTTTAATAACAGTAATGTGCTAGCATAAAAAGTAGTGATCATGTGATGTTAGTAGATAATAGAATTAATCAACTGTCAGATACATTAAGCACTTCTTTAAAAAGGTTATATTCAGTTTTCTTATACATCTGAGTTAATACTAATTTAAACTACTATTAAGTAAATTTTTTTATTTTATTATTTCATGATTAATAAATGTTAATTGTAAATTTGTCTGGCATTTTGTTTACTATTGTCTGACTTGTAAATTGTTTATTTTAACAAGAATCTCTGCTCTCCGTGATTTAGTGGCAATAATTGATCTGTATGTGATGGAAGAACTGTAGTAGGCACTTGTAATGCATACCCATATCACCCAATTCTAAATATTCTAGGCTAGAGGTCTAGTAGCATCCTCTATTGAAGGATATTAGATGCAGGCTGTACTGTATAATATATTGCAACAAAAATTAATTAATTTATCAAACTATATCAATTATTAATTTAAAAAAAATATATCAATGACAAATAAAATGTATCCAGAAGTGAAAATTCATAAAAAATGTTTGTAATTGTAAATTTATTAAACGCACATTGATTACGTAAGTAATATTTACTGAGGCTATAACCTCGATCATATGCGTATAAAATGCCATAGTAGGGACCTAAAACACCTGTAGAGGTCCCTACTATCGCATTTTATACGCATATGATCGAGGTTATAGCCTCAGTAAAAAATGTTTGTATTTATTTTTGAATTCATTGTTATGAGTATATTAAATTAATTGGAAAAAACAATATTTTGCAATAAAAAATGTATATTAAATATATATATATAAAAATAAAAGAGCCAATGGGTAAAAAATAAATGTATGCAAACATTGTAAACTCAAAAATAAATACGAACATTTGTTATGGATTTGTATTTCTATATATATTTTATTTGCTATTGGAATACTGATCTTGTTTTGATAACTTTTAATGCAAAATTTATTACTTTCTTGATTTTATTTAGTATATTCTTGTAGCCGTCAATTTAAGGTAAAAGTTCAAATAAAACTGGCATTCCTATTTGTCTTATCATAAAATAAAATGTATCTATAGTGCAAAAACTATATAAAACTCAGTTATAATCTTATTTTTACTTCTCAGCAAAAATATTTATTATCTCACTCTAATCACTATCTAATAATTGTTATCAAAAATTCAGAGTTGCTCAATCTTTCTTTTTTTTTTTTTGGCATAAAGTGATCTTTCGTCTATTTATATGCTAAAGAAAATTACAATGTTAAAATCTTATTTTAATATCTATTAAACACGAACATGTATAATAAAATAGTAAAAGTTATTAACAAAATTGCAGACAGAAATTTTGTTGAAATCAAAATTAAAACAAGCAAAACTCTCCATAGAGTACTGCCACTCAGTGCAAGCCAGAGTAACCAATGGATGCCAGAAGGCTTGTGCATAACATCCCTATCTAAGTGCCTACTCATCCAATATCCCCAGACTAGTTTCTAGCTTGTGGCTTTTATCAGTGAGGAGCCTGGATCTGAGAGCACTGAGTGGCACTACTGTATGGAGAGTTTTGCCTGTTTTAATAAGTTATGAGCAAGCATAAGAAATGGTGATCGTGTGATGTTTAGTGGTTTAATCCCATTCTTCCAAATAGGATATTGGTGGCTATGGTTATTAAAGAACCAAAGATACCATAATGTATGCATACTGAACTGAGTTCAGACCTATATGACTATATAAGCTAATGAGCTTGAATTGAAAATGTTATTGTGTTTTCAATTTTATTCTCATAGTTTTGTAGTTAAGTAGAGACAACAGGTGGCTGCTGGAGGGTTGCATTAAATCCTAAGATCTAGGTGCAGTGCTCTCAGATCCAAGGTTCCTCACTGATAAAAGCCACAAGCTAGAAACTAGTCTGGGGATATTGGATGAGTATGCACTAGATAGGGATTTTATGCACAAGCATTCAGGTATCCATTGATTACTCTGGCTTGCACTGAGTGGCACTGCTGTATGGAGAGTTTTGTCTATTTTAATAACAGTTATGAGCAAGCATAAGAAATGGTGATCATGTGATGTTTAGTGGTGAAATCAAAATTAGAAAAGAAACAGATATTATGAATATTGTTCATAATGTTCTTTAATTAAAAATCTTTTAATTTATGATATTTTTATCTAAAAATGCTAAATGCATTAAAAAAAAAAACAATGGAAGCAAAGCATAATTTTATATGTACACATTTTATTACAATAAAATAGGATTGAAAACAAAACAAAGAGCTACAAGAAACATCACAATCAAACGAAGAATTTTTGTTATAGATTTAGTAGACCCTAAAATTGATTTCACTGGTGTTTATTTTCATGTCTTTAACTTTAATTTACTGCAGTATAATAATAAAAAAAATAGTTTGTTTAATGATTTATGGGATTTCAAGCATTTTTTGTTTGATAACCATAGGCAGCAGTTTAATTTTGCCTACTTGTAAGTCCCAGGCTCTAATTATAACATATTCTTTAAGTAATTCTAAATGTTTATTCTCTTTTTATCTAAGAATGTAATTCGTACAAACTCGTTATAATCGAGTACTATGAAAAGGTAAAAATTAAAGTTCAAACTTTTTATAATGCACTAATATTTACTAAGGCATTAAACCTTTAAGCATGTGCACTTGAAAATACGAAGGTAGGGACCTCTACAGGTCTTAACCACAAGCTTAATACACTAAGCATGCTTTTGGCAGATTACTGTCAGAATGATAGTGCTATTTAAAGTTTAGCAGTTAGAGGTATGCCTACATATATATATATATGTGTGTGTGTGTGTGTGTGTGTGTGTGAATGTAGTTTGATATGTAAATGAGACTTAGTATGTAAATGTGGCATTTAAATATTCCATTTTTCGACAATGGAACATGTAAATTCTTTCTGCTGATAGAATGTGGATCCTGTGCAATTGCCCAACCTCCTTATATTTTCTTTTTCTGTCATATCAATCATCACAGATTGTTCTCACATTAGTGGAAGTAAAAATGTGGCTCATAATGAGCTCATGATCGAGAAAAATTAATTTGGGCATTATAAAACTTTTGAACTTCAATCTTTTCATAATACTCTTATAAGAACATATTCTTTACCAAATACAATGTTTGGCTATTTTAACAAATACTACTAAAAGCATAATTTACTTTATTAAGTTTTTTTTTTTTTTAGATAGTAAAAAAAAATCGTTTGAAAGTTTTTAGACTGCTGTGAAAAAAATAGAACTCGAACTGCCTTTTTAATGCCCCTTTTTGTTTTATATTTGAGATGTTAAGAGACAGTTTCCTATTATTTAAAACTGAACAATAAAATATATACATAAGGCAACTGTATCTTTGGAATCAAGATTGATGTACGTTTTTCTCGTACTTTATGCTATCCTTAACAGTCTTTACTGTAACAATATATGTTATCTATTTTGCGTTATCTTTACTAGTTTTCACATTCCTAACACAGTCACAAAAATGATTGTTGCGTGAATAATTATCATTTTTGTTCTGCATCAATTTTTCTAGATCTTTTGTCATAATTATATCAGCTTACAGTGTGTTTTTGACTGTGGATTCATTAATTATAGTCATATAAAATTGCAGGTTTAACATATGGTGGATAAAGAAATGACCAGATGTGAAGGATATCTGGAATAATTAGTAAGATGTGCTTGCCAAGAACACCGTCCATTACTTTGTAAGATAACGGTTGATTCAACAAGGGTTAAGTGCTGCTTTTAATACAAAATGTGTTTCATTCATTCTTTTTTTTTATTATCTTAAACTACTTAAGTTACTGTGTGGCCTAGTTGATAGTAGTCTCTCATGCTATAGATAATTTCCTATTTTAACTGTGACAATAGGATTATATGTTTATGCAACCTCATTTCCATTTTTTAATTGATACATAACAATCCTAACGATGATGGCAAAACCTGTTTATGATTTCAAATCTATTAATTTTAAAATCAAATCTAATGTTCTTCATGGATTAGTACAGTGGAAAAAATAGTGGATTGAAGATGTAAAAATCTTTAAATCAAAGTATGGCTTTATTATTTTCAATGCTTGAAAATCACCCCCCCCCCAAAAAAAAAAAAAGCACTTCATGATTTATTATTTTTAAATATTCAATTTTTCAACTTTTCAAATATACTATTTCTTCTATAACATTAATATCATTTATGTTCTTTATTAGTTTTTATAATGCTTTTTTACAACCCACTATTGATGGTTTCAATTGCTCCAGCAATCTTCTTCAGAACTTCTACTTATATTTCCAAATCTTAATAAAAACCATCAATAGTGGGTTGTAAAAAATAATTGTAAAAAGTAATAAAGAACATAAATGATATTAATATTTTATGGATTTGGCAATGCAATAAGAAAAATGAAGCTATAATATTATTTCTTCTCAGGAAAGATTTTCATAGTGCATTACAATGTTGAAGGCAAGATCCTTTGAAAGCGCTCAGCTGTTTTAATATTTTTAGTTAGCTATTTGTATTTGTATTACAGCTTTTGGGAGCAGTTGCGCCGCACACGCACTTGTGCTTGTTTACAATATTAGATAATGTTTACTTATGTAACTATTTTTAGTTGAAAGTAATATGTAACAATCCAGGTTGTCCACAAAAAGAGGGGGACTGCATCTAACTATGGTCAGACTTGGGGTCTTCAGATAGGATGCTAGGACTAATGCAATGAAGTAACTAACCAATGATCATATCCATCTCCAATGGGCTAGCTTATTTTATTCATTAAATCTAGATACAATTTAGGTTAGTTCATTCATATCTCAACCCTCTTTCGGATTCTATTAACCTCAGTATTCAAACTCAGAGAGAATGTTGCCTTCAGATCTCTTTAGGGATAAATTTACTTTATGTAGCAACTAAATTTTTATTGGCTTAAGATACATCAAATTCTATTGTTGTGTTATATATTATAATATGTGTGTGAGCATATATATACTTAATTAAGTAAATTGATGGTGAGTGTATGAATGAGTTTGATAAACCAGAGACCAATTTGATTTAAAACACATTAACAAATTTTATTAATAGCAGATAAAAATTTGAATTCTATTCACATAGCAAAAGATGTATTTATATGTCCCATATGTATCTCTACCATTTCAATAACTAAATTATTCATTATACCAACCCATGCCCCTGGTAGACATGCATTAAGACACTCCTTATTTACAAAGACAATAAAATTAACTAAGTTACAAAAATAAAATTAAAAAAAATATTATTTCATCGTCATAATGATCGCAAAGCTAACTATTTACAAGATTATATTTCAATATGTCCAATGGCTACATGAACCAATTTCTGCTGGAGAGATCTTCTTTGGAACCCCCCATGTACAAGTTTACTAGAGTAGATAGAAAAAGATTTTCTCACAAGAATATTAGTCATTCACATCGAATAAACTGAATGTAACGATTGTTAGTTAAATATAAACAAACAACATAAACTCTGTCCTGTACTAGTACATGTAAATTAATATGGAAGAGTACCAAAATTCTTGCCTCATCCCATATTAAGTGATAATGATGATGATGACCGAATGTCAAGTCACTATAGAGGGGTTTGATTTAAATTTTATTTAAAAAAAAAAAAAGATTTTCTAACTTAATAAACCTTCCCTTCCCTGTACTACATTACTTCTTATTGCAATGGACTCTTCTGCCTGCAAACATGCTGAGCTTCCAAGTGTGAGAGTAATGGAAGTAGAAGTTTACAAATATATATATATAACACAATAATTTTGATCTTGTTTAAATCCTACCAATTAAAGTCTGTGATATTAATGTTAATGCTCTCATGGATACAGTTTGTTCTGGAAAATTCTCCATTATTCACCCAGATTCTCTGGGGGATGAGCTTGAATAAAGGTGTTTCCATTTTTTAATGTCACTCTCTTCCTGAATACACCTTAACACTTCAGATAAGGCATTAGGTATTATTCTAGGCATTATCTATATGAGCAAGTTATATCATTACGCTTTATGGCAATTAAGGTAGCCCCTCCATCCCTGTGGCATATTTATCTAGCCAGTATACAATGTTTAATAATTTATAAAGTAGAATTAAATTTTACTGTTTATTATCTGGTATTTAGTAAGTTTATCTGAAAAAAAAAATTCTACCTCATCATGCTAGGTATGTACTGGTGATAAAACATTCCCTTTTTTTTCTGTTCGATTGAGTGCAGTCTTCTGTCTCCATTTATCGATGCATTATTTCAGTTCTTTTATTGCACTGCTAAAGTTCATTAATCTTTGCTGTGTTAAATATTAATCGTGATTTGCTTCAACTTCTAATGCTTCAAAATTTTACACAAAAGAGATAGTATTTCAGAATACATCATCCATTTTGTCCTTTGTTCTAATGTTCTATCCTCAGATGTTTACTGCTTGTAGTTAATACCATTTGGCAATAACGAAAGAAAATGGAAATGAAGTTGGTTTGTTCTTTTATACTGTATCTCATTTCCATTGTTTAGGATACTCACATATCTGATTTCCTTTTCCATCGTTTTATGTATGTCTATTGTTGCACAAATTAACGGTTGTTATAAAAATTGTGTAACAAAATTATGTGATTAAATTATGAAACAAAATTATGTGATTAAATTACATAACAAAATTATGTGATTAAATTATGTAGCAAAATTATGTGGTAAAATTCTACTTTTATTTCCTAACACTTGGTTGCTTAGATATTGACTTGATCCCAGGTCATCACTATGAATACTAAGTTGCTGTCTCACATCGTGACATTTACACATTAACAAACAAGTCATTATTGGTCTAGTATATATGAAAAGTTTCTCTGTCTAAGCTTTTATTTTCCAATAAAAAGAAGCATCTACTTTATTTTAACACTATCTGGGTTTGATATGTATTAAAGCAAACTTCAAGCGTGTATACCTTTATAAGTCTGTTTGCATATAAAATAATGATCTCATAATATCTAAATTATCCTCTCAATTTGTGTTTTTCGTGGGTTCAGTTTCAACGTTGTGGACATTTAAGGGTTAGTTTGGACGGTTGTTAGCTACCCTTACAAATATAAGTTCCAGGACTCTCTGCTATTTATCAACTTAATATGTCAGTCTTTGGGTATTTAACTATTTTTAATTCAAAAGTAAAATAAATGCCAGGGCTTTCTGTTAACTAGGTTTTCAATATCGGTCAGACTTTAGCTATCTACCTATTTTTAGCTTGGAAGTAAAGAAGATCTCAGGTTAAATGCAAGTCACTGAAATGTACTGACTATAAAAATAAATATACTAATATGGTACAAACTTGTATTATCATGAGAACCATGGGGGCTTTACACCCACGAGGATTGATTATTTATTATTTACTTTTATTAATAATCATTAACTTTGTACGAATTATTTAAAATAAAATAAAAAAATAGATAGAAAAATAAATAATAATAATAAAATAACTAAATGGATACAGAAAATATTTCAGTAAAAAAAGCAGTAGGCATTACGTAAATTTCTTATTTCTTCAGAATTTTTTTGTGCCTAATTACAAGTTAAGTTGACTTTATAAATTAAACTAAAAAAAAAAAAATTTATTATCATAAATTGGCATTTGATCTAACTTTTAAACAGATAACGATAAACAACTGACTTTGGATTGGGGGGGGGGGGATATTTTGTTTTCCAACATCAGCGATTTAAAAACTTTGATTAATTTAAAATAAGATATATTAGTGTAAGAGTACTGCGAGTGAATGACCTTCTTATGATATTAGTTATCACAAATATTTACGGATTGCGTATAAACATAAATTAATCGCATAATAAAAAAAATGAATTTATTTTTTTGAGCAGATGTATATATAAGAATTGTGCCATTTATACATAAATATGTAAAGTTAAGCGTATACTACGTTAGTTAGTGAATAGTGCACAATCATATTATTTTTTGTAAAAAATTGAGTGAAAAAATACTTTGTCCGCACTATTTATATAGTTTTGCACATTATCTTCCCGGCTGACGCATTAAAAAAAAAAGAAATTATTATTTTTTCTCCATATGTCATAGTATCGGCCGGGAGGCGAACCCGCAACAACCGTCTACAACCAACTGCTTGTTTGCAAGGCTGCTGCGCTGACCTCTCGGCTAACAACGCTTGTTAAGACATTTTCAACTTGCTACGAACAAATAATAAATATTGTCTGCATTTACTGCTTCTTTTTAACTGTTATCTTATAATAAAAGTATATCACGGAAAAGGGCAATAAAATTATACTTGTTTTTTAAAAAAAGCAATAAATTTCAATATGTGTAATATAATATAATCGTTAGTTGTGAAAAGATTATGTAGCATTTATATACAGAATCCGAAGGTTTCTTGATCGAATTCCAACCCGTCACTTCTAACTTCAATATTCTATCATTGTGGTAAAATACACAGAGAAATATATATGTATATCTGTAATACTCAAGACTATCGTTATGAATAATTTCTGCCCTCTAACCTTAACATTCGACAATCAATTCAATGAAGGAATATATGATAATCGCCCTTTATTATGACCTATGTTTTATATTTAGGAAAATGACAAATAACTTTAGCTAGAAAAAGAGTTTTAAACTAACTGAGATATATATTGTTCTTTTGTAGTGTAATTTTTCCTACACCACTTTTACACAAGGGAAGAACTGGTTTCTATCCAGTTTTAACACCTTGTGGAGGGATGTAATCATAAACATATGATCAAAGACATATATAAAAGATCTGAGATCCCCAAGATGCACATTTTGTGCTGAATCAGCACTCATCAATTTATCTAAACCACAATCTCTTACACACATACTAATTTGCTATCTATATATAATGAACAATGATAAAGATATGTGTAAGGGATTGTGGTCTAGGCCAACTGATGAGTGCTGTTTCAGTATGAAATGTCCATCTTGGGGATCACAGATCTTTTTCACATGTCTTTGATCAAACAAGTCTCAACCTTGTGTGAGAGTGGTGTAGTGAAAATTATACTACAAAAATATTATTCAGTATTGAATGACCAACAAAAATGAGTAATATATTGTTTTTATCTGAAGTCGGAACAATCCTCTATATAACAATGTAGGGTGTAATAAAAGATAGCTACTTAACTGCTCTTTTATTGCATATATTATTGAACCAGAAAGCAAATCAATTATTCATTCAAATCCTCACTGCAACTCTTTACTATATACACAGAATTAGAAGTCTATAATTTTAATTTTAATTAATTAGCGTAGATCACAGAATTTTAACATAAAACCTTAATGATGATTTACTATATTTCTAGACTGATTATCTTTTTCATACTGATGATTTTTTTGCTTTATTAGCCATTCAGTAAGTGAGAATCAGTTCTCCGTACTCGTTTCTGTCATTTATCACTTCGATGTGTCAGCGGCAGGTTTGGGCAGTTCTTAGAATTCAGAATGGCTGTGAGCGCATACTAAATCAGTACCCAATTCTCTTATATAGCATAGCCCAACAGTTTTATTCAGTTGATCAAACAGAAATATTTTTTTAGGTTCACTTGGAATTGATCTAGAATTAGTAGTTTCAAATTCTTCTCAATTATCGATAATTGATATTTATTACATCAGAAAAATAATTGTATGGCTAGTTGCTAAGCAGAACAAATGATGAAAGAAATATAATAAGAATTTGATTATCATCTTGACGACATCAAATTTATATGTGCAGAAAGCTTAAATAATCAGTGTTACTAAATAAGTAATGAAATTTAATTCCTATTTTTAGAATGATTTTTATTTGGAGATGAATGAATGCAGTTGCACTTGTAACAGTCTGAAATTAAAAAAACAAGGAACGTAAGTTTTGAATCCAAGCAAACTTGTTTGTATAATGATATAGATTTGGCATATCTCAATTTTATTTTAGCCATTGGTACTTCCCCTCTTTTAACTAGGAATGTTAATACTAATTTAACATAACTTGATTATTTCAGCTTGCTACAGTATAAACAATAGCAGTTCCTCTCTACTTTAGGGCCTTTTGTTGTAAGTTTCAGAACCCACAACAATTTGCTTGTATTGTGATGTAGGTATGGCATATATTTTTAATAATCTCAATTTAATTTTAATTGTAAATACTTTTCCTTTCTTAGCTAGGAATACTAATCCTAATTCAAGACAACTTAATCCTTTTAGTTTGCTGCAATATAACAACAGCAATCTCAAGTAATCTGTGATTATCAATTAGCAATACAATTTGATCTTCATTATTAGACAATAGATGGTACTAGAATAGAGAAAAATTCATCATCATCATCATTATCAACCATTATCAATCCACTGCAGGATGAAGGTCTCTCCAAGTTTAATCCATCTTCTTCGATCTTTAGCTTCTCTTCTCCACATCACCCCTGCACACTTTCTTATTTCATCCATCCATCTCACATGTGGTCTCTTTCTGGGTCTTTTACAATCTCTTGGAATCCAGTTTAAAATTTCAATTGTCCATCTATTATCATCTCTTCTAGCAATATGTCCAGCCCAACTCCACTTCAATCTTTTAATTTTTTCAATGAGGTCAGTAACACCTGTTTGTTCTCTTACCCATACATTGCGTTTACGATCTCTTCTTGTTACTCCCAACATACATCTCTCCATACTTCTTTGAGTGGTCTGAAGTCTCTGAATTGCTCTTCTATTAAGTGTCCAAGTCTCAGATCCATAAGTAAGAACTGGTAAAACACATTTGTTAAAAACCTTCCTTTTCAAACACATAGGCATATTTCCTTTTAGTATCAAGTTATTTCTACCAAAAGCACTCCAACCAAGTTTAATTCTATGATTAATTTCCTCCATTATGTTTCCATCTGTATTAATAATCTGACCAAGGTATTTGTAACTGTTAACTTCTTCTAATTCATCATAATCAATCTTTATTTTTATATTTTGAGAAATTCGATTAAACATTACTTTAGTCTTTTTAACATTTATCTTTAGTCCTACTTTCCTACTTTCATCTGATAATTCCTGCAACATTTCCTGCAGATCTGAAGCATTATTTGCAAAAACAACTACATCATCTGCAAAATCTAAATGACTTAAATAATCACCATTTACTTTCACTCCTTTAGTTTCCCATTTTAATCCACAAAATACTTCATGCAGAACTGCTGTAAAAAGTTTTGGAGATATGGAGTCACCTTGTCTTACACCTTTCTCAATGTTGACTTTCCCAGTGTCATTATGTAATCTAATTGTTGCTGTTGCATTTTTATAAATATTCTTTAAAATATGACAATATCCTGGTTCTATACCTTGATGATCTAATGCTTTAATCACTGAAGAAATGTTTATAGAATCAAATGCCTTTTCATAATCTACAAATCCTAAGCATAATGGCAACTCATATTCATTTGTCTTTTCTATAACTTCTCTCAATACCTGGATATGATCTACTGTACTAAAACCACTTTTAAATCCGGCTTGTTCTCTTGGTTGGTGAAAATCCAATGTTCTCTGTAGATGAGTAGTAATTATCTTGGTAAAAATTTTATATAAAACTGATAAAAGGCTGATAGGTCTGTAATTTCTAATATCTTCTTTATCACCTTTTTTAAATATTAATATCATTACTGCATTCTTCCAATCATCCGGTACATTTTTATCATTTAGACATTTGGTATATAACTTTGCTAAAAAATTTTCTATTTCTTCACCTGCTTCTTTTAATATATCAATTATAATTCCATCATTACCTGGAGCCTTTCCTTTCTTCATACATTTAATTGCATGTCTCACTTCTTCATTTAAAATTCTGGGCAATTTGGAAGATGTAATAGATATAGGAGGTACTTGTTCTTTATTACTATATAATTCTTGATAAAAATCTTCTACCAATTTCATAATGTCATCCCTCTTTTTAGTAATAATTCCATATTTTTTTTTTATTGCAGATATAAATTTCCTACCAATACCAAAATGTTGTTTTACATTCTTAAGACTTTTATTTTCTTCTACAGCTTTCCTTGCTAGTTCACAGTTATACTTTCTTATATAATTTTCAACTCTTTTCCGCACCATTTTACAAAATTCGAGATATTCAATTCTTTTTAATGCATCATTTTTGTATATCTTCATATTCCTTCTTTTCTTCATAAATTCTCTAGTCTCAGTAGAAATTTTATTGGTCAATTGCTGTTTCTTTCTACCAGCTATCTTTGTTGCAGATTTCAAAAGTGTATCAGTTATTTTCATATTAATTTCATTCAAATCTGAATCATGTTCAAAATCTCCTAACACTTGAAACCGATTTGTAAGCTCTAATTTAAATTCATTGGAATGTTTCTGAAGATTAGGAATATCAACTGTAAATATTGTTTTTCTTAATAATTTTTGTCTCTCTAGTTTTACATTAACACGTATCTTACACCTTACTAATCGATGATCACTTCCTGTGTTAAATTTATTAAGAACATTACAATCTTGAAATATGTATTTCCTGTTAGTCAAAATATAATCCAATTCTGCTGTACCTTCATTTGGATGCTTCCATGTCCATTTCCTCTTAACATTTTTCTCAAAAAATGAATTCATAATATAAAGTTTTTCTTTTTCTGCAAACTCCACAAGTCTATGTCCTCTCTCATTTCTATTACCATAACCAAAATTACCCACAGCACTTTCATCTTTCATTTTTTTACCAATTCTAGCATTAAAGTCTCCCATAACAATTTTAAAATGGTGTTTACTCTGATCAAAAGCCTTTTGTACATCCGTATAAAAATCTTCTACTACTTCATCACTATGAGAACTTGTTGCGGCATAAACCTGAATTATCTGCATTTAAGTATCTGCTATTAAGTTGTATAACTAATCTTGTCACTCTGTCTGATACACCATCAATCTCCACAATATTGTTCTTCCACTTTTTATTTATAATGAATCCTACTTCACTTGTATTTCCAATATTTGTGCCTTTATAATAGAGTATATGTCCATTTTTTAAATCAATTGTCTCTTCACCTTTTCTTCTAACTTCACAAAGTCCAATAATGTCCCATTTAATATAAGAGAGTTTCTTCTTCTAATTCTTGCAATCTTTCTTCACTTGAAAGTGATCTGCAGTTGTAAGTACCTAAATAAAAAGTCGTCATCAAATGGCAGCCTGGGTCCGCAATCAGGGGATTCTTAGCACCCTCCACCTTCGGCCACCAACCGCTGCATTGGTTGGTGACTTTACAGCCTCCTGGGAATAAGGGCCATGCTTTATTTTTGTCTGTCCTAATTGTATATATGTATTGGGAAAATATTTATCATTTACACAAACATTCATTCTGCCTTATCAGGCACTGAGAAGAAAGACCATGGTGTTTCTTGATCTTAAACTCAGAGGTAAAAAGCCAATAAACTCACCACACTGGCTAATGCGTGTTGGTGAGCAGCCCATCCATGTTCATATATTATATGAATAATCACTTAGTAATAACAGTTGCAACGACAAGAACGTATGGAGTGGACATTAGGAATTTGCCCTGCTCAGTTCCTTTAAGGCCTCAAAGAGGAATCAAAGGGTCTCCTTTGAGTTAATAGCAAAACTCCTTTCTGCTGCCAGAGAAAGATTACTATTGTTTATATTGTAGTTAGCGGAAAGAATTGAGTGAAGTTGAATTATTATTAATATTACTAAACAAAAAATGTATGTAATTAAAATTTAGATTAGTAAGAATGTATAGTTAGTGATTTGCAATCAGATCTACAGATCTACACAAACAGAATGGCTGAACCTTAGGATATTTTTAATTTCAACCTCATTAGTTTGATAGTAAAACACAATGACTTCCAAATATGTAACTGCATTGATTCCAGCTTAAATAACTACTGATGCTCAAACTTTTAATATATGAATAAAATAAACAGGCAAAACTCTCCATACAGTAGTGCCACTCAGTGCAAGCCAGAATAATCAATGGATGCCAGAAGGCTTGTGCATAAAATTCCTATCTAATGCCTACTCATCCAATATCCCCAGACTAGTTTTGTAGGTACATAGAGATAAAAGGTGGCTGCTGGAGGGTTGTATTAAATCCTAAGATCTAGGTGCAGTGCTCTCAGATTTAAGGCTTCTCACTGATAAAGGCCATATGCCAGAAACTAGTCTGGGGATATTGTATGAGTAGGCATTAGATAAAGATTTTATGCACAAGCCTTCTGGCATCCATTGATTAGTCTGGCTTGCACTGAGTGCCCCTACTGTATGGAGAGTTTTGCATGTTTAATAACAGTTATTAGCAAGCATAAGAAACAGTAATCGTGAGATGTTTAGTGGTTTAACACCAATCCTGCCTAATAGGATAGTGGTGGCTGTGGTTGTTAAAGAGCCAAAGACACCAAAATGTATGGGTTCTGAACTGAGTTCAGACCTATATGACTATATAATCTAATGAGCTTGGATTGAAAATATTATTGTGTTTTCAATTTCATTATCATAGTTTTGTAATTATGTAGAGATAAAATATGGCTGCTGGAGAGTTGCATTAGATCCTAAGATCTAGGTGCAGTGCTCTCAGATTCAGGGCTCCTCACTGATGAAGTCCATAAGCCAGAAACTAGTTTGGGTATATTGGATGAGTAGGCATTAGATAGGGATTTTATGCACAAGCCTTTTGGCATCCATTGATTACTCTGGCTTGCACTGAGTGGCACTACCATATGGAGAGTTTTGCCTGTTTAATAACAATGACCATGTGATATATGAAGTAAACTGAGAGAATTAAGAGATATTGAATTAGTAGTATAGGTAAAGCCATATCATAATATCTTTAGTACTTTTATTTAATATAAGGCATTCATAAAACTAGGATTTACTTAATGTATGCAAAGCTGTTATTTGCATAATTTATTTGAGGAAGTTAAAGCAGACCAGAAAAGTTTCTTGTAATGCATTTTAATGACAAGTTCATATAACTAATCAGTATGTAAAACAGAAACAAAACTCTCCATGCACTAATGCCACCCAGTGCAAACCAGGAGTAATCAATGGTGCATAAAATCCCTATCTAGTACCTACTCATCAAATATCCCCAAACTCATTTCTAACTTCTGGATTTTATCAGTGAGGAGCCTTGGATCTGAAAGCACTGCACCTAGATCTTAGGATCTAATGCAATCTCCAGCTTGTGTAAGCATATGAAATAGTGATTATGTAATCAGTTTGTACTGTGATGCTATACTACAGTAGGGACATATTTTGCTTAATATAATGCTTAGAGCAATAATAAAATATTGAAATCTAAAGAATATCACAGCTCAGCCTGTTATCTCATCACTAGTAGGCTAATACGAAATGAATCTCTTGAGCAGAAAACATTCAATTATTATTATTTTAAGCACCTCTTTATTAGATATAGTGACAGAGGTTTTAAACAATTAAGCATAACATGATTACCATTTCCTATGATTACACAAGCTGTTAAAACAATATAGATAAAAGGTATCTGCTGGACAGTTGCCTTAGATCCTGAGATTTAAGTGCAGTACTTTCAGGTTCAAAACTCCTAACTGATAAAAGCCACAAGCTAAAAACAAGTCTGGGGAAGCATTAAATAAGAATTTTATGTATAAACCTTCCTTGCATCCATTGATTACTCAGGCTTACACTGGGTGGCACCATTATATGAAGAGTTTTGCCATCTGTGAGATCAAGGTCTATAGATCATGATCCAACTTTATCATGTCTGATACTCAAATTTCTTACAAATCCCCAAGCACTAAAACTATCCATTTATTTTATATTACTGGACTGATGAATGGAAGATGATACTTTTTAAAAGACATTTTACTGTGTGTTTATGCATGACTTATACAAGAATTCATGCTACTCAATCTACATTATAATAATCTTCTCAAAAAATTGATCAGAATATACTGTGAATAGAATAAAATATAAATTTATAATTAGACATCAAATGGTTTATTACTTAAAATTTTGGAAAACATTTGAGCACTGGAAATCGCAGAATCAAAGTTCAATCTATGAAGCTTGAATTCTAGAATCCACTCCATTACCATTAGACTATATCCATATGATGTAATAGTTTTGATATTGTAGGAGTTATCTTTTTTGAACAAACCAATTCTCAAGGAAGAACAAGAAATATTTGTATAAATTAAATAGAATACACATCAATATAAACTACACTTCTTAATAAGCTTTTTTAAAGTAGAGGGATTTGAACTTACGATTTTTCAGCCATCCTTCACTTCATCTCAAGCAACTAACACACATGGCCACATACATGCAAAAAAGATAGATTATCCCAAAATATGTATATGAGCAAATTACATACTACCTCAATAAGCTTTTGTGTGATCATCATCATTAGTAATCAAAGCAATATTGCAGTTTTCTTGGCATAAATTTTTATTCTCTCTATACAACTTTATGCACAATTAAATGTTCTATCGGTCTTTATTTGTTAATGTATTTCTTTGGAGTGATAAAATAACAGATCTTGAGTTTTTAAATATTTTATTTATGGACACAGTGCTATCTAAATGACTGCTTCATTGGGAAAATATTCTAATATTTTCCTTACACATTTTTTCACAAACTGATGATTTCTAACAGCCAAGTATTTGACCATAATGTTTTTCAAAATAAAAAAAATCTTGATTTGTGCTGTTAATTAATGCAAAACAAAATTCAGACATTATAGAAAATAATTTAAAATTATTTTACTTTTTTTCACATGAATTATGGAGTTATCAGTACTACATACAAGCACTATTTAACCAAAAATTATCACACACTTGAATCACAAACAATAGCAGCTTTATCTGTGTCTCTATACATATAGATACAACAATATATATATATAAACTACTTCAGCAAGCTGATGGACTCTCTGAATAAGCTGATCCCTTCTAAAACCATAGACTTGCTTATTGTCATCTTTGAAAGATATAATTCAGGTAACTGTTGACATTCCATCATCTCCATCTAGCCTTTATCATTTGATAGGCTTCAGGCAAGCCAGCCATCAAGTACACATTATGGGCTATGGAATACAGAATCAGACCTTTTACTTCCATGTGAATCCAAACTCTACTACTGTACCCTAGCAGTAACAGCTGATTTGTACTCTCTGCACTTTCAGTTATAACTTCAGTCTTCATGCTATCATAATTTTTAAAAACCTTTCCTAATCTTTTTTTAACCTTTTTATAGTCAGGGAGAAAACACACAGTAATTAAAAGCAAGTTTTCTTTATCTTTATTAAAAAAAGTTAATGATTCTTTTCAATTTCCATTAATCCTTTCAAAAACAACTTTGTGGGATCAAAATGTTATACAAACTCTAATTTAAAAAATTTAATCTAATCAAAATAGATAATTAAATTTTATAATTACTGGTATATCTATTGTAACATAAAAATATGCTTATTTTAATTTTCAAAATTAGAATAAAATATTAATTAGACCTTTTTAAATGTTTAATTTATAAAAAAAAAAATTTTAATTCAAAATTATTTAATCCTTAACTGTTAGAAAATATTTACAAAAAATTTTGTGTTTATTTCTACTTTTCCTTTCAACTTACTATATATATGCACACACACAACTATGTTGCTATATGCCATGAGACACATAACTGTCTCAATATATTTGCTTAAATAATAATATGGACAGAAATGCTTGTTTCATTTTATTGTCTGGTTTTCTTGTACATGTAAATGATTTTTCAAAGGAGTTTGTTAAGTTTTTGGTAATCAAGATGGAAAAATCATAAAGGATTGATGTTTTGTTCTCTGTTTGTATTTTATGTTTTATGATATAATTCTCTTTATGATATTTCTAACCTTTATAACATTGTGAACTTTCTCTATAAAAGCAAAATGATTCCTGGGTTCTAATTAACCAAAACAAACTTATGTCATTTGATAACTTAAAAAAAAGTTCACCAGACATTGTTGCCCCCCCCCCCAAAAATTTTTTTTGTAGAATATCTCTGTGCTCTATATATTTTTTTAAAAAAAACCATCAACAAATTTAATCATGTTGTCAAAACTTTTATCTGAACTCAATCCTTTCATATATTATCCATAACTAAAACCATTTCTGGTGGATTTTGATGCCATATATTATAAAGCCTAAACAAAAAACAATTCTTATACTCACTTAACCCATAATTACAATTTCAAATTCAAAGTGCTCTCAAATATATGACATTTCCATTACTTATAAAAACATTTCCAATCTCAAAGATTTGAGCACAGTGCTATTTTCTAGTTGATTTTTTCTATTTATATTATGTACCTTGTCTGTAATCCTTTCTATTATTAAATATTTACACAATTTCCCCTTGGCCATTCTTAAGTAATCTGATAAATTTTTACAACAATATTTGACTTTCCATTGCTCTAACACTATGATAAAAAAAGCTTAGTATTTACATAATTTTCAGTGAGCTTAGCCCTTTCAATATCTTCTTGGTATCATATTCATAGAAGTGAATCATATGTGGAAGGTGGTATGTGTAAATGTAATGTAGATTTATTAAAATTTATTCAAATGAATTCAGTGAATCAAATAGCCATTTTTGAGAGGTGGAAACATGATTCTTTTTAATTAATGGAGTTGGAGTCATTGATGATACACCACCCTTCTTTAATCTTGTCCTTGGTGTCATTTTTTTCAATACATGTAATGCTGGCTGCTATGGCCTCAAGTGCATATCCAAGTGTATTTTAGTGGTCAACAAATGTGGATTGGTTTTCTGGATTACTTCATTTTTATATGAAAAATCTGTGTTTTTATAATAATTCAACAAATAAGGAAATGACTTAAATATATCAATTAATCAAAATAGTGTTTGTATTGCCAATATGTCTTATCCTAAATATTGGATTTGATCAACTTTAACAGCTAAAACTTCTTTAAGATGCTAATAAAATGAAGATTGAATGCTTATGGATGTATTAATCATTTCTTTCCTATTGGATTGTAATCTCAAAATGCCAGTCTTCTCCAAAAAATTTAAAATGTTTTTTTCATAATGTATTTCCTAAGTTCTTTGTTTTTATTGCTAAATAATTGTATATATTTTTTTCCCAAAATTTGTTAATGTATAAATTGCTTATTAACAATCACAGAATAATACCTATGTTTTAACCTGTGATTTTATGGTAATGACGTTGTTACTTTGCCCAATGTTAAACATGTTCCACATAATTTGGGACAATGGAGAAGTGACAGTTCTGGAGCTCCAATGTCCATGGATCACATTCCAACTTCATAACTTTTAATGGTCAAACTTTTTATAAACTCCAAAACAATAAACTATTTATTTTTTTATATAGTGCAAAACACAATATTGACTTTAATATAATTATTACGATCATTCTTAAAAAATTAAAATTATATTTTAAGCTCTTGCAATCTTTTATACTTATCTTAATTTAAAAGCTTATCTATTGTACACTTGAATAATCAATGGGTACTTGATGGTAGGGCTTAGATGTTGTATCTAAGTGCATTAGTTTCTAATTTCATTACTAAGTCTTACAGCAGCAAAAGCCGGATACTAGTTTGGGATGTGGGTGGAAGCTCATTTGATAAACGGAGGAAATCAATTGTTATGATGATATTAGCTTTTACAATCAATTCAAAGATTGAGTATTATTCTATTTCATAACATTTTTCCTTTTTTTTTCAAAACATTTTTTTTGATAAAACTTAATTATCACAACAGTTACAGAGCACATTGTCTTAATCATTATTAGCAAAACTTATAAAAGAATATAAATATTTTAATTCTAGAAGAAAACAAAATAGAAAAATTACAATTCCATTATGCTATTTTGACTTTGGTTCCAGGTTTGAATTCCAAACCCTCATGATAAAGACAAAAATCAGAAACTGATTTAGGGATACAAATTAAATTGTACTAACTGATTTAGGGGCACAAATGAAATTGTACTAACTGATTTAGGGGTACAAATTAAATTGCACTATTATTTGAAAAATACAAGCACACAATAGATGAAAAAATGCTAGTGTTAATATAGTAAGCTTTGAGAGTCAATTAATGTTATAAATTGCTCATAATTTAAATAAACACTTAATATTATATCTTATTTCTTCTGCCTATCATATCTGCAATTAAATTTACTGA
Organism: Epiperipatus broadwayi; assembly: GCA_028023455.1. Lineage (NCBI taxonomy): Eukaryota > Metazoa > Onychophora > Udeonychophora > Euonychophora > Peripatidae > Epiperipatus > Epiperipatus broadwayi. The sequence goes on along the minus strand of JAQFVV010012451.1, from coordinate 6,057,034 downwards.
TTAAAATAACTTTTCAAATACCGGCTATCTTTATAGGTCAAAATTAAAAAAATAAATGTTAAGCGTTGGTGGCCGTGTGGTTAGCACAGCCGCCTTCCAAGCAGCTGGCCTGGGTTCGCTTCCCAGTCAACGCTTTGACAAATGAGTACTTTGGAACTCAGTGATATTAATAAATAAAATCCGGTTTGGTTTTATTTTATTGATGATTAGGCTGACATATTTAATCAAAATGTTGTAAAGCAATATGTTCATTCATTTCTACAAGTTTTTAGAATTTTCGAATGTACTTGACTTAATAAAATATTTGAACAAATATTTAAAAATGACAAGATAAAATTATCACACCCCTAATTATATTTGCTATTTATTATCAAACATTAATCAGACAAATTTCACGCAGTGATATTATTTGTTTAGGTCTTAGCCTTTGGAATAACTAAGAAAACATCACCCTTATCATAATAAGTCTAATATTAAATAAATATATTTTCTCTAAAACACCTAATAATTCTTACGTGAACGCTAGTTTATTATATATATTCACAAATTCATTTTATAATATTTGAATATAGTTTGTAATATTTATAATTTTTTGGAACTTTTATTGATAGATAATGCCTTTAATAAATTTATTATCTTTAGTTTCATGAACGATACCAAAATATATAAAAATAATATACCCATCTCTCCTTGAAAAACTTGATTTTATTTCCACCAATAATATATCATTAATAAATTCACTTCTTTTCTGATGTTTCAATCACTTTATGGATTATTTATTAAAAATATAATAATATATGTGAGCATATGAAACAAATATTAAACAGGTGATAAGGACATGTATAAGAAATTGTGATTTTGGATTAACTGATGAGTGCTGATTGAGCACAAACTGCACATATTGGGAATCATTTACCTGTTTTAGATATTTTTATGCACCTGTTTCAAAAATGTAAAGTGGAAGTTTTAAATATATATTATAAAAAAATATTATATGTGGCAAAAAAAAAAGTTATGATATTGAATTAATCCATGTGATTGTGTTTAAGTTAAGAATGAAAGTTGTTTAAGACTTTCTATGGTAGTGTATTGTTGAAATATGATGGAGATAAGAAATGGACCGATAAACAAAAAAACTTGAAATATCTATAATGCAACAATTGTTCACCCTTCCACAAGTGAATAGAAACCATCTCTAACTAAATGTTATTGAAATATCAACATGGATGTGGAGATTAGGAATTGATACTTCTATTAAATAAATTATTCTTTAACTGAGGTTTAAAAATTATGCCTGAGCTAGAGAGAATCTCTGTATAATCTCTGTATTAACAAATGATTTGTAATAATTATTAATATATTTATCTGAGATGATTGGTGGCAAAATTGTGACTATAGAAAGTTTGACAATTAAAATGTAATAATTTGGCATATTGATAAATACTGAACAGATGATGAAAACATGCATAAGACATTGTGATTGAATCAACTGATGAGTGCTGGTTTAATAAAAAAATGCACCTTGGGGTGTGTGATAATATATTGGACTATTTCTATTATTTAACATTAAATGATGATTGCATATTTAAATTTTTCAAATACAAACAACTAGTTAGTAATAACACACAAATAGACAACACAGATTAGTAATGACACAACATCTCAAGTAATATTATTCTCCTCTTTTCTTCAGATATTGCTGGCCTGATCAGTGACTATATTAGCCTAGGAGTTTAACTTATACTTTTAGATTCTTGAATATCAAATTTTAAGGCAACAACCTAACCAACTGAGCTATTCTGTCAAAGCGAATAAGTACGATGTGATTTTCAATATTTCTAACTTTTCTATAAATAATTAAGCTAATAGGGTCGTGGTTTGCAGACTGTACTGTCGCCGCTAGAGGCGCTGTTTCTGTGTTTTCACACAGAACATACAGGGTAGGGGCCTCAAAAGCAGACGACGCTTTTTCTGCCGATAGGTGGCGCTGTTCACCATGCGTTCACCACGACCGCTAATAGACATATGTCTTTGCTTCATTAGATATTTTTCATCATAATAATTAAGCATCTACATATAATCTTGGGGGACATTTGTCTCTTATCAGATATATTTATTCATATATTTCAGGAATGTATGGTGGAGTGGAAATTTAATGTATATCCAAAAAAAAAGATATTACACATGGGACAGATGAAACAGTTATTTGATGTATTTATGAATTAGTTCATTTGTAGGTTTTGTGGAAATGCATGCAAATTTGTCTGACTTTATGCACTAGTGAAAGATATGATGAAAGTGGGCTAAATATGCAATGATAAAAACCAACAAATTTTAAATATATATATGAAAGGCAAATTTTTAAAATTACATTCACAACAATTATTAAATTATATTAAACTTTTAAAAATATTAAATTGTTCACTCCATCCTTCTAGTTTTTAGTTTCTTTAAAAGACCATATAATACTAAATTGTCCAAGCACTTTACAACTGTTACACAATGCTTTATTTACCACTCTTTCTTACAGTTTTGATTGGACCAGCAATCTTCTTCAGAACTTTATATCTCCTAACAATTGAGGTTAGGAGATGTTAGGAGATATAAAGTTCTGAAGAAAATTGTTGGGGCAATCAAAACTGTAATCTATAAGAAAGGGTCATAAATAAAGCATTGTGTATTAGGAGATATAAAGTTCTGAAGATTGATGGGGCAATCGAAACTGTAAGAAAGGGTAATAAATAAAGCATTGTGTAACAATAGTAAAGTGCTTGGACAATTTAGTATTGTATGGTATACATTTGGCAATGCAATAAGAAAGAGTAGTTATTTTTCTTTAAAAGAACTTAGTAATAATATTTTTGATGTATAAAATAGTTAACATATCTTATGTGTTAACGATTACATTTTTACTTTTATGGCAAAAACTTTTTATCTCTCATTTTTATAAGTTTTTTTTATTAATGCAGATGTTCAATAGGTTTAACATTATAGTTCAACAAAAAATATTCCTGACAAATTAATCCTACTGGTTCATTGTTAACACACATACTGTCTTTACATTTCTGAGAAATCTCATCCATCATTTTACTTTTCTTTTTTAATCTTATAACAATAAATTTTATAAATTAATTTAATGCAAGTGATGGAAATAAAGTCAAGTTTTTGAAAAAAAACATGCATTTTTATAATAAAAAGCAAAAATTATATTGATAAAGCTTTAGTGCTATTCTAAGAAAAGCTATTAAGAAATAAATCTTTATTGAAGCTTAGTGCTTTCAAGGGCAACTTGTGTCCCCAATTTCGTAGCATTGAGATATGCTTAATTGGTCCACATTTATCAATATATAGGTAGTAAATTTATTTAAATATATGCAAATTATATTGCCCATTTTGGGAAAGCATGATTCCCTTCTATTTATGTCATTAGAGTTGTTGGCTAGGTCTCTTTGATTTTGTATTTAGAGTCCATTTTGCTTGATGCATGTGGTGATGTCTGTGGTTATGGGCTCAAATGTATAGCCTATTACATTTTGGTGATCATGGAAGATAGACTCATGTTCAGGATTATCTGTGGCTCATTCATAGAGATAATTGTATTGATAAATCCTTGAAGGCATGCACATGATTTCTCATAGTAAATAGCTCTACATCCTGCTTGGGGGTATGCAATTTTATATGCAGTGAGCGGAGTTTGGTTGTTATGGAGAGTGTCCTTAGAATTTATCATTCTGTTTGCTGTGGAAGAAGTACCATACCTTACTTGATCTGTTTGTGAGCAAGCTCTATTTAGATTTTTGGCTATGCATGGTATGTGTGCTAGCAGTATCCAAGATTTCTCATCTTTAGGAGGGATTATTCTTATTTTATTGTAAAATTGTTTGACTCTCCTTTTGAAGTCAGTATATTTGAAGTGTATCCTGCTTCGTTCATTTAGATATTGCTCAATATTGGCTTTTCAAGAGGCTTCATATATGCATAAATGGTGGTTTCTGTACACAAATGAAGATAAACCTGCATATTTCTGAGAATTAAGAGAGATGGATTGATGGTGCATATAACCTCTTATTTCTGTGTGGTTGATGTTCATTTTCTAATGGAAGTAGAGATTATATCTTGGTCCTAGATTTCTAGGTATTTTAGTTTTTATTTCTAGTCTACCCATTCAATGGTCTCAGATTTTGTGGATTTAGCCTCAAGGTTATTGATTAGAAACTATGCCAATGTTTCTGAAATATGCCAATCAATGGCTAATAGACAAACTACATTTTGGTGCTTATGTAATCAAGTCATTCTTTGAATTTATAAATATAAGCAAAAAATTAGGAGTCCAACATAAAATGGCATCTTTCAACATAACCAAGCTTTATGGCTCCATAAGCAGAAAGCATCAGTAATATGAGATAGTGTGGATAGTTGAAGGATGCTTGAAAGTCTCAGTTCAAATCATATATATATATATGATTTCATATTATTATTTTCGGGATATTCCACGTGGTAAAATAGCTAAATAGCTGACATTTCGGTACAATAACAAGTACCTTTTTCAAAGCGTTCCCTTTCTCAAATCATATGAATGCTTGTGATTTGAGAAAGAGAACACTTTGAAAAAGGTACTTGTTATTGTACCGAAACATCAGCTATTTAGCTATTTTACCACATGGAATATCCCGAAATTAATAATAATATGAAATCATCATTTATTCGTGAAAATATTAGAATTAACATATATATATATAGTAAAATTATAATGAAAATATTTATTATATATATATAAGATCACATAAAATGTTCATAAATAGCCCATTGCTTTTGCATTGATCTGTCAATGTTTGCATATATGTAAACTTAAAATAGAAAAACATAAGTAATTGTTAACTTTTAAAAAATATATATTTATTCTGTGTTTCAATTTATTTATATAAAACTTCTTCAGAATTAAAAAAAAAAAAAAGACAGAAAATGTTAATTGGTTTTAAGCAAATTATAGATCACAAGTAAGAATGAATAGCTAATATCCTAAATCAATTACATTAAACATAGTAAAAATATAAAAACAACCTTTTAAATAGGACAAATGTGTCTTATAGAAAGGCTGGAGAATAAGGTATTATTCACTAGGCTTTCAAGTCATCAGATTGTGTGGATTTGAATTTATTTCATTTTTACTAAATATTTATTTGCTGCTCATTATTTTATGATTAACTAAGTTGAATGAAACAGTTATTTGACAAAAAAGTTTCAAACCTGTTGAAATTTTTATGTTTATTTCTCTTGGATATGAATCCAAGTCATACATAGGCTTAATATTGTTATGACATTAGGACATTTTAAACTAGTATAAATAAGAAATTCCAAATTCTTGATTGTGGATAAATAATAATTATATTATAAGATTAGTTCTTAATTTCAATTTTTCAATATATTACAAATACAGATTTAGTAAACATTAGTTAATAAACATACATCTGAGAAGTATACACATGTAATGTGGAGTGGTTAGTCTTTATGGATATTTTTTCAGGTAGATGATTTACAATTGAGCTTAGAAGTTGTTGATATTTCAGCTCTCATCCAATTCATCTAAAGATCCAATTATTGAATAATAAAAGGTTGTTGAGATTTCAGTATATTCTACTATAATAATGTTCAGGGGAAAAACTTAGAAAGAGTGTCCCAAAGACTAATGGAATACAACTCAATGTGGATAGCAGAAGTAGATCTGAATCCAGGTTATCTAAATCAATATAAATGTATAAACTACTACAGATAATGATGATTAAAGAAATTTGTTTTATAGGAAAATGCATCATGCAATAAATGTTTTATCAAAAAATTTTCTTAATTACATACCTAAAAATGCACTCTGTTAATTGATAACTCTGATTATCACATCCCAGAAGGATACCATAATCAAAATATTATATTTGTAGAAGGAGATTGTGGTGCAGATTATAAATCAGATCTCTAACCCCTTTTAGCTAATATATATATATATATTATTCTGGTTAAGAAACTGAAAAGAAATTTAATCCATATTACATACTTAGTGGAACATGTTTTTGATAGCTCGAAAACAGAAATAATCATGGCAAACCATAAGGCTTATAACTGTGAAAAGAAATTAAGACTACTGTTTTCTAAGTCTGAATTTACCCATATATCAAAACAAATAGGAAAATAAAAACCCATTGATTATCAAGTACCAAGAAATACCAAAGATGTATATTAAATTATCAAAAAGCTTAAAGCATATTTTCAACAGTAAGTTGAAATGAGAGAGAAAAAAACATACAAATCAAAAATGATAATACTTTCAAACAATTTTCTCTATTTGGATTTTATTATTGGTTATTTGAGGTGGGCCTTCTGATTTGATGCAGTGGTAAAGAGTAATCTCTAGAGCTCAAAGTTCTTGATTTGCAATCCATCTCTATCATCATTAAACTTATTATGAACTCCAGAGCAAGAAATCATTTATTCATTTACAATTTGAGATTTAATATCTCTAGATTATGCTAATTTATAAGATGGTTTACATTTAAGTTCATTGTATGTATGGGATGCTTTATGAAGCCATAACCCATGAATTTACTGTTTAAATCAAACAAACACAACAAAAACTTTATCTTGGAACTAATTTTACAAGAAAACTTTGTCTTGGAAGTTATTGTCTCTTATCCAATCATAGATTATATATTCTGTGCAAACACAGTTTAATATTCTTGATTGTTATGTATATTGGGATTGTCTAAGTATTGACTGGTTTCTAATGGTTATATGTTATAACAGTCGGGCAGAGACTCTTTCCCTATCTGTCATACCAGGGTAAAACTATAGGCTATTATAACCTAGAAAATTTATATAGTAGGCAGATATGTATGGGTAAGTTTTAACTTTTATTGACCGATAGCTCTAGCCATTAGCTCATGGAGTAACTGAGTTTTATAATATAAAATTTCAATCTTTATTTTTAATTATACATTTCAAAGTATTATTAATCAAAATAAAATAATAAATCAGGACAAACATATATTCCACACACAACATTTATAAAACAGATTTGATGATTAGATTATTTAACATTATTAGATAGATTTAAATTCTGATATTTTTATTAATATGAACATACAAAATTTTTTATACCATTTAATATTTTATAATGTTAAGCACAGACTACATAGAATACACACTTAGAGACTTTCAAATCATTTAACCTCAGGCTAAAAGTTCGCAGTTAAACCAACACCAGCTTCCTGATATACAGATGTAACCAATGCAACATGAAGATGTTAGCACAAAACCAAGCTGACAAAAATGTGCATCTGTAGCATGATATTAGTAAAGAAGTGATCCCCATCCAGTACAGGAATATGCATCTGTCTGGTAAAGGAATCATATAAAAAAAATATTGAGAAAACAAAATGCTCCATATGGAGGGAGAATGGTCCTTGCTGACTTATAGTCCCTATCCATAGAGTGAAAGAAATCAAATGGTGTAGGGAATACCTCTATCACCAATAACTATGTGATGACTTCCTTTTCTGAGCTATACATTCATTTGAATACTATGCCCTCTATGCTAACATGGCACAAGAGAATGAAAATCTAATACGCCTCTTCATATTACATTGATATAAAATGCTGTACATCCCTCCACCAGCATCAATTCAACTACAAAATAAATAGTCCAAAATTAACCCCACATAATCTAATGTAAACTTAACGAATCTGTCGCCATTTATACTTAACTTTAAATTTAACAATTTAGTTAACAAAAATGGAAATAATCAATAGCAAACATTGTACATAAAGAAAAAAATATTAATAAATAATTTAGAGTTCTTTTGCTTTTCAGATAAAAGCTTATTTAGAATTTACGCTTAGGTTTACTAATTGAAAGATCATTTAAGATATCTATTTAAAAGTTCAAATTGCATATAAAAGTTTATACTTCGCATTAAGTCTTGACGAATCCTCTGCATTGTGGCAGGTTATGGAAGTCCATCCTAGTTATCATATTTTGTATATTGTTCTCCTTGGAGAGAAACCGCTGCTTGCCATTCATTCAGAAACTGTCATTCGGGAGGCCGCCTCGGCCGACGCAAATAAAGAAAATGAAATCTATTGAGAAACTTCTATATAGTGGAGTCCAGAATACAGCTGTGAGATATTTTTAATCGGTCACCACCAATCAATCAATAATCTTCTATTCAATTATTTCTTTTTATAGTATTACACCTCTCTTATCACCAAATTCTCAGATCAATCACTCCTGACATTGCTCTGATATTATTGACCATGATGGTTTTCCTTTCTGGACTGTGTTTGTTGGTAACTGCATTGGCCAGTTAACTCCAAAATTTTTATCTCTTATCGACTTTTGATTATCTAAGTGTCCCAAGGGCCCATTTGCTTTACATTTATTACATTTTAATAGAACAATCATTTCCATTCTACTAAGATTTAAACATAATTTTTGAATCGAAACTAATTAACATTTTTATTATTTTCTTTTACCGTTATTTTAAAAAATAATAATCTTTTATCTTTAGATTTTTCTTTTTTACTTTAACTTACTTTTAAGTGATTATTTAATAGTTTTCCATCTGTGCTATTATGTAAGTATTATTTGAATTTGAATTTTTTTATATATCAATTTTATTTACTATTTTCATTTTAAATGATAATGATGGCATATATATATATCAGTACAATGTATATATATGTTAATTCAAAGATTTTTAAGGGCAACAGATATAAAAGATATATTGTTCAGGTTCATCCCTGTATTAATAGAATCACTATTACCAACATTATGACTAGATCACACCTAGTATCAGATTCAATCCAGCTGAAACACTGATACAATAGTACTGCTAAACGTGGATGAATCTAAACTATATATATTGTAGCAATCTATCTTAGCCCAAGATGGAGCTCCACTGTTCTACCACTTAACCCACTGTTTTTTCGTCACATATATATAAACTATATGTATATTTCTGAGAAGCGTCTATAAAAGTTTATAAATATAAATCTCAAATAAAAATTTTCTTTAATTTTAAGCACTGACTTTTATGGATGCGACTCAGATATATACATATATTAATGGAGCTTTTATATATATATATAAAAGCACAAACAAATCTTGTAAATAATTTTGTATTTTTTCTTAACTATTTGTTATTTATTTTATAAATACTTTCTTCATATAAGTATACACATATTCAAGATGGAAGATGACTGTCCAAGAATAATTAAAGAGGTGGGAACATTACTTTGTTTCATGATTAAAAGGGAATTTTTAAATTAAAGTAAAATTTAAAACAAAGCTAATTGATTTTAATTAGAGATTAACATTTTTTATCAAATCTATTTCCAATCTGGAAATTGATTTGAAATTATTTTTGGACAGTTATCTAACGATTCCATCTCCACTAACAATAGCTAAAATATTTCTGTTAATTAAAGATAAAAAGTTTAATTAAAAAACATTCTTTGAACACCTCAAATTTTTGTATAAATAGGGCCTAAAAATCTATTGCGTCAGAGAGTTAGGTCAGTAATCTTTAACCGACTTCATGGCTGTGTAATTTTTGAGGGGCTTCAGCTGCCTTTCCCTCGTCTTCAGCTCCAATCTTCACCATGCATGATGTAGCTTCCACCATTCAAGTGTTCCTGTGTCTTCCAAGAACCGCCGAGGCCAAGAGACAAAATTTGTCTATATTCCATAGAATGCTGAGGTAACCAGCCCAAAGTCATTATAATCGTATTACCTAAATTATAACTTGTAAACTCTCTTTAAATTAATGTTTTCTGTATATTTAAACCTTTTTTTCAACTCGCTAATCGGCGAGCATGTAAACTAATTCTTTTCTTTATATCAATTCTCTATAACATAAATTAATACTACTATAAAACATTTCATTCAACTCACGCTTCTTACTTTCTTTTATAAATTAGTGCGGTTATAATTTATTTTAAATTATATTTTTCACTAAACTTTTATTTTGAAATTCCAATCAAACTCGGTTTTACGAACTTAGGGGGGGGGGGGGATTAATGAGTTCTTATTTATTTCTAAATAGTTCGTAAGACTGAGCTTTTCTGGTAAAATGAATATATGCTTTTTTAAGAAAATATATTTTATCGTAAAAGTATACAAAATATATAAATACTTTGCAATCTGGGGTAGATATTGGTATACGTTAGTTTTATTAATTTCTTTATTTATCATCGCCAAAAGGCTGGTGAACAAATTCTATTTTGTTGTTCGTACTTTTAAGTGCATGAATTTTAGTTTTTATATATATTTAAACATAATAAATAGTATTGATTCAAGAAGGGGGAGCAATGCACACTTCATTAACTATAGCGTTAACTTTTAATAAATGATTTTATCTCACACGGGTCATTATTTTAACATGTCATTACGTATTTGTTAAACTATTTAAGGCTTTATATTTAGTCTTTAAATCAAATGATTTCATATTATAATAGCGTTGTTAGCATAGGCCACTCTTCATATTATTAAGCTTTATCTAGAGACGTGCGTCGGAATGCCCGAGCCGTCTCATCTTTGTTTCAGGTCGTAAACAGGGCAATGAATGTCCCTAGACCATATATATATACTCGCGTAACGAGAGCAATGCATGGGATAATTCCGGCAAAATTCGGCCCAGTGCATTTCCATCCGAGGACCTTTTGTCAACCGATTCCACAAAATGTGGGGTGGCAAGTCTTATTTTCTTTCATAATATGATAAAGCACCTCAAGGAAATATTGGATCCGCAAATATTCGGCTATTATGCTAGCACCACAGTTTCCTATAGTTCGTTTTTCTTTTAGCCTGTTTGACAAAATAAAACGTAATGATATGTAATAATGAAACGTTTTCTCTTTGTAATATTTTTAGTTGGAGTTTAAATCCAATCTCTCATGAAGCTGCCCTCCCCGTATTGATAGAATTTTCGCAACATCTGATAGTTTAAATGTCGAAAATGTTTAATAAATAAATGTTTTAAATATATTCTGATCAAAATGTATTCTTATTTAAGTGTTGTCAATAAATGCTATAAATGAAAATAAAACTATGTGTCAAATGCCAAGGACATCCTATGAAATCGTACAAGCAGCGAAACTCTATTATTGTCATATCTTTATATGTTTTTTTTTTTTTTTTTATGTATAAACGTCTACCAATCACCCAGATAAATTTATTTTTGTACATTGAATAAAATCCTATTTGAAATATACGTCAGTATTGTAACCGCCGCACTAAATTGATATCTATTAAAATAAAATAATTGTAAAAAGATCGTCAAATATTTGTAACCAAAATTAAAGTTTTAAATGCGTGAAGTTGAATATATATAAAATCTTGAATTTTTGTCAAAATAAATATTTATATATTTTAAACTTAAGTCAGTTGTTCGAATTTCCTTACTAATATTTATATTTATGTATATTTTAAACATATCTTGGATTCACTCGATCTCTCATCATCATCATCAGCTGAGTCTCGTGCAAAACAATGTAGCACTGGGTCCGGAAATATTTAATTTATGTAGTATACCGTACAGTGTTGTCCATAGTGTTATAGATTTGGGGAATGGGCAAATAGGTTAGAATTCATGATTGCTCCTGACCTGTATATCTTGGGTATGATTGGATTCGGGGTACTTTTGCTTAGATTCTAAATCTTGTTAAATGGACATACATTTTCGACCGAACTAATCAATAAATAATCAAATTTACCCCACATTCACTACTCAACCAGACTAGCCAAAAAATAAACTCTAAAACAACATTAATGATTTCACTGCTACAAACAGACTTCTCTAGTGTAAAGAAATACAAAATAACATTTGAGAAATCTGCTTATAGCAGTGAAACCATTGGTAGTATTCTAAAGTTTATTTTTTGGCTAGTCTGGTTGAATAGTGAATTGGGCATAATTTTGATTATATATATATATATAAGTAACCTTATAATGCAGTGCTTATCACATCTTCTTGCTCCAAAGATGAAAAAATAAAAAATACATCTTCAGAAAAATTTCAGATTACCAAGAATTTATGAACATTCTTCTGAGACTTAAAAAATACAAAAGGTAAAAACCAAAAAGTATAAAATATGCCTGAAAGAATACATAGTAAATTTGTTCAATAAAAAGTCCATTAGACATCATCTCTCCCCTCCCCAATACTATGTACACAACAAAGTGTTTGAGAGTGAAGCAAATTTGACCATCAAAATAATAATAATTAAATATCAGGTATAAATAAGATTCTAACTTGAATTATTTTAAGAAGCTGAAAAAAGTAATAAGCATTATTATAAGAATTAAAGTAAAGAATGGACAGGATTGATTTGTATTTCCATAATTAAAAAAAGATGTAAGGAAATTGAAAATGAAGTTTGAGATATCAATTCAAGCTGAAAGATCAATAGGCGATCTGCAAATAAGTTTATATTAGAAACTGAGAATGAAGTTTGAAAGACATATTCTGAATGTAAAATAGCAAAATTCCTTCTACATACAAAATGACAAACACTGTCAATTCAAAAGATAAAAAATAAATAAAATGAATGAAATTTAGGAGATGCTGACTTTCTTCAATAATGGCTGCTCCTACCATAGAAATCCAGATTAGAATTATGGTGACAAACTCCAATAATCAAACAATGTCACCTTAATGAGAAATTTAAAGAAGTTTAAAATTTCCTGGACAGCAATATAGATCAATAATCAGTCATATAAAAAATGTTGATCATTGTCAAGACTGAAAACAAAAACAAACATAGATGTTCATTTATAAAGAGAGAAAAAAAAAAAGTGAGCCTATGGGTATGCACTTAGTGATTTACAAAATCAGACGAACGGAAAAGAATAGTAAACTTTTATATGACATCAGAAATTAACATCAACTTTTAATATAATAACCGCAATACGAATCATTTCATAAATTAATCGTGAATGTAAAAAAAAACCCAACTGAAGGTATATATTAGAGCCTCGTAGTGCAATGGTAACACATTCGCCTGCTATGTCTGTAACTTGGATTCAAATCTGAACTGAATAAATTTGAAATTTTTTTCAAGAAACTTGATTTTTTTTTTCTCAAATAGCCATTTCATGGCTAACCTAGCAAACTATTCAATGCTGATCAATAAAGGGATAGATACTTTTAGCTACAGTAAAAACAAGATTAGCAAAAGGTTCAAACCATCATCACCTAGCGATTGACAAGCTTGCCAAATATCTTATTTCTCACTATTTTTCTATAAGATGCTGCCCCGAATTGCTTAACGCAATGGTTAAATAGCAGTATCTGAAGCCTAGGTCTATGATATGCAGAAAAAACTGTCCCGCAGATGACTAATTAAAAGCTGTTTTACGTACCAATATATGAATGACGAAGAAAAAATTGACTGCAATAATTCATTTAAATGAATTCGTTGAAAAAATAGCGAATATATATATACTTTTTAGAGAAGTGAAATTTTTAATTTTTTTTTTAAAAAAAAAAAAGACTGCCAAATCTTTAAATAATGATTTACTCCCAATAAATTCATTATAGGATTTTTTTTAAAGTTTTGTTTAATTAAAAATCTAATCTGGCACTAATTAGAATTAAAAATGTATACATCTAGATTATAACAAAAAATTAAACGTCTGCACCTCTAAGGTAAATCTTGATATAAAAGTAATTAATAATACTATCCTCTACTTAAATTAACTCATTTATAAATTATAATTAAAAGAATCTGAAGTTATAATTTATTTATAGCATAAACTAGAATATATATATTATTTTAGTTTAGATTTTTTTTGTATACGTAGCATAAAAATTACAACATCTGATGCTGTTAAATATAATTAGATTTTAATCAGTTTGATAAACAATCGCGTATCGCTTTAAAAAAAAACATCGCGGTAATAGTTTTAATTACTTTTTCAAATTATTTCTTTCATTCAGTTTAAAGTATTTCCTGGTTTTATTTCATTAATCAGAACACTTTAAAGGGTAATGCCCTTTTTAAAGTGACTTACTTTTACTTGTTTACTTTCGGGGAGAAAAAGTAGTATAAAACAAAAAATGAGTTCGTTGCCTTTATATGTAATGTGATAAAACTCTTGACATACAAACATTTACACGTGTTGACCTATCAGCTTCTTCCTTTTGTTTTTCCCTTTCCTTCTACTGTCAAGTAAATGGAAAACAAATCTTCAGTCAATAAAACAAATCCAAATTCGATTACTATATCTTAAAATACTGCTCTATTTTAATGGCGGTATTTTTTTTATTTATTTACATTGTTTTAAGGAAGAATATATGCTAAATTTCCCTTCTCGAAAGCAGATAGAGCAATTAGGTCAATAAATTTCTGTGACTAACCAATAAGAATTGGTCATCATCGGGGAAATTTCCATTGCGTATAACTCCTTTAACGTTATTTATTAGACAGCTTTATAAATTTGATTAGATGATATATTAATGAATCATTAATATATCCTCTAAGAAGTTTTGGTTTAAAATAAAAACTGCTCCTTCGATACATAAGATGATGGATCACAAATATAGAGAGTACATATATAGGTATTTTAGTTAGGATAAACAGATCTATAATTAATTTATTTAAAATACTTCTTCTAATACATATTAATAACTTATTCACCGTCATCATTTTTGACTGTTATCGATCCATTGCAAAATGGTCTTTTTTTAATTAGTAGCCTTTCTTCTTTACACTATAGCACCAAACTTCTTTATTACAACCATCTATCTCACTTATGGTTTTGTTATAAGTCTTTTACAATCTCTAGGTACCAATTTTAAAATTTCAACCTCTATTATCGTCTCTTCTAGCAATATATCCAGCTCACCTTCATATCAGTCTCTTAATTCTTTCAATGATGCCAGTCATATCTGTTTGTTTTCTCTTCTCAGCCATATATTTCATTTTTGATCCTTCTTGTTATTTTTAGCATACATCTCTTCATATTTCATTAAATGGTTTGATGTCTCTGAATATATTTTTGAATGTCCAATTCATGAATGATGCCTGTTTGTTGTCTTATCCATGTGTGGTATTTTCAATATCTTTCTGTTATTGCTAACACACACCTCTCCATACTAATTAGTAGCCTGAAGTTTCTACATTGTTCTTCTGTCCATGTTTTAGATCAAGGTTTTGGAAATATAGAACCATCATATTATGTATATGTCTCAATGCCAAACTTCTTAATATCTCCATGAAATCTAATTGGTGCATTTGCATTTTGATTCTCTTTGGAACATGACACTAGACCAGATCTATATCTTGATGGTCCAAAGCTTTATTGATTGGATAGAGTTCAAAGTTCACTATAGGCAAGTCATAATCTTGGTAAAGATTTTGTATAAAACTGATAGAAAATTTATAGGTCAATAATTCTTAATATTTTTTATCACTTTTCTTAAATATCAATATTAGTACTGCATTCTTTCACTTATCTGATACATCTGTATTCATTTGTATATAGTTTTGTTAATAATTTTCTATTTTTTCACCTTCTTCTTTAAAATATTAATAATTACATCATTTCCTGGAGGTTTATTTTATTCATAGACTTAATTGCACATCTCATATCTTCACTTAATGTTGGCAATTCTTAATCATTATAGGATATATTTTGTTTCCTTATTCATTATTACTATATAATTCTTTATAAAACTCTTCCACTCATTTCATAATGTCATCTTTCTTTTTAGAAATAGTTATGCTTTTTCTTATTATTGAAACAACTTTCATCACAATAATGTTTTACACCTTTAAGATTTTTATTCTCTTCTATAGTTTTCCTTACCTATTCAGAGTTATATTTTTTATATAATTATTAATTCTTTTTCATATTATTTTATAAAACTTTAAATATTCAATTTTTCTTAATGGATTTTTTTTTTAAATGTTATTTTTTATTTTCTTCATGCTTTTTTGTACCAGCTATCTTTATTGCAACTTTTAAAAAAAATATTAGTTATCTTAGATGAACCATCTTCAAAGTCTCTTAATATTTTAATATGATTTTCAAATTCTAATGTATTGGAATGTTTCTGGAGTTTAGGAATATCAACTAATAAAATTATCTTTTCTTTTTCACAGAGGCAGTCATGCTACTCAGTGCAAGCCAGAGTAATCAATGGATGCAGGCAGGTTTGTGCATAAAATCCCTATCTAGTGCCTTCTCATCCAATATTTTCAGACTAGTTTCTAGCATGTGGCTTTCATCAGTGAGGAGCCTTGGATAATATGGCATTAACATGTATCTTACATCTCACTAATGAGTGATCATTTCCTGTGTTGTTCTTTCTCAGAGAAAGAATTCATAATATACAGGGTTTTTTTTTCTACAAACTTCAAAAGTTAAAACAGGCAAAACTCACTATATGTATGCCATACACAGCAAGCTAGAGTAATCAATGGATGCCAGAAAGCTTGTGCATAAAATCCCCATCTAGTGCCTACTCATCCAATAGATGGAGATTTTATGCACAAGCCTTCTGGCATCCATTGATTACTCTAGCTTGCTGTGTGTGGCATACGTATAGTGAGTTTTTCCTGTTTTAACAACAGTTATACACAAGCATAAGAAGTGGTGGTCATGTGATGTTAATTGGCTTAAAACTTCATAAGCATATGTTTTCTCTTATTTTTGTCATCATAATTAAATTTACTCACAGCACTCCTCAAACTCAAGTTAGGAAAAAAAAATTTCAAGAAAACTCTCATTAAATTATTAACAAAAAAGAAAAGTAATCAAAAATTTCATAACAAAACACATTAAATGAATTTATTAAAAAACATATTTTTTACATGAATTTCCATCTTGCTTTATTTCTTGCAAATTTGTCAATTATTTTTGCAGTATAAATTCAGCTTAAAATTTCCTGCTCTATATACAGAATTGCCATATTATTTAATCTTTCTTCTCCCATAGCACTCCTTAAATAATTTTTTGCACGCTTTAAAACAGAAAACGATCTTTCTCCTGACGCATTAGATAAGGGAATTGTTACAAAAAATTTCAATAATATTTCAACATTCGGAAATGTGCAAGACATTTCTTTGGTGGCTTCATAGATATCTGGCGTGCTTTTATGGTGTTCTCATTTTCTTTTAGAAATATTAAAAAATAGTCAAATTCATCTACAAAATTACAAACATCAATGCCATTTTTGTAAATATCCTTAAACTTTATTATTGTGTTTTTTTGTTCTTCTATTGATAAATTCCAATCAAAAAATATTCGAAAAGACTCTACAACAACTTCATATATCTGAGTTCTTTGAGATAGTTCTGTTTTGGTGTTATCACCTATGACATAAAATGAATTGACTATGAAATTTTCTCTTATTGTCAATTCATGTCTGACTTTTTTTGGAAAATAGTTTAAAAACTTTTAGCTTTGCAAACAATGCCTACTAAAAATATTTTTTTAATGTTAATAAGATGTTAACAAAGAAAATTAATTTTTACCTGTCTCCAATCAAAATATAATTGCTGACTTCTCGCTGTTGATGGTCATTACTCACAGGAAAACAAATTCCAGCCATGTTCAATGCCCAACCACAGAAGTTCTTGGGATTCCCTGTAGCAAAGTCCTACTCACTCATGAGACAGGAAATCCAAAACTCACTGCTGGAAAAAACACAAACCACAATAGCATCAATATCAAAAATTTACTTGTCCCTCTTTGGAAATGTCGCATTACTAAATGCCATCCTGCTTCCCAAAATAACATACTACCTTACTGGATTCAACCCCACCAAAGGATTCATAAACAAAATAAACTCGGCATGCACCAAACTTTGCTGGGGAGGAAAAGTCGCAGCCATCAGTATCAAGACAATGCATAACCCCAGGAGAGAGAATGGTCTCTCACTCCACTCCATTGAAACAGTCAACCTACAAAGAACACACAATGTGCTTCACAAACTTTTTAAGGACAATGATGCCATTGAATGCCCACTACCTGTCGAGCCCACAGATAGGCCACCACCCTCTAAACAAAACAACTGGCTTCGACAATCAGTGACTCTAATCCTGAACCATCTTTCAGCCAATGCAAGCCTATTCACAAGAAAACTCACATATTGGGAGATCTTCAATATTACACACCGCAAGAGTTCCACTACCTCAGCCTACCTCCATATTTCCAACCAAAGACTCATCAAACTAACGAAACATTGGCACCTTCCCCCAAAGTATGTTGACTTCCTCATTAAAGTAAATCTGGAAGCCCTTCCCACAAATGCCTTTCTCTACTATAAGAGAGGCTTCAAAAATCTAGCAAGCACATGCACACTCTGCCAGAGAGAAGATGAAACCACCAACCACACGCTAACAAACTGCCCAAGTCTACAAAAGCTCCAATCAGCATTACGGAACCGATTCAAGAACCAAACCCACAATTCTTTGTCTCTGACCAATGTGATAGAACAAGGAACTTATGCACATCTTAGACTGGCAACATTTGTGAACTTTACAATCTGGTCTCTTCGATGTAAGCTGGTCATAAGCAAGTCTGAATACCCGAACATTGAGACAGCCTTCTATCAAATGCTGAATAAAATTCCAAAACAGACTTTTCCACAGCCTACCTTAACATTGCAGAAAACACTTGGGCCCTAGTTGATCTACCCAGTGAAGAAGTACTCTAAGATTACGCCTGAACACAACACCACAGAACTTTATAATACATGCATATAAATCATTGTAATAATCTGTATAATCCATAGTAACAATATGTAAAACCAATGTAACCATTGTATAATTCCTCAATAAAGTTTGAAAAAAAAAATATAATTTAGAAAAACCCTCTGGAAATAAATCAGCTTCAGGAAACTGCAAAATTTATTAAAGATAATTTTTGCAAAAGCAGAGTATTTAAATTTAAATCAAATTATTATTTTGGGAGGGATTGATTTTTTTGTGTAACTAAAAAATATATATTCACTTAATTTGGGTCTATTTATGCTATACTAGTTTTCACTCCCTGATGTCAGTTAAAAGTTAGAATCCTGCCAAAACTCAAATAAATTCCCTTCAAATGTTTTAAATAATACCGCATTATAGAAGGGTTGATTGCATGCAAAAAACATAATTTTCCTCAAGTTCTAATGAAAAGACATTTTAAGACTTTGGGGCGCCTTAATAATATGGGGCCCTATGTGGCCACTTAGTCCACTTACTGCTTAATCTGCCTCTGTGCACAACTCAATTACTAAAAAAAATTGAATGGCTTCATTACTCAGGAGTTTATAAGATCTGGAAATGATACAGCTGGGAACAAATTTCTGGATCTTATGCTCCAGAATCTGCTGTCCTATGCCATTTATAACATGGAAGAAAAATACAATGCTGTTGATATAGTGATAAAAAAAAGTATTGATTTTCAGCACTATTTTAATGCATACATCTTGAATCAGCTTCTGAATTAAAAGTTGTTGTAACTTTATGTGAATATTTTGAATTGTTGATATCAAGTTATTGCTGTTTTCATCCCCCATTATTGAAATATTTTACCTATTTTAAAACTGTCACATTTAAATAATTATAATTGGAGCATTCTACCCTAGGGATATGTTTAGAAAACAATTACATAAGCAATTCTGTTATTTCTCCATTCATGTTCATGGTATGAATCTCTTCCAATAATATCAATATCCGTTGTCTCATTCTATTAATATCCAGTATTCCTTCCAAAACATCTATCATTCATACAATTCTTTCTTCACAATATATCTGATCCAATTTCTCTCATATGTCCAATCTTCTTTCAATCAGTCTCATCAAAACCTGCACTTTTGTCACTATTCACCCAAATACCCCTCAAAGATCCTTAATTTTCTTATGTTAGTTTTCTCATCTTGCAATCATACAAGAATACACTCCAAACATAGATAGCTCTTGACGAATCTCTTTTCCAACTCTCCTTTAAAAGATTCACAGAATATTTTAATAAACATTTTATTAGCCTAAATCAATCTGTTTATAACATACATTTATCTCAAATTGTCATGTGAATTTCCAAATAGACAGAATTATTTGCCTTATTTCAAAATAATATGGATACATATTGCACCAAATTATATTTAGAGCAATTTATACAATCCACTATTGTTACAACAATTTACCTATTAGCAGGAGTACAGTCTATATGCCATTTTTTCTGCCTATGAGTTCATAGCTTTTGTGCTATTATTTAATTCCAATATAAAATACTGCGTTGTTAGCCGAGAGGATCCCCACCCCCCCACGAAAGAAAGAGGTGGGTGGGGAGGGTGGGGGGTGCGCCCGCCGCCCCAAAAAAATACTGTATTCTATGAAAAAATTGCATTTGATCTTCTTTTCATTGTATAATAATGTATTGTAGAAAAAAAAATTATACTGTATTATGAAAAAACATTAAAGCTTAAATTTAAATATTGAGATTTTTGATTCCATTTTGTTGTTGTTTCAGATTTCTTAATCTTTGGAGTTAAATAAATTATTTTTCAATGTGAATCAGCAAAATATCAATTTCATTGATGAAAGTAATTTTCATAAAGAACAAAATTGCAAACTTAAAAAAAATGAAAATTTATAAAATAAAAGTTAAAAATAATTATGGTCTTGATTTGAATTATTTGTTAAAATTAAAAAGTACGAGTATTTACGCTTAACAAAATATTAAATTGTATTAAATCTTACATTCATCTATTTGTGCAAATGGCAAATTAAATTCATTCAGTGACTAATTTAGTTTCCAGAATTTTTCTTTTAATGTGTGTGCGTAATAATAAAATGTTTTTGATTAATTCTGGCAGTAACTTATTATTTTATCTTTATTAATAATACTTTGAAATATATGATTAAAAATAAGTTGGAATGTTATTTTATCGAACTCGGCTCCTCCGTGAGTTAGTGACTAGGGTTATTGGCCGATAAAAAGTTGAATCTTACCCATACATATCTGCTTGCTTTATAAATTTTCTAGGTTCTAATAGCCTAGTGGCACCCTGGTATGACAGATAGGGAAAAAGTAGCAGCCTGACAGTTATAATATTCTAATTTATATTTACAAAAATACATTACTATTAATAATTTATTTAAAAAGTATTGCTCATAATAATTATAGTAATTCTGCTGTGTTTTATATGCATCAGTATAGCACAGCAATAAAGTGTCAGATTTTGAAATATGGGATTCTAGGATTGATTTCTGTATTGACTAAAAAATATTTTTTTAATACTGAGATTATCTTTTCTTTCAATATCATATATATTCTTAATAAAGATATTGTTTATATGTTTTACTAATCTTCTTTTCCTTGGATTTGGACTGTCATGAGATTTGTTATCTAGCTAAAAACTTGTGATTGATTCTTAACAAATAACATTGAAGTACATGTTCAAAAATTTATCCTCTGAAACAAAAAAAATATTTATCCTTTAAATAATGTAGATGTAAAAATTTTAAATGTCAGATTGGCATATATATATAATAAAAAAATAATAAACACAAACTAAGCAAGAATGTAAATATTTTATTATTGAATGAATATAACTTTATTAATACAAAATATATATTCGTACAACAAAGCACTAACAGACCCAACTTGTAACAGTTTTTGCCCAGCATCGCATCTCAGCAGGGCATGATTGCAAAACGATTGACCCTGTGGTTGTTCGCAGGGAATGCCATGACTTAAAAAGAAAAGTCAAAGAGACTTAACTTTATTGCTAGGCACAATAATACCATAACAGAAAAGGCACGTGCTACAATATATCCAAGAAATGGAATACATAAACTCATTTGCATTACTAGTTTTGTTAGTTACACTATGACTATGAAGGCTGTGCCCCTTGAAAGTGCTCAGCCACACTTGCATTATTGTTTTAATATATAAAGAATTTTAAAAAGGCAGCTTTGTGTGTTTATGCATCTTTAGCTCAAATCATACTTACATTTATATGAACAAGTTATGTATGAGAGATTCTGAATTAAATCAAAAGTAATTAACTAACACGTTTTCAAACAAATGAGAAACATTTTTAAGAAACTAAATGAGTTGTTGGTTAAAGTTGTCCTATAAATCTAAAAGTTATAAGTATTGTACTCCAGAAAAGATAATGGAGACAAGCCATTATGTAAGGAATAAAAAAAACACAATATCTTTCTCTTTAGAAGCAGCAAAATTGTTGTCATTGGAGGTTAAGCTACCAAAACCAGGAGAATTAATATAAAAGTGTGTTATAGTCCTCCTTTCTCTCAGAAGTGGACTATTCCAGATTCCTTCTTATCTGATTGAATTAAGCATTGTTTGCTGCTGGCCAATAGGCTGATGTACAGCTAAACACATAGCCAATGATTAATACAGGCCAATGAGCAATGCCGATTGCTGAATCAATGTTTTCAATAAGGTCAGGGATGTGGTTATAAATAGTCAGCCTTTTGTGAGAATCAGGGGGAGAACATCTCAAGACAAACTGTCTTGTACAGGTGGAAGTCATTCTCTCTATCTGCAGGGGGAGAACATCTGTCAACCTACAAAGACAGTGCATGTTCTCCCAGGGAAGCTCTGATAACATGAACAGCAGTAAGCATTCCCACTGATAGCACTACGCTATTAGTCCTACACAGCTAGGCAAGTCCCACAAGGACTGGACACTGCTAAGACTACTGTTGGCTTGAAGTAAGCTGTCCTGTGCAGCCAGAAGTGATGCCCCCTACCCATGAGACAAGTTATCAGGTGTAGCTGGAAATGGTAGGCAGAACCCAGAGTTTTCATTAATCTATAAGATTCAATATTGTATATATTCTCTTGTATTATATATATATTTGTAAATATAATAAAGATTATATTAATTGCAACTCATAATGTAAAGAGTTACAATTTTTTTTAACATTCTCTGTTTAGGTAGTTTTTATTAAATAAAATTTTATAGAATTCATTACAACTTAATTTACAAATTTTATTTTATAGGATTTGGATTGCTGTAATTAAGTTTGTCCATACATGCTTCTTACCTATATAATGGCACTGTGCAGTTCTATAAGCAAATGCATTACTATAGAGAACAAACGTTAACAACATATTAAAATAATTTTAAAAATGGAGTACTGTAAACTTCCTTTAAATTTGAACTGAATAGATATTTTAATATATTTAAAGGAGAGTTTGATTTGCTTTCTCTCCACTAATTTAAAAATATTTATTGTGAAAGAAACTCTTGATAAACAGATCTTTGAATTATTGTTTGTGCATAACAGCATACAAATTCATTTAGGGACACTATCAACCTTTTTGAAATAACACGTTTGTGAAATAGTAATTGAAAGATCTATAAACCAAAATATAATTTGTATTAGTTTAAAATATTATTTGAAAGTTATAAAAAAAAAAAGTTTTACAAACAATCACCTTTCAAAATAACGCAGTTCTGAAAGAAATCTTGCCAGACTGATTTTTAGCAGTTTTGAAAGATTGCAGTAAAAAAGTTGTAAAAATTACCTTTTTAAAAAAAGAAAAAACATTTTTAGAGAAAAAAAAGAGATCGATTTTTAAAAGGAAATAATTTAAAAATACATCGATTTATCAAAAGGTGAAATACAATGTAACAGTATTACATCTGAAAGCAGATTTAAATAGTTGTGGCTTCTAGACTAATCACACCTTCACATTACACACTATCGATCTTTTAAGAACGTGCATATAAAACAACACTACCAAGCGAGTATCAATATTGCTTATAAACAACGCAGTTGGTGGTAGCAGACGATATAAACTAGATGTGTTTACCTATGACTATCAGTGCCATGAAGCAGGCGGTAGTGCTGGCAGCTAGTTGGCATAAGGTTCCTGTGCATATGCATGGTGAACAGCACCACCTAGGGGCTGGAACTTGCATCACTGCATTTGGCCCTCTACTCTGAATATTTCTGCGGTTGACATGGAAACAGTGCCTCTTGCGGCCACATGGAGCACAAGTTACAAGTACCCTTTTTTTTGTTTGCTGAATCAAAAATATTAAGAAAATCCAAATATTAATCTGTTTACTGATCTTTATCAATGGTATAAAGACATTTACAATATTAGTGTGTATGTGCTACAATAAATGATTAAAATATTAAGATGGTAGCAAAGACCATCTTAATATTGTTGATCCAATAAACAATTTTAAAAAAATTCTGTAAAAAGTGTATACATTTTTTTTTAATTCTGCGAACTGAATTAAGTTTAGTAAGAAAGTGTGTGAGAACCAGAGTTCTTTTAGATTTAAGCATAAAAATAAGAATTAAATTTAAGAAATAAAGACATGTTCACAAACCTGAATGTTACATTTCAAAGTCAGTGATGCTGCATAGATGTCTCTGAATGATGAAAAATAATTAAGAAAACCTATAATTATGGAATATATTAATTGCTAGGATTGATAGTGTAAGAATTTTATTTTATTGTAGCACTTTCTAATTATCCTGACATTGAAAATATTGCCTTCACTATTAATAAAATAATATTAATAGATACTGAACTCATTTATTTCAGTGTCTCAATATAAAATTTCTTGGGCACTATATGTAGTTTATAATGATTAATTAAATGCTTTAAGTATGTTCTGATATATGTACATATATATTAATAATATTACAAATCAATGTCTGTATTTCTTCAAAATAATATTAGAAAATACAGTAATTAAAAAGTTAAAAAAAAAAAAAAAATTATAAACATCACTTACGAGTGCTTTCAATTATCCTCATAGTCTTTGTCAACTAATACTTTGAAAGGTCAACTTTTTTAAAAAAGAACAAAAAATATAAATATTATTTAGGAGCACTTTCGACTATCCTTGACTACGAGGATAGTCGAAAGCGCTCTCAAGTGAAGTTAATATTTTTTGTTCTTTTTAAAAAATTTTAATTACTGTATTTTCTAATATTTATTTATAAGTTTACACACACACACATGTATATATATAAAATTGATTACAAAAAATTAACAATATGAAATTTTACAAAAGTAATATATTTACTTGGGAAAGCATGTGTATGATAAGACATTTACAATTTTTTCTTTTTTTATATATTAGAAACATTTGGATTTCTAATAAAAAATAATTGCATGGTTTTGTTTCTCAGGAGTTCATAAAGAAATTACAAGAAGTAACAGCTGGAGCCATAAGTCATGGACCTTGGGCTCAAAAATCTACCACTGTACCATTATATTAAACCATGCAGGATTTTGAATTTCTAATGAACTGAAGAATATAAAATCAGCAATTTTGCTAATTTTGTCTCATAACATACCAGAAACAATAAAAAGCTTCTACCAGCAATATTATTGTTCCCCATCAACGTAATATATCAATTCATGCTTCATCAGAAAGTCTGACATTGGGAAATAAGATACAAAGGTTTAAATAATATGAACTTAACAATCTAATTGGATTTTGAATCCAAATATTTATGTTGAGGTAATGAAGTCTAAATAAAAATGTAAATAAATTGATGTCCTGAAATCAATTGACAAATTAAAAAAATTAAATTTAGATAAGGGTGGTTATACATTAAATTTAATATATACACATATATGGTGTAATTCTACATTATATTGGCTAATTAAACTTATTTAGGAAATATGATCATATTGCTAATCAACAGACAAATTATTACAATAAGTATATGTATTTGTTATACAAATTTTCATTTAATGGAAGTCTTATTAAAACAGGCAAAACTCTCCATACAGTGGTGTCACTCAGTGCAAGCCAGAGTAATCAATGGATGCCAGAAGGCTTATGCATAAAATCCCTATCTAGTGATGTTTAGTGATTTAAAAAGTATTGTTGTGTGTTTTGTCACTCTGCAAGTTTTAATATTAGCATATATTATTACATTAATAATTGCGAATAATAAAATTAGTATTTTTCATGAAATAATGCTATTATAATCATTTAAAACATCACACGCCCACTTTTTCTTATGCTTTTTCAAACTGTTGAAACAGTATTAAATTTCTTCATACAATAGCTTCATTTAAAGAAAGCTATCATAATCGATATATTCTAGAAGGTTGTGCATTTTAATCCCTACCTACTGCCTATTCATCCACCATACCCAGATTAGTTTCTAGCTTATAGCTTTTATTAATGGAGCCTTGGATCCGAGTGCAAATTAGCTTGGATTGAAAACATTGTTATCATTTTGGGAATAGCTTTATAATTAACTAAAAAGATAAAAGATGGATGTTATATGGGTGCATTACATCCAAAGATCAAGTTGCACTGCTCTCCTCTATGATGAGTCATAAGCTAGAATCTAATCTGGGAATATTAGGTAAGGGACTGAATAGGGTTTAAAATGCACAACTTTCCAGCATCTATTGATGACTATAGCTTGCACTAACTACTGTACAGAAAAATTTACTATTATAATTGTTGTAATTATAAATTTATTTAAATGCACATTGATTAGGTAAGTAATATTTATTAAGGCTGTAGCCTCAAGCACATGCGTATAAAAATGCGATAGTAGGGACCTCTACAGGTCTTAAACCACAAGCTTACTCTAGCTTGTGGTTTAAGATCTGTAGAGGTCCCTACTATTGCATTTTATACACATGTTTGAGGCTACAGCCTTAATAAATATTATTATAATTGTTGTAGCTATTGATATATTTTTAGATCTATATTACTATAGAATGAGAAAGTTAGTTAGTTTGTGACTAAATATTGCACCCAATCTGGCATGATTTTTCTTTTGTACAGAATTTTACTAGCCTATAAATTTTTGCTTCGTCCATTTAATTGTTTTAAAAAAAATGTGTGAAAAATTTACATTGTAATTGTTTTCAAATGGCATCATAAAAATGCAATAGAGGGCAGCAGTGATTAAAAGATTACAGAACTGGAAATTTTTTAACATTCAATATTGTGTAAACAGATCATGTGATCCTTTTACTGTCATGATAAATTTGTGAATAATGATGCTTCTTTGTATTGTTGTTGCAATTTTTCAGGTTTTGTATATTCTATACGGAAACTGAAACACGATAATTTTTGTATATATTATTTGTTGGATTATTTCCGTCATTTTATAATGTTAACAATGGAATGTCTTTTGAAAAAAAAAAGTATAGTTTTTAGTAAAGCCGGGTAAAATTTGATTTTGTAAATATATTTTAAATTAATTAAATTGCAATTGTACCGTGTATTTAATTCCTCGTTTGAATAATGACAATTTATATCAGTTATAATAATGAACTGATGATTGCTGGTTTAGCATGAAATACGTATATTGGTGATTATTTATCTTTTCAACATATGTGTTCAAGTGTATCAGTGTTATAAGATGGTTTGGAGAGTGGTGGGTTGTATGAAAGTCTGTGCTCATATACCCTATATAATAATGAATTTGATAAATTTTTAAAATTTCAATTTAAATATATATTTAGCACATGTTAAAATAAAATTTAAAATGGTATGATTTCATCAAGAGAAATGCTTTGAATTTGATACTTTTACTGTGAAATTGATAAACTCTTAGGATATCAGTTTAAATATATTTAACATGTGAAAAGTAAACTTTAAAATAATGTGGGTACAGCAAAAGAAAAATACTACTGAATTTGATAAACTTTTACCATTTCCATTCAAGTATATTCTCACATGATAAAAGTAAGTTTTAAATATATTTAATTAACATGTGAGAAAGTAAATTTTAAAATGGCATGGATATTTGCCTGATTTTAAAGGTAACTTGCAATAATTAACTAAAATACTAAAGATATATTGTGACTGTAAATTAGTTGTTTGCATTCAAAAAAAAATTGTTTAATCATAAGAAATGAGGAGACTATAAAGTACAAACCTTTACTTCAAGAGATTAATTTTTAATATATTAACTATCTAATATATATTTTTGTAAAACATTAGCATCTTAAACAATCATGTTAAAAGTAAATAAAAATAGTGATAAATCGGTATAAGAAATATGTCATTTAATATATTTTATGCACACATATATTTAAAACTCTAAACATCACATGATCATCATTCTTTATGCTTATACAAGCTGTTAAGGCATCAGATCCTAAGATTTAGGTGCAGTGCTTTCAGATCCAAGGATCCTCACTGACAAAAGCCTCAAGCTAGAAATTAGTCTGGGGATATTGGATAAGTAGGCATTAGATAGGGATTTTATGGTCTAACCTTCTTGCATCCATTGATTACTTTGGTGTGCACTGAGTGGCGCTACTGTATGGAGAGTTTTGCCTTTGCATTAATATATTTATGAGTGCGGTGTATATACAATTGCTTTGCATGTGTATAAATTGAAAAATGCCTTATATATAAAAGGAATATATATTAGTTATAAACAAAAAAAAATTAATACAAAAAGTATTAGTCAAGCGTTGGTGGTCGAGAGGTTAGCACAGCTGCCTTACAAGCAGTTGTCCCGGGTTCGCTCCCCGGCCGATGCTATGACACGAGAGAAAAAAAAGTATTTGTCAAAAAAAAAATTGATGTTTTTTTTTTCTTCTTCAAATTATTAAAGATAATATTATTTAAAGATCATGTACGCGTATGAGATGCTTAACAAAGACATTTTAAAAATCAGTAGGATAAACAACCAAATAATGAAGAAATAAGTTCACTGCAGATTGAGGTTCTTAAGAGGCATTAAGGATTATCTTCTTTGCCAAGAAACACCTGACCATGAACATTAACTTAGGTTATCATCATCATTACTAAAGGATTATAGCAACAACAGCATTAAGGATTATCTTCTTTGCCAAGAAACACCTGACCATGAACATTTACTTAGGTTATCATCATCATTACTAAAGGATTATAGCAACAACAGCATTAAGGATTATCTTCTTTGCCAAGAAACACCTGATCATGAACATTTACTTAGGTTATCATCATCATTACTAAAGGATTACAGCAACAACAGCACTTACATATAAATAAAAACTATCGCAAAGTATGTAAGTTACAGATCCAGTTATTACATTCTAACAATATTTTTTTTTTACTCCATTCTAGCTGAAGTATCAAAACTCTATATCATTCTATTTCATTATTAAAAGCTACAAAACTATTTCAAAAATGACTTAATGCACAAATTAATTTCAAATAATTGTTTTAAGTTATTTATAAAAAGGAAGCATCACTAAGCATAACATTATTGTTATTCATGCTGTATCATCAATGTTTTGTTAATGATAGGGAACTTTGCAAAAAAAAAAAAAAAAAGACTGCTTAGTTTATTATTTATAGTATAAATATAGGGGGGGGGGGGCATTATATTTTTTCTTATGATAAAAAAAAAAAGTCACTGCTTAATAAGTAATAGTACAATAAATAATCTTACATATAATATTCCATAAAGTGTTATATTTATTAATGGGTTAATATTATTTGAGTGTGATAGAGGTACATTGATTTTTTTTATTTTATTTGATCATCTGTTTTAGCATATAAAAAAGTAATGTAACTTTTGCTAGATATCAAAGAATAAATACGATTATTATCAGATTTAGATATCATACTTTGAGAAAACACACAAACATACATTTTTTTTAGGTTATCATAATAAAAACAATATTTCATTACTTAACTTATATTTCCAAAGGCAATATTTTTTTTTCATATGTCAAATGCGTTGACCGAGCCGGCTGCTTGGAAGGCAGCTATGCTAACCACTAGGCCACCAAAGCTTGATTTATTTTGCATGTTTGTAATTAAACTTTATTATTTTGTTTTCAATTTAAAGTCATATATTTTTTTGGTAATATTAATAATTGATGCATAGTAGATTAATTGCTTCATGTGTTCTTGAACCCTAAAAGATTAGCGTTGATAATGGACATTTAGCAGAGAGGACTATTATTATATGTAACAAGCATTAAATTATGGTGCTCAAATGAATTTTTTTTTTCACATGTCATAGCATCGGCCGGGAGGCGAACCCACAACCGTCTGCAACCAACTACTTGCTTGCAAGGTGGCTACGATGACCTCTCGACTAACAACGCTTGACAAATGAATTTTGTGTATCATGTTTCAATACTTGCAACATATAGTTCAAAGGGCATATCTATGAAAGTACCAGAGTAGTACTTACACAAAAATAAAAATACATTTATACTAAGATTATAAGGAAACAAATGTTTTGGCTAAATTTGAACTCAGACATCCCTGGGTGAATTAAATGTTATTAAAGTGTAATAAAATTTTCTATACTTCACATAGCATTGATGTTTGTCTTTACCTATAAATGGTTCATTGATATTCTTTCTCTCTACAAGGCTCTCTCTTTTGTAACAAACTCACAATTACATTTTTGGATCCCAATCTATGGATATCAACAACACATTTTTTTTTATAGTTGGCTCAATTTGTGGAGTCTCCACAAGGCCTACTATTTTTGATATTTACAATATATATTTTCATCCCTACTAGCACTATGTGACGATTGCTCATACCTACATAAGAAGACACACACACCACATGAAATTTCATAAACTCCTTGAGCCTCCAGAGGGATTGAATCTTTAGGCTTGGTTAGAAAATTACTAATTTTTTGATAAGGAGCATATGCTGTCTTTATGTCGTAGTGTTTTAGGATACATCCGATACTGTTTGTGGTTCATTTAAAACCCTAATAATTGTTTTTTATTTTTAGCTTGAAATCTTACAGAAATGAACCTGCAAGACATGTTTTTTTATATCTGCAAGCTATGAAAACATTCGTATGGACATATATATGTAATAAAGATTAAATATAAGAAATATAAAAAAAATAAGCACAAGAGATAAACTCCCATTATTGATTTTCTAAAAAATGTCAACTTACAATTGAAAAAAATATTTTTTTCTCTATTCTTTATTTATATATTATCTATCTATTCTTTATAATACATATGCTACAGATTTTTACTTTTAGGTACTTAGCTCAATTTAAGCTATAATTAAATAAAAATAAATGCTAACAATACACTATCATTATATTTGAAAAAATGTTGACTTTCAATGATTAAAAAACAGTTGACTTTTTTATAGTAATTTATAAATTATTTTAAACAATGTTAAAAATCATCCAATGCAATAAATTATTTACTTTTACAAGTAATAGCAGTGTGTGTAATAAATTAACAATCTTTTATTGATTTATAAATTATATTAAACAGTATTAGAAAGTATTACAACTCATCTACAGAATACATTGGATTTCCACCAACCAAGAGAACAAGCTGGGATTTAAAAGTGGTTTTGGTACAGTAGATCATATCCAGGGATTGAGAGAAGTTATAGAAAGGACAAATGAATATGAGGTGCCATTATGTTTTGGATTTGTAGATTATGAAAAGGCATTTGATTCTATAAACATTTCTTCAGTGATTAAACAGTGGATCATCAAGATATAGATCCAGGTTATTGTCATATTTTAAAGAATATTTATAAAAAGGCAATAGTAACAATTAGATTATATGATACTAGGAAAGTCAACATTGAGAAGAGTGTAAGACAGGATGACTCCATATCTCCAAAACTTTTTACAGTAGTGCTGCAAGAAGTATTTTGTGAATTAAAATGGGAAGCTAAAGGAATGGAAATTATTTAAGTCATTTAGATTTTGCATGATTTAATTGTTTTTGCAAATAATGCTTTAGAGCTGCAGGAGTTATCAGATGAAAATAGGACTAAAAATAAATGTTAAAAAGGCTAAAGTAATGTTTAATCGATTTTCTCAAAATATGAAAATAAAGATTGATTATGATGAGTTAGCAGTTACTAATACCTTGGTCAAATTATTAATACAGATGGAAACATAATGGATGAAATTAATCATAGAATTAAACTTGTTTGGAGTGCTTTTAGTAAAAATAACTTGATACTAAAAGGAAATATGCCTATGTGTTTGAAAAGGAAGGTTTTTAACAAATGTATTTTACCAGTTCTTACGTATGGATCTGAGACTTGGACACTTAATAGAAGAGCAATACAGAGACTTCAGACCACTCAAAGAAGTATGGAGAGATGCATGTTGGGAGTAACAAGAAGAGATTGAAAATGCAATGTATGGGTAAGAGAACAAACAGGTGTTTCTGACCTCATTAAAAAAATTAAAAGATTGAAGTGGAGTTGGGCTGGACATATTTCTAGAAAAGATGATAATAGATGGACAATGAAAATCTTAAACTGGATTCCAAGAGATTGTAAAAGACCCAGAAAGAGACCACATGTTAGATGGAGGGATGAAATAAGAAAGTGTGCAGGGATGATGTGAAGAAGAGAAGCTAAAGATTGGAGATGGATTGAACTTGAAGAGACCATCCTGCAGTAGATTGATAATGATGATTAGAAAGTATCATTTATATATACATTACATGCTAATACCTTACAATTGTTGTGGAGAATAGCTAAAGTATGTTATTATATAATGCATGTATTCATTCAGAGATGGCACTTCAGGCAGCTTGGAGAGAGTCCCAGTATTTTTTTTTCCTAGACACACATTATAATTACGGCCATTGTCAATAATATTTGTTAGTGAAGTTTATTAATCAAATTATACACTAGGATAAAAATGAATAAACAGACTCTTATGATAATGCATAAAGAAAAATAATAATTATCTCTTAATTTTTAGTATTATATCCAGGAACAGAATGTCATCAAATGACTATAAAGATTAAGTCTTATCTCTCATTCCCATACATCAACACAATATTTATTAGTTAGATTAAAAGTGTATGATTTCATTCAGTGCGAGATATATATACTGAAAAAAACATAAATACCTATGTATTACAAATAAAATGTCAGGAACTAATTATCATATATAAATGAACTTTATATGCAATTATTAATTCGGAAATACATGATTCTCAAGAGAAAAATTAATAATAAACTCATAAAAAAAATGCATACTATTATAACTTCTAAATGGCATGCCAAGAACAAATTCTATGAAACTAATTAATATTTACAAATGATTATTTGTAATTAATCAGCTTTGTTACATATTTTTGTTTTGATGTGTGACTTGGATATATATATCAGTGTATGCTTAGTTATTTAAACTAAAACCTACGTTTATTATTGAGTAGTATAACATCATAAAAAGTTAAGAGAAGTAAATAAATAAATATTTGTATCATTAATCAAATTGATAAACAATGCACAACTGGTTTATGCATAATGACCCTTTCCCCCCCTTTTTTTTTTGGTGTTTATGAATCGTTACAATATATATATATAATGCAAAAGGGATTTTACTAGCTTATTTAAATTAAGTCTTAAGAGAGTTTAGCAAAACAGGAATAAATTTTCATTGACCATTTAGCAAATCTTCAATAAATGATTATTTATCATTAATGTGATCATTAGTTCCTAAAAATAGTTCGGGTATTCGAAAATATCTGTATTTTACATGTGAGATAGCACAGCCTATAATACAACTATTAAAATTTTGAAAGTACATTTGAAGAAAGAAGTTATTCCCACTTCATTGGGATTGATAAACCATTTTGTCAAAGCTTCATTCAAAGATGGAAAAATGTATTTACACAAAAGATTTTAAAGTTAGCATAAGTCAAAACTGTCATTTCTTGGATTCCACATTTAACATCGACTTAGATGCTATTTGAATAATGTCAAACTAGATGTCAGAACTTTCTTCAAAGAAATAATTTCAACATTTTTGAAAAATAGAACAGCAAAAAATATTACAGTATATAGGAAAAACAATACACCCAAAATATGAAATATTGAATGATCCAGAGCTATTATGCAAAATATTTCTAAGTGGAAAACAACAACTAACATAAAAACTTAGAAATCTAAGAATGACAAAATGAGTGTTGTTGACATTTTAATTTATTTGTATATATATAAATTCAATAATTAACTTTAAAATGTAATAATCAGAAATCTTACATACATAATTCTGCATAAGGATAATAGTAAGATAGAAATGTTTATTAATACTTTTTACTAGTTATTCATTAGACTAGATTTTATCCAATAATGAATATTTCTATAATATAATTTTCACTATATCACTCTCACAAAGTAGGGACTGTTTTCTATTTGCTTTTAACATTTTATGGAGAGATGCAATCATAAACATATGACCAGGTATCATAGATATATTTCATATGTTTTTGGTCATGTTATGATTGAATCTCCCCACAAGATCTTAAAAGCAGATAGAAACCAGTCCCTAAGAGTGATGTAGTGAAAACTATATTACAGAAATAAGATATCAATACAAAACTGGAGTTGAAAATTATTAAATAGATATTAACAATTAATATTCCTAACTTTTAAAAAAACTTCAATAAGTTTAAATTTGCAAATTATTTTAAATTATTAGCAGACTTTGAAGATGATAGTTTAAGTATTAGAAGAGAGCTGATAAAAAAAAGAAAGAACATAAAAAATGAACATTAAGAATTGAATATCTGGAAAATGATATGAAAAGTATTAATAATGATATAAGTAAATACAACAGTGAATTGACAAGGAAAAGTGTAGAAGAGAATAAAAATCCCAAAGTATAAAATATCTTAATGTTGGAAAGAAAAATGTTTTAACATTAATAAAATAGAATTTTGACTAAAAAGAGAGACATCATGAAATATGAAAGTGTTCTATAAAAATTAAAAACAAAATAACTTCTACAATTATATCTTTTAAATTGTCAAGCAATTTAAATGAAGAGATAATATTTAATTAAATCTACAAAAAAGCTTCAGGAAATGATATAATTATTAGTGATATCTTTAAAAAAAGAATTAGAAAAATTGTTGACAAATTATATACCAAATATCTAAATAATTAAGATTATGTGGTTATGGAAAGAATACAGTAATGGTATATATGAAAGATGATAAAATATCAAAATAATTACAGCTTATTTATAATGAATATTGGATTCAAACCAATCTATTCCATCATAATGCCTTTCTTTTATATTCCTTGGTGTTTATCTTTGTGAATATTTTTTAAAGTCATGCATAATACCAACCATATTTTTATTTTGGCTTTTGAATATTAAAGTCATGGGTGTTGCCAACCATGTCTTTATTTTATTCTTGATACAGTAAGAGTAGTTTAAGAATACTGATATTCTTGATAAAATATTTTATGGTGGATAAAAAAGCTGATTTTAAAAGTAATAGTTTTACTATAGCAGAAGTTATAGAAATGCTCAATAAGTATGATTTACCATTATGGTTTGGATTGAAAATTATGAAGTCATTCGATTTTGAGAGCATTTTCAGTGACTAAAGCTTTGGATCAATGAGATATAGACGTGGGCTAGTCATATTCTGAAAAATATTTATCAAAATGCAGCAATGATTCGATTACATGGTGACATAGATAAGGATGTATGACAGGTTGATTCAATTATCTCCTAAACTTTTTTAAAATGGGAACTAAAGGAATAACAAGAGATTTGTAAATGTAGTTTTTTGTTGTTGCTGCGAACAACGATTTAGAGCTTCAGAAAATGTTAGGCGAGTTATAAGAAAAAAGTTACAATTGATATTCAGAAATTAGAAGTTAACAATTACAAATACTTTGATTGGACGATTAATGATGGATTAAGCATTAAATTTGGATGGTGTACTTTTGGTAGAAATAATTTAATATTAAAAGGAATTGTATTTGATAAAGTTTTTAATGCATTTTATCATTTCTTACATATAGATCTTAGATTTGGACACTTCTGACTACTCAACAAAATATATATATATGTTAATCATTAAATAGATAAAGACTTTAACCTTGTAGCAACAATAAAAAAAAAGTGAGAGATATGAATAAGAACAAATAGCTATCATTAACATCATTAAAAAATTAAGAGACAGCAGACTTGGACTGAACATATTGTTAGAAGAGTTCATAGACGCATAGTAAAATTCCAAAGAGATTATAAAAGATGTGGATGCATGAAATAAGTGTAATACGTGTGGAAGTGACATGGAGAAGAGTCTAAGGATTGAAGAAGCTGGATTGGTAGCGGTTGAATATGACGATTGGTTTTACAAATCTATGGATATGAAATTTAAAAAAATCTCTTGAATCATTTCTAAATTTGAAGTTTGTTTAGCTTAGTATGTTTGCTTTCTATTTTCATTATATATATACATGTGTGTAAATAAATAGATCAAAATGGTAAATATAGAACTATATATATACCAAAATCTTTTTAATTCTCAAATTTTGTTTTACAAATCTGTGTTCATGGGTACTAATTCACGATTCATAAATTTGAAGTGTTTTTCGTTTATTTAGCAAATATAGTTTCTATTTATATATACTGTATATGTAAAGAAATTGCAAATTCAAAACATCATGTCTAAAAATCTAATGTTGAATACAGAACTACATATATATGTATAATGTAAGTTATGCTTTAATTTAGGTAGATAGGAAGTAAATATCTATATATATTGAAAATGTAATTATAAAACCAGTTACATTGACCTTGCAAAAAATGTTAAACGTAGAATACAACTTTGTAATTAGGTTAATCTATGAGGATGAACAAATTTTTTTATTTTTTATAACTGTATTTCAAGCTTGAAATGAATTTAAAGCTGATTCAACAACTATGTAATAACTTCAACCCTTCAAATTTTTTTGCCGAATTATGTTTTGAGATATGATTTTGGATTTTTCAAATAATTAATTATTTTCCAATATATATGACTTTGAACAACTGAATTGCAAATACCATGTATAAAAATGACATGCAGTTTAAGGTTTAATAAATCAGCAATATAAATAAAATAACCATTCATATTTATATAAAAATCAGTTGAAGAGAAAAAAATGACAAGTATAAATATCTAAGCATTTTTTAAAGGTGCTTTTAAATGATAATGAACAATATATTGGGTATGAAAGAGAATGTGTTATTTGTAACAAAAATAATTTGATTAATAGAATTATGTTTTTAAGTATATATGTCAAGAGATTAATTTGTACAAAAAAAAATGCACTCGAATAATATATATATAACACATCCATACCTAAATATAAATTCATATAATACTATTATACTAGCCAAAACAACAAAATTCTTTCACAACCATGGTTTCATCTATTAACAAACCTCAACTGAAATTCAATTAAACATACAATAGTATATATATATGTTTTCCCATCATTCACTTCAAAAACCAATTTCTTTTAATATCAAAGGATACTAAAGGAAGTTGACTTTTGAAGCGAATGATGGGAAGACTTTTGTGTGTGTATATATATGTGTGTGTGTGCTATGTTTAGTTGAATTTCACTTGAGGTCGTTAACAGATGAAATTATAGTTGTGTAAGAATTTTGGTAAGATTTTGTTTTGACCAGTATTATAGTTATATAAATTTATTTTATTTTTAATTGCTAGTATACCATTAGGCAATATTTAATTTTTATACATAAATATATATATTTTTTCCCCAGTTAAAAATAATTACTTTTTGAAGTGTAAAAATTAAACAAATCAACATTGCCTTGGCCAGCACAGGGGAAATGGCTTGAAAGTTGTGGAAGATATTGATTTAATCAACAGTAATTTGTCTATAAAATTAAAAAATAATAATTTTCAGTTGAATTTTTTTTTGTTATAATTTTTTAAGTTATTAGAAATCTGTTATTATTGAATGCTAAAATCTAACTAAGCTTTTGAACTTAAATTCAACGAAGCTAGAAAAAAATTTATAACCAAATAGAGTATCACTTAATTCTGACATTGAATACTGATCATGACATGGAGGACATAAGATATTGTAGGAAGATACATTTCACTAATAGCTATAAAATGCTTCAATTAAAGCTGTTATTGTATACAGAATTCTAACTAGAGATCAATAGAAATATGCTAATCATTGATTCATGTTATAGACCATTGAAAGGAAAAAATTTTGACAAATGAACTTATAAAATTAAATCCTAACATAACTATTATTTCTTTGACTGCCTAGCATGTCAACTTTAATCCCAATAAATCTGTCATGCTAAATTGTCCACTTCTCAGAAAATTAAGAATTAAACATTAATATTTCACGAAATATCAAATCTATGCCCCAAGAAAGAAGCCATTGCAAGTGATAATATTGCAGAAAATTAAAATATTCAAAAATGTTATTCAAGAATTGCTATAACCAATTCAAAAATATAGTTATATCAAATATATCAGGAGTGGCCAAGATGAAGTCGGCCATGAAGCCGTTATGAACATTGACAAATTATAGTGATAAATTCAGAACTGATTTGTATATAAAAATAAAAATTCAAAATTATTCTCGTTTAAAAATAGTTAATTTTAAAGTAAAACCTGTTATTATTGTCAATCTCAAAAATAAACCCAAGTCGGAAGAAGCTGAAAAGAATTAAATACAATTCTAAAACAATAATTTTCTTTTTTTTTCCTCTCTATATTATCTTCAATTTTTTTTAAAATTCAGAACCAGCTCTAGAAAATAATTATTTATAGGTAATTTAATAAATATTTTATAAAGCAACATGGACAAATTGTAATACTAGAGGGAGCTGATGTAATTTAATAGTAGTGATAGAAAATGTCTTCGATAGAAAAAAATTCATCAGTTCATAAGTATCTTCTAAAAATGTCACTAATATTTGTGAATACCTAAAAAGCCCTTATAAAAAAAAAAACCCACCAATTCGTAAGTATATTCTTAAAAAATCAGAACTTCAGTTATTTTTTTCCATTCAGGTAAAACAAAATTATTTTTGGGTTTCCGGTTCAAAGCCCTGGAAAAAACATAATTGCTCACAGATATGCTTTCACCAAAAAAGTCGCCCCTAACATCTAAAAGTTGGCCATTCCTGAAATATATGAAAATGTATATGCACATTAAAATTAAATGAATGTTAAAAATATTAATTTTTTCAAAAAAGACCAAAAGTTACAGCTAATATTATAAGTTTAAACAATTAACTACTTTCATTTATTGTCATATCCTGTTGGTTTAATATACCAATAATATTATGTGAAAGGGAGAAAGGAATGCATGCAAAAATGTTTGTTTTGTCAAGTGTTGGTGGCCTAGTGGTTAGCATAGCTGCCTTCCAAGCAGCACCCGGGTTCGCTTCCCGGTCAGTGCATTTGACATATGAAAAAAAAAAGTTTGTTTTTTAAATTGCAGAGAAAAAAGAAAGCCTATTTTCGTAACGTATATGTACATATGAAATTCTGCATCTTGACAAAATCTTGAGTTATATTATTTTTCTTTTTTACAAAAGTCACAGCATTAACTATATGAAAGAGAGAATGGAATGCATGCCGAAGTATGTTCAAAATAAATTATGTATCAAAATATTCACGGGTGTATTTTAGTTTCCACTAAATGAAAATACTGTGACATTATTTTATTATTAATAAATTATTATGAGTAGTTATATCCCTTGGGACCGAAAACCGCATTTTTCCGCAAAAAAAAATTTGCAATTTCGACCGGTATAGCACGCAAACCGTATACGTCACAGTTACGGGTCTTTTTTCTTTCTCTCTGCCATTTTTCTATCTTTTTGTACGTCTAAAAATTTTTTCTGTGCGATGAAAATTAGATTTTTTATAGCAATTTTTGTAAAGTACGTTATTAAATCTTTATAATTTTTTTTTCTTTCTAGATTTTATCAACGGATAAAAAAATTATCCACATGAATGGTTTGTCGCCGCTGAACGTAATTTTGATTGATTCTGATGAAAACTTTTTTGTTTATGTGTTTGACTCTGAGGTTTTGTCGTATTTCGCCATTGCCCGTGAGTATTCAATTCCTGATCTATTTCATTTATTTTTTTTAGAAAATTATATAATATTTGCACTGAAAGCAATAGGTATGTTTCAGAGTGGAAGGCATTACCAAAGTGGGTTGATCTGTCACCCGCTGAGTTGAATGCATTTTTTGGTATGATTATTCATGTTTGTACTATATCATTTATAACAAAACTAAAATTTATTTGGTCTAAAAATGAATATTTGCATCAACCGGTACTTGCTAGAGTTATGATCCGAGATCGATTTTTTGGTATTCTAAATAATTTACAATGCCTCCCAATGCTGAATCAAGTCATCATCATCATCTCCCATTGATATATAATTGCTTGCAATTCCTTTGGGTTATTTATTTTATTTACTGTTTTTATTCATTTCATTGTAGATAAGTTTTTAATTACTTTGAAACATACTTTGCTATTATGGTCTCCTGTGAAATAATGCATAATTTAGCTCACCCTCATGATATTTCAATAATATAGTAATTATTTTTTACACCCATAACTTAGAATTTACTATGTTTTTATTCATTTTATTTTAGAAACAATTTTTTAATTCATTTCATCACATACTATGTTTTTATTCATTTCATTGTAGATAAGTTTTTAATTACTTTGAAGCATACTTTGCTATTATGGTCTCCTATGAAATAATGCATAATTTAGCTCGCCCTTTCTCCCATGATATTCCAATAATATAGTAAGTATTTTTTACACTCATAACTTAGAATTTACTGTTTTTATTCATTTCATTGTAGATAAGTTTTTAATTACTTTGAAGCATACTTTGCTATTATGGTCTCCTATGAAATAATGCATAATTTAGCTCGCCCTTTCTCCCATGATATTCCAATAATATAGTAAGTATTTTTTACACTCATAACAGAATTTACTACGTTTTTATTCATTTCATTGTAGATAAGTTTTTAATTACTTTGAAGCATACTTTGCTATTATGGTCTCCTATGAAATAATGCATAATTTAGCTCACCCTTTCTCCCATGATATTCCAATAATAGTGTTTTTACCCCCATAACTTACACTTTACTAAAGTTATTACTGATAATTTTTTTTTGATCCACACTAAAACCTTGCATTTTCTAATAGATATCCCGCATAGAGGGCCTAGAAAAACAACTGCTTGCAAAAATTGAACATATAGGCTGGTTAGTAAAAAAGCGAAACTGAAATTGTCACCTTTTGCCACATTACTCCAACAAACTGTAACTCAGGTAGGTCATGTTATATATATATTTTTTTTCTGCATTTTATGACAAATGTGATGAAGCTGCCTATGAAATTGTAATTTTAGGTTACACATTTCAAAATTGAGAGTTTGTGAACCAATATAAAAATAAAAATTTTAAAAATATCCTTTTTTTTAATTATTTTTTTGTGGTAATGACTACTTTATCAGCTTTATTACATTCTTTCATATTTAAACTTTATAAAAATGTATATATATTTTTTTATTTATTGTAATAAATTAAACATTTCATTTAAAATTGTATGTCCTGTAATTTTTTCTGGGAATTCAAAATGGCCGTTCAGGCCTCCAAGGGATAAATCATAAATGTCGGCACTCTTCTGTCAACTAACAATGTAGGCAACAGGAGAAAATGCAATTATTTTATATGTTGTTAAAAGTTTAA
This sequence comes from Epiperipatus broadwayi, assembly GCA_028023455.1. Taxonomy (NCBI): domain Eukaryota; kingdom Metazoa; phylum Onychophora; class Udeonychophora; order Euonychophora; family Peripatidae; genus Epiperipatus; species Epiperipatus broadwayi. Next base: position 6,015,526 of record JAQFVV010012451.1, on the reverse strand, counting down.
AACATGAATATGGCCTTTTAATGTAGGAAATGGTGTAGATTATGTTATTTGTACACTAAAGACACTGTTTATCAAATAACCCTTTTGCCAACTCACAGATGATTAGTTTATATGTACATGATATAACCATTGCCATTAGAGGAATAAATTATAAGTTGTTAATATCAGTGTGTAATATTAGAAAATAATAAAAATTATTCTCAAATTTAATGATAGGTATTTTTTCTATACTTTTATCCTATTCTTCCATCCTTTGATCTTCTGTATGCATGCAGGTGATCTCTTTTCCAAACTAATTCTTTTATCTCTTTTTGAATTTAAAACTGAATAAAATATATAAAGGGAAATAATTTTCAATCATTTAAAAATTATTTCTAGAATTGTATTGATATACAATTTTGAATTTTTCAAATCTGTTTATATTACGCATAATATATTAATCATATTAAATTCTTCTAAAATTATTGTATAAATTAAAATCTAATAAAGCTTATTGATATGCATATGTATATGAGAATTGGACAAAATAAAAACAACCCTTCATTTTTGATATCATGCACATCGAAATGAAAATACCAATATGAACTATTTTACATAGAGAAGCTTAAGAAGATGCCGATGAATACATTTATTTAAAAAAAGCTGCATCTTTTGCATGTCTGTGAAAAAAGTTAAATCTATAGAAAATTATTCATCGGAAGACCAGTGTTTAAAATGTTGAATTAGTAAAAGTTTTAAATTTTATTAAAGATGAAGATATTTAAAACAATAAAGAGCAGAAATTAAATTGCTATTAATAGTGGAATAGGTTATTGCTCAAACTTTGAATATCAGAAGATGATAAAACTACAGTCATGATACACAAACCTTAACTTCTAGAGTCAGTCATTAACCATTGATAATTAAGAAATGCCAATCTTACATAGAGAATAGCCAAACAAAATGTCAGCGAGAAAAAACACTTATATTTAATAATAAAAAAAACCCAAAAACTTTATAAACTGAACATGCAGAATTCTTAGTTTTCATTTCAAAACATTTCTCGCAATGGATGATTAGCAGTAATGGCATTTGAATAAAAAAAATCATTTACACTTTTTCTAATCAATGAGTTTTCATGTTGCAATACTTGTATATATATATATAAAACAACAACATAAGAGCTATATTTATATATTGGATAATTTCCATCACCTAATATTAAGTATTGGATGTCTAGAAAAATTTAACTTCATTTAAATTTTTCAATTACATTCAACTGTTAGTAATAAACACAGATTAGTATATACACAATGATTCGAGAGGTTTTATTCTTCTCTCTTCTTTGGATGTTGCTGGCCTGATCAGTGACAGTACTAGCATGGGAATCAAACTTGGACTTTTAGATTCTAGAGTATTGAATTTTAAGCTAATGCTCTAATTAACCAAAGCTTTCTTCCAATGGCAACAGTCAGCAAAAATTTCATATACTTAACTATGAGGTTTCTCTTGATTTCTCCACTTTTTCCTAAGAGCAAAGTTAATTAGTGGTCACTGGGTCAGAATAACAACACCTGAAGAAAAGAGAATACCCTTGAAACATTGTGCATATACTAACTGGTGTGCTATTATCAACAGATGAATGTAATTGGAAAATTTAAATAAAGTTACACTTTTCTAAAGACATTCAATACTTAATATTTAGATGATGGAAATAGTCCCATACATAAATACAACTAAAATGCCATTATCACAAACCTTCAGGGAAAACATGAGCTAGTTTGCATTTCTCTAATTATGATATGATTTGGCCAATCATTTCATGGTATTTTGTTGATTCAATCATATACAAATCAAAATTCTTTACTCGCAAACATCATAACAAAATCAGGCGTAATTATTATTAAAACATAAGAATGCCTCCTATTAGATAAAATAATTTTTAAAAATCTTACCTCAATATCAATTTTAAGTTGTTGATGATTTATTTTTATCTGTTAGTTCTTCTACTCTCTACTCAAAGTCAGATGTAAATGGGTATATATAGGAAATAATTTTGTTACTCTGTCAAAGTTGGTGCATAAATTATTTTGTAATAATATCATGATTGATTCATTAACTTACTATTTCCTTCTTTGGCTCCTTGTTAAAGAACTAGATAGTTTAAAATACTTAATTTTATAGATTGTCTCAATGTTAGACTGTCAATACTTGAGAACATCCCATGAAAGCTAACTAGATCAAATATTCTCAAGGCTGCTGTAATCTTCAACACTACATTATATAATAAATATCTATAACTCATGATCCACATTGTTACTTATATATGCACTGATTCAGAGATGGAACTGCAAACCATATAAAGACAAAAACAATTGCTTTTCTATTGAAACACACAACATGTCTGCCACTTACGAGTCAGTATTACAATGATCTTCTTAGAAGAAACTGAACATAAGTATTTGAATACTAAGATTTCGAAGGTAAATTCAAACCACATTGAACTAGATGCTTCAACAATAATAAAATTTATTATGGGATTCAATTCTAGATTAAGATCTTTTAATGTTGTCGAGCAAGATATGGGAAAACTATATACAACTTTTCATTATTATAATTGCAAAATTATCCATCAAGCATTCCAGTAAATTTACGTTTGATATCTTCTTAACTACCTTAGCACAAATACTCAATTTCTCAAGCTGTATTATAGCCATTTTTAATAACCCATTGTTGTAAAAAATATGCATGCATATCCATCGTACATCAACATAACATTCCACACTAATCTACTTTGATCAACATTTTATTTGCATTATCCGTGCAACAATTATTTAGAATACAAAATGTGTATCCAAAAAAGTATTATTGTACTTATACAATAATATTCATATACGGAGAGGGGGGATGTATCTTCACTCATCATGATTTCTTGCTATCATCTTGAAGGCAAATTTGAATAGAAATTAATTTTATAACAGTACAAAAAGAAGTACTTACTTTAATAAGTCTGTATAAATATTGACATTGTGTACTACATACATATATATACATAATATTCAAATCAATATATATATAGTATATCAAAATACAGTAAAATTCACATAAATTATATTATTTTTAGAAGTACTTCCGACTATACATCTTGTAGTCTTTATCAACTATAACATTGAATAATCAAAATGAAACAACCTTTCACAATAACCATAGTTCAATTCAGATTTGCCACAATTCTGTTATTTTAACATTTGATGATATGCATACTATAGAAATACATATACAAATTAAATATATATATATACAAAAGACATAAAAATTATTATTCATTTTTATTTGTTCACATTAAAAATATTTACATACGAAAACAAATGCATAAATATAGTTTAATACAATTTTTGTATATTTCTTTCCTTTATATTTTGCTATCTGTGATAAAACACTTGAAATATAACAATCGTACATCTATATGGTAAAATTTCTCTCTATTATACATTGAACTCTTAGTTCCCAGAAATTCTTTTTTATTCCACTCTTGTGTAACAAGTTTTATTTTATTATGTATTTTTTGGTACTAGCCTTTAACATTTGATTTAAAAAAAAAAAGACAACAATCACAGTGCCATCTGGTATAAAAATCACCAGCAAAGCACCAATAATGAAGTGGAAATCGATATAAAAAGAAAATCTCAACAGAAACAAAGCAAGTTTTCTTTTTTTTTTAAAACAGTGACTACAACAAACATTTCCTAAGACTTGTGAAATTTCTGTTGATACAGTTAAAGCAGCAAACTGTTCTTCAAATAACAAAGGTTCTGCTCTCTTTTTTTAAATGTACTTATGGTACGATAATAAATTATTGCTATTAATAAAGACATGTATAGATATATATGCATATATAACCAAGCTAACTTAAACAAAAACCATCATTATAATCTAATATTGAGAGACTGCTGAAACAACATGTCGTTTTTGCAAGTTTTCATATTGATTTCCATGCGATTAAGCTGCTAAGGAGATCAAGTGATATGTGAGCACATAGACGATTTGCTTTTCTCAGATGAGACTTGATTGGAAATTCTTGAATTTGCCGCTCCTCAAACCACATACTAAACTTACAAAGTTTAGCATAAATAAACATTTAAAATAGTTCCCGTATCAATTTCCAGCTGAGCAAAGTAAAAATAAAAAAAAAATAAAACAGTTTGGTCAATTGAATGGAAATGTTATATTCTGTATATCACTTTGGGCTCGAATGTCACTTGATCTCTCGAGCGAGTGACCTTACGATTATTTCATTTATATTTACGATTTTAAAAAATATGTATAACTATGGTTATATGTATATATACTCACATGTGCATTTATCCTTTATTCTTTAGAAATCTTGCAAATACTTCATAAAATAAAATAACAATTGAGGTGTAAAACTGAGGACACTTGGATAATTTTAACCACTGAAATATACTAAATTTTTGCGAATTTGTCCCTTAGATTAAAATTAGCTTCATATTTCTATAGATTTTAAAACATTTACAATGAAATATATATATTATGAATACACTTTTTACATCAAAGAATAAGTTTATAATCTAGAAATGGTCTACAGTACAAACTTAATAAGCAACAGGAAACTTGAATCTTAACAAAAAAAAAAAATCATAAAATTCGTCAATCTTTTAAAATAATCCGACAACTATATTTATTACCTTCAAAAGCATATGCAAAAGATTACCGAATGTATGAAATTTTTTTTAATCCCCCAAAATTTCAAATAAAGAAATGAAACAAATGTGCAAACCCATTTCATATCTTCTGATGTATATGATTAAGTGCTTTCCAAAAAAAAAAAAAAAACCATAAGCACAACTTAGTGGCACAAGCTTTATGGTACGGTCATTACATAAAATATCTAAATTGATTATAATTGTTACAATAGAAATACAATTACAAACACAACATTCTTAATACTTTTTACAAAATTTTTTTTTTTTTTCTTGTAAAAAAAAAAAAAAAAAGATGGGTACTAATCTCAGTTCACATAAGACAACATTAATAATGACTACACACACACGGAATGAAAAAAAATACAATAATAGACTCTTTTGGAATGTAAATAATTGGAAAAGTTACAACTGCAAAATAACATACAATCACATGTATATATATATTTATAAATACACATACATGCGCATGTGTATATATGTAAATGTGAGAAAGTATGCTCATACTTCTGTTAATACTTCAGTTGTAAGCATTTCAAATTAATTGATTTAGTGCCACTAAATATATATATATAGAAAATAAAGAAAAAATCCATAAGCACTTACACAATTATACAAGAAGAAAGAAGATAAATATAACAAATATTTACTTCTTCCGAACAAGATTCATTTTAAAAAAAGCAATTCTGCATCTTTTTAAGTTGGTTAACTCATATTCAGCTTATCTTCTTAGAACTGTTCAAAGAAAACAAGATCCTCAGCTTTCCAGGCGGAAATAAAAATCAATGTGTGAGAATTGTTGCAGTAAACAATTAAAATTGATCTGATAGCAGGTCACATAGAACAGATGATACGGCTTCCTTACTACTTCGAATTGTTAGACGATACATCTAGTAAAAAAGAAAAAAAAAACATTTATACAACCACAAAAAATGCACATGAATGATCTTGTTGACTGCAATAACTAGACATCTTGTCTATGAGATTATCTGCAAATCATCACCATTATTTCTAAAATATAAACTTTCTTTTTATTCCTAGTCATTTCACACATGCGCAAATAACAATATGATCTTATATCAGTATTTTCCAAGGATAAGTAGGAAGGTGAATTTTCGCTGTAGCCATAATATATATTTATTTTAAAAAATGTATTACACTTCAAAATGAAGCTATATGTAAGACATTAAATGTGCTAATTATAGTTAAAATGCAAATTTGATAATTTAAAGCAACAATATAAGGATTTATAACTTTTTTTGTGTGTGTGAACTCAAATATATATATATATAAACAAATATAAGAGGTGAATTACCCAGTAAAATAACTTTTATTATGGAAAAAAAATTCCCAAGCCTTCTCAAACAAATAGTATGGCAAATACCTTACAACAAATGGCAGCATAATTAATGAATAATAGATATATCAATTTAGTTTATTTATCTTTTTCTATATCTAGCAGTGAAAATATTATACATATTTTTTTTTTAAAGTATTCTCCTAGGTGTGCGTATTGTAATAATTTTAGCTATAAGCCATAAAAATATAATTTCAAAGCTGATTAAGGTTGATACCAGAAAGGAAACAGTTTTCAATTTGAAATTATGAGAAAAATGTTCAGAAATCTAAATAATAAATGGGGATTTATTAAATTAATAAATATATATATACTTTTCAGAGCATTTCAACTGTGATAATGAGATTGTGTGTTTACATCTATATCAAGTTATGTGAATTTATTTGTTAAACTGTTTCTTTCTTCAGTCATTTAAGTTATTCTAGGGTCTGGTTATTGAGAGTCTGCCATGTCATTAGATATCTTATACTAACTGTGACAATGAGATTGTGTGTTTACATTTATATCAAGTTGTGTAACTTTATTTGCATTTTCTTTTATTTCTATAATTTGTTCATCTTTTCTTATGTATATAAATATTAATTTTAATCATAAGCCAAAAAAAAAAAAGGCCAAAAAATTGATTAATATTAAAATAAAAAAAAGCAATAAAATGATTGGAGATATAAGTTCTGGATATGGTATAGCTAAATCAATAATCTACATCATTTTAAAAAAATAAAGGCAGATTAAAATGTGCATAAATAGGAATATTTCCAGATTAAACGGTTTATGTCATAATATACAAAACAAATAAAAACTCTTGCTAACTCATGAATTAATCAAAAGAAAATGACATGTCACAGTATGAATAAGGTAATCATTTATGAAAAGGATAAACACCTGTTTAAAAAATTTTCTGCTAAGACTCCTAGTGCAAATGCTATTCCTGTGAAGGAGTTTATTGCCAGCAAAGTAAGCTTCACCAAATATTATCTCGCAAGAAGTAGTTATTCTGAAATCAGCAATCAGTATGTAATTTCTTTCTTTTTATTAAAATTTTCAAAAGTTAATTTGGTTTTCATCAAAACCTAACTACACAATAGGCATAGCAATCAATTTTATATATACCTTTATACTTTTGATTTTTCTTGCTTAAATAATTATTTTGGATGATAACTTTGGTCTAGGTTTTGGGCCTGAAATAAATTATCCATAAACTACATATATTTTAATGTAAGTTACAACGCATGATGTGTTGAATGAGATTCTGGAACAAATTAATAAGTTATCCAAACATCATGCGTGTATATATAAATAGTATAGATATGTATTTAATACAATTTCAAAATTATGTATATTAAGACATCAATAAAATAATTAACAATAACAAAAAATTAAATATAGTTATAATAAATTTTAACAACACACATTCCAAACTGAATTCAAATCCACGTGTATTTGTATACAAATGACCTTTCTTTTTGCAATGAAAATTAATAATAAAAAAATACAAAAAATATTACATCTAATTCATGTTAACTTTGTATAAATTTCAAGCATGTTTTCTTACACAGATAGCAGCAGCATTTTCTTGTGAAGTAACGATCCAATAGATCCAATAACAGCAACATTTTGTAAATTAGAAAATTAATGTTTTCATTTTTATAGTCACAATATCATGAATGTAAATGGTGCTGCTGCAAACATAAGAGTAAATGCATGAATCAATGGGGGGAGGGGGTACCATTTTATTGTCTATGTAAATACATGTGAAACTTTTAATTAATGTTTCAATTTATTTTATTTTTTTAAGCACACATGTTTTGAAACAATAGATACAGCAATCGTAATTGTATATCAATTATAGCTTATAATTATAATCAAATTATGATCAAATATATATCTTCATATTTTTTTTTTAAAAAAAATATCAGTTTCTTATATTATCAAATTTCATCAAGATTAAGTTTATACAACTAAGCTAGAAGAAGAAAAAAATTATAAGGCTGCTATATGTTATCAAATGAATTTCTGCACATGCGCTTTAAAGATAAATTATAAATGAATACTCAATTTTTCCAGACACGAGATATAGTATTTTAGAAATGGAATGAATCCACCCATTCTTTCGACCCAAATGTTTATGTATGGGCAAATCTTAAGTGTGTGGAAATAAGAGCGTGAAGGTGTTACACGGTCATTTTAAATTACATTTGTTATGTTTGAACAAATGACACTTGCGAAATCTTTACAATTTATGAACCGTCATTCTTTAGTTGAAATTAAACATATATAATGAGATATTATTTTTATATAGCGTTATGTTTTTTATATAAGCGATTTCGCAAGTGTCATTCGTTCAAACATAACAAATGTAATTTAAAGAGATCGTATAACACCTTCACACTCTTATTTCCACACACTTAAGATTTGCCCATACATAAACGTTTGGGTCGAAAGAATGGGTGGATTCATTTCATTCTTTCTAAAATACTATATCTCGTGTCTGGAAAAATTGAGTATTCATTTATAATTTATCTTTAAAGCGCATGTGCATTGGCTTAATCGCTAATATTACTTATCACATAAAAAACATAGCGCAATATAAATATAATATCTCATTACAAATGAATTTCTGTAATTTCTTTTCTTTTTTCATTTAATAAACAATATACAATACATTTATTTTTATTTATTTATTTAAGAATTATATATTTCTAAGCAAAGAATTTCTAGAATTATCTTAATGTCAAATTATTGATGAACAGAAAAGGAGGAAAGCAAAACAATTCTCATGAACATAATAGTAATATTAAACATGATCCATCTGCAATGCAAAACTTATGGCACATAATATACTGAAGATACATATATTAAGACCGAATTGTCATCATTTGCAGCTACTTAAAAATGAATACAACTATTCTAATGTCTGAAAATAAAAAACAAAAATAAAAAACTAAAGATGTGTTTTATAATGATTATATAAATTGATCCATGAACCATAAATATATCTGAGTATACCACATACTGGTCATTTAGTCTGATTCTTTAATATCATGCTTTACAAGATCTAGGTTTCCTTTTTATTTTTTTGTAATTAGTTGTCTGGTGCAGCACATTCACTCCAGCAATGCCAATGTGCCTTAAAGTGGCCCATCCCTGCTTTAAGAGAATACAACGTCTCAGTAATACAATAAACATGTAACTATAAACTGCAATTTTGAAATTGAACAGATTTTTTTAAAAAAGTGTAAATAAAGGTAGTCCACTAGAGGGAGCCTAGGACTCCAGTTTTCACTGTTTCAGGCTCCCTATTCTGTTCACCAAAGTCATAGTCCGTTGTTGGATTCATAAAAAAAAAGTTTACCAAAATGTAAGTGAATATCTGTTTTACTGTTTTTTCATCTTTAGAAGAAATTTTGAAAGTTTTCATTCAATGATAATTGAAATTATCTATAATTCCGTTTCATGCAAATGGATGCCATTAGAAATAGACAAAAGCTAGCTTAAATAATTCTTGGAATCATTAAAATATTATAAACCTTTTAAAAATAATTTTAAATGAAACCAAATAATTCTAAAAAGAATAGACACTAGAAATCATAATTTTATTGATAGAATAAACAGGAAATTCATTTGCACATTAAATCTCATAGAAAACATGGAATATAATATGTTAACAATGATGGTTTTAGGAATTTTATCTTTGCATCAGATTTTAACGGTGTTAAACAAGTTTCAATTGTTAATTCGATCTCAATTTTAGAATTGAACATTATTAAAAAATAACCTAAACTATTGCCCTGCACAAAAATCAGGTTTCTCCGATGATCAGAACAGAAGTTATCACCCCCTTTCCGGTGGATTGCCCCCCCCCCCCCACAATCAATAAAAAATTTTCAAATCAACACAGAACTACAATAAAGTGATTCCTGAGCTAAAAAATAATGATCTAAAAACAAAAATGAGTACATATGATGTTTTAGATCTAAACAGAAACTTTGAAGCTACAAATTAATCACACTTTTTAAGCAATAATTATTGAGAATTTTCCAAAGTTTAACAACAAACTTTCAGATTATACTTGAATCATTTATTACTAATCAAGACCTAAAATTCAATCAAAAGAAGCAGGATCCAACTAGTATCAACAAATAAAAATCATTGTGAACCCTGAAGGATTGGTTGGTGGGTTGAGCAGCTGCTGTGAACATTTGCAGACACAGGCATTTAATAATGATCAAGGGCGGATGTTCAGTTCCATTGACCTCAGTTTGCAAGATCATATGGACAAATAATTTATTCTCATAGTGTGCAAGTAAATCTGGCTTAATTTCAAGACTACATGAATTAAATGTTGTATTGGTGGGTGTGAGTTTGCACTCCTTTTCCTCAAGTGTGGTGATAGTGGTCATAAGGGACTTGGTTCATTTGAGGGGATGGTCGACGTTCATTGTCTAGCCCAGGAATACCTGCTGGGAGGGTGAAAGTCACTACCTTCACATGGACTTCGCCATAAAGGGCTATTGCACCCCTTGATGGATTATTTGATAGGTCAGTGTTGATTTGCACTCACTATCATTAGGTTTCATTTGTTAGCTTTAAATTTAGTGCATTTGTAAAGCGGTTGGTCTGTTTTGAGCCACCACTATTTTTTTTTGTAATATTGATGGAGTTCTGTTTTGTGGGCATGGGTCTGCACTCCCCTCTTTTTCCACAGGAGTGGCTGGTTGTAGACGTTAGGTGTCTGGTTTATGGTGTGGGCTATTGACAATTTTGCCACTGCCCAGAATACCTGCCGGGAGGCTACATGTTCAAAGTCTCAGTGCTATTCCTGCTCTGGTTGTCTGCTGTGTTCCCTGATAGGCTGGTTTTGGGCAGTGTCGATCTGGCGCTTTACTTATTACTTTTTAGGTTTTACCCAAGTTGGTTTTCCAATTTTGGGCAGGTAGACTGATTGTGGTCCCTGCTCATTTGGACTGCTAATTGGGAGGCAGGGGTATTCAGAATGGTCTTGACATGGCTCGGCTGTGGTTCGAGAGTTTATTGCTTGATGAACTTGGGCCTTGGACCTCGCTGCTTGTTGTGGTGGTTGGCACAATACTGGACTTCACCTATTCAGCTGAAGCATTTGAGTCTATGCTTCGGGGCCCCAAGGGTGGGACCATTGGGTGATGGTTAACTTCTCGACAGCCGGGCCATGTGGATCCCTGTACAGATACACATTAATCACATTACAGCAATTTTTATGGATGTAATTATTTTTGAACATTATGTACATTTTACCTTGTTACATTGAATCACTATGTAATCCTCAATGGGTAAGTGTACCCAAAAATTTTTGTAATCTTTTATTAATAAAGATTACTTTGTGGAAAAAAGTGTAAATAAAAGTATGGACTAAATGAATAAAAGGATTACATAAAAAACAGTGTCCTACTATTAATAAAAGTAATAAAACTAGTTCCTAATTCAATTTTTAAAAAATCACATAAATCAAGATGCTTTGATAATAATAAGATTTTACATCTTACACAGTTTTTCATACCTTTATCAGAAAATTATAACAATTATTCAGGAGGAAAAAAAATCATACTTAACTAATGAATATTTTTTATCAATTTAGATTTTGTAAAAAATAGGATTTTCAAAAACAAATTTATAAAATATTTTGTATTACAAATTTTGCATTATACATAACACATCTTAATATTATTTTAACTTCAATACTTACATAAATAAATCTTGTTTTAAATTTAAAATAATATGAGAGTTTAGTATATCTGAAGAGATATAGCAAAGTATGTTGTAAAAATCAAGTAGTTTCTAATCAAATATTCTGAATAATTTATCCAGCAACAAATAATACTACTAAATCTAGACTGATTATTTCACATTCTGCACCTAAACGTTTCTAATAGCTATAAGTAATTTGGTTAGCTCAGAAGAAATAATCTTACATGCTACATCTTAAGAAGCTATTTATATCTGGAAAAACATTTTTTCAAGCCTCTGAAATATTATCTTGACTAGAAACATCAAATTTCCTTTCAGATATGAAAAAAAAAAATCTTAAATTAACATTATTTATATCTAGAAGTCCATAAAAATCTTCTAATTATATATATACACACACAAAAAAAAATGAGTTGAATTTAAAATAATTAATTAAAATGACAGATAAAAATTACCAATGCTTGAAGATTCGGTTCTAGCCGCAAAAGACATCCAATTTGCATGGATTTTGTGTGCAAGATGCCTGCTGCCACAAAATTTTCATTGTTAGGATCAACTCCTTCCAAAAGCTGGATTCCAAATCCACTCAGCTGAAATTTAAAACATAGATTATTTGTTATTGTTGTTACAAATATAACAAAAAAAAAAAGCAATTTCATGTATTTTTTTTTAAAAATAAAAGACAATTAATAAATATAATATAAAAGCAATAGAAATAAGAGTAATATAATTATATATAAACAAGACATTATTTATCTGGAAAAACTGTTGATGGCAATACAAAATTACACTTTGACTTGCTCTAATCCATTTCATTCCTGAATATTCACTTTTTTTAGTGCACTCACTTGTTGAGTCTTCAATGTTCTTGTTGGTTCAAAGAACAACTTTAGTGATTTTGATGGAGTCGTTATAATCAGATGACTTCAATGCAATATTTCCTATTTATTCTTTTAACAAATATTTATATCACTGGTTTAAAGGATAACATGAATATGATAAGTTGAATAAAACTTTATAGTGTCTGGCTCTTCTTCAAAAAATTTTTTATACTCGATTTTTCTGGTATAAGTATTGAAACGGTATTATTTAGCCATCATCCCATTTCACCTATGTTCCATAGTAGTATCTTTTCCCCTAGTTCAAACCCATCCCAGTCCACGTTGTATAAGCTTCTAATAATTTATTTTATATGAAATAGCTTATATTTACATGTATGTGCTCTATTTGTATATGTGCGCATATCTAATACCTATATTAATGTCCGCATGTGTATAATGTATATGTACTTATAAATTTAAAATTATTAAAATGGTATAATTTAAATTAAGTTGCGTGAACATTGTTATATGTGTGTAATTATTTTCATATATATGCAATAGATTTAAAAGCATTACAACTCTTCTAAATTAATATAAATTTTAAATTATTATTCTCGGTTAAGAACTCTTTATTTAAATGCATTCATATATAAATTTCAATTCCTGTGGTAGTTCCACACACATATATAAGAAAATGTTTACGAACTTAAACTCTTTTAAAAAAAAGTTAGCTGTTTTTATAAGATGTAATTCTTACAAAACCATCTGTGAGTAATTAATAAAACTTGGAATCAAAATTGTTATGTCTTTATAAATAAAAACTAAGAACAAGGAGTGACCTGTTTGACCATTATTGTTTTAGCCAAAAAAATGACCAAAGGTTTCATTTTATGTTTTTTTAAATTATTGACGAAAACTTTGGGGAATTTTGTAAACAGGACACTCAAGTTACCGATTTCTTTGGTATAAATAACCTTAAATTTTCAGTAGGGGTGTTCACTTTTCATAATATTTGATGTGTAATTGCTGTCAGTCATCTATGGCTGACTGAAAAATGGAGTTTGGTGGCTAAGGCTCTACCTTTGCCGACTCTCCTTTCGAGAGGTCAGTCTGTGGAAGAATGGGGAAGTCCAGTTAAACTGCAAGAAGACATCAGAAACGGATCATGCCAGCCGAGAATGATGGTGATTAGCTATAGAAACCTCAACAATGAAGATGCCGTAACAATTTTTCCCGCAGAGCTCTTTAAAAATAGCTCTAATAAATTATCTAAAAGTTAAGCTAGCTTCTAATTTATAATGGGCACAAACTTCTAAACTGTAATGTTCTAATAAGTAAAACTGATTTAATCTGTAAATATAATTTAACTTTTAAAATAACACCTGTAAACTTGCTTATTTATGAAATTAAAATTCTAAATGCTTGTTAAATAATAACTTGTTATTATTATATCTTTCTAATCTGCAGTCATGCCTTACTTATTATTTGTTTTATATATGTTTATTTTATAATTTATGCTATGCCCAGTTCAGAACGGAGATTAATTCTATGAATAAAGTTTGAGGGGAGAGATGATTAGAGGTTCTCTCATAATTAAGTAATGTTGCTCTTTAGCGCACACACAAATCTCCACTCTGAAAACCTAAATATATTCGTTAAGCTATTATGTTTAGCTTATTATTATTGCTGTTATTAGAATTAGGTTTGCAAGTTAATAAAGTAATTAGTTAATAAATGCAAGAATGAGTTATAAAGAATATTATACCTATTGCTTAAATCCCAGATATGCTTTAGCCCTCTTTTTAGTTATGTTATAAACTATGCAGATTGGCTAAGAAAATAGATTACTTTAAGTATCCCTTTAGCATATTTTAAGAATGTTAATTATGAACTGGCATATGGTAGTTTCATGGAACAAAACTATAGAATTTTTTGTGTACTTTTAATTTATTAATTAATTTTATATTTAGCGTGGCGAATATTTCTTTAGGAAGCACATATGTGCATTTACGCCTTGCTGTTTCTTATATGAATGGGCTTCTGGTTTTAATGGCCACCCCATCTACTTAGTTCATACAGCTCCTCTTTAGAACTGGAACACAAGGGTCCAGATTGTTTTTATAAGCTGCTCCGATCACCGAACTATATGTTCAATTTATTCACAGCAAGTCGCACGGTCCACAGGAACCGGGTACTGAATCCCATGAATAACTGCACATGCGAGCCGCATCTCTTACTTATTTTATGTAGCGCCGTAATCTCGAAAGTTATGCTACAAATCGCCAGTTCACCCTCCATATTATTTGTTCTGCATTGATCATTCATGAACCTCAGACCTAGCTTATATTATGCAATCTGCATAAAGAGCACATTGACTGCTTGTTACTTAATAATATATTAGTTATATTAGCTATCATTCTCGTATGATTTGTACTGGCAAACCTTGTAGGGATGGCATACCATAGTTAATGCATGAATAGACCATAGAATAAAACTGTAATAAACATTCAATTGTAATAAACTCTTTTAAAGTGCATAAGAGATGATAACTTGTTTTGAAATTCTCTCATCGCTATAAGACACCTGTGTGTGTAAAGCCCAATGTACTCTTATATTTGTATTGTTTATCATATTTTTTATAATTAAATATCTTAAAACTCATAAATGTTTAGTGTTCTTTGCAATTCACTACCAAATCTTATCCAAATCTACTCTATACTAGTGTTAATTATTGAAATATGCTTTATCTAGCCAGCAGTAGATGTGTGTGTTTATTTAAAGTATAGTAATTTAGTTAATATTCCCGGAGTCTCGTGCTCCACCCTTTGTTACTGCCAGCATGCGAACTAAAAAACTCCGAGTGTAGCCTCATATATGTCATTCATAGTCATGGAGTGTTGGTGAAGGAACTGAGATGCAATCTGATTCGAGGTCTCAACTGCTCATCTAGATCAGCCTTGGTATAATTTGCCAGGACCCTGGATTTTGTTGCATGAATGTACAAATCTGACTGTTACAGTATGTTGAAATTTTCCATGTCTTTTCAATGATCATTTATTTTGAGCTTAAAGAAAATTCTAAAAATTGTTTTCCTGCATGACACCATGACTCCTGTCATAGGCTACCACTGTAAACATGATAAAGATTCTTATATAAAAAATAGACAGTTTAGATTGGCTAGGCCTGAACCATCTTTAAAAGACAAAGTTCAAAGAAAAATGATTTTAGTATTTATATGTTTATAATTATGAAGACTTCAAATATCATATCAATACATTATTTCTTGTAAAACAAGGGATTCTTATTCTTCATAACTTCATTCTGCACGCTGATGATGGATCACTTATAGAAAACAAGGTAAAATCGCGATGCTTCATAAAAAAAAAGTTTTGTGGACAAAAAGTTTACAAAATAAATCATTTCACATTGTAAAAACATAAAACAATATGCATACTCACTCAAAATAATGAGAATGAGTTTAAAATATTACATATAACACAATATCATAAGGGAGGCTGAAAATAGAATTTATTAAAAATAACAATAGCAAACTCTCCGTATATATGCATGCATAAGCATGGGAAATGGTAATCATGAATTATTTAAAAATAATTAGTAATCTTCTAAAATTATAAAACAAAAACCATGAAAGATTAAGAGTAGTTTTAAATTTGAAGATAAATTGCTAAATGAAGGAGAGAGGAGGGATTTTTTTTTAAAAGGGAAAAATAAGAATTAAAAAAACTTCTGTTTAACTAAAAGTACATTGTAAAACAAATTTTAATATTAACTATATGACAAAAAAGCATTAAAAATAAAACAATTATACAATAATTAGGGGGAAAAGAATATGAAAATCCTGACAAATACTATACTGCCACATATTCATTACCAGTTACTTGGAAACAAATTTTTAAAAATTTCACATTTAAACAAATGTAATTTTCTTTTATAAAGCCTATTGATTCAGAACTTATTCCAATTTCTTTTTCCATATAAAACTTGAATATTAGTGTCCACTCTAGTTTTTAAATAAATATATGTACAGAATAGTATAATATTAATGTTTATGCAGAAAAATAAATGGCATAATATCATTGATTAATATATTATCATTATTTCTTTGGTAATTTGGTCACTATTATTCAATAATTTCAAAGTCATCCAATTCTTTTGAAAACAATTATATGTAAAGAATGGCGTCCATGTAACTACAAAATTTTAAAGAAAAATTGAATATTTTTATTACATAAACAGTAAAGTGAGTGAGAATAACAAATCAAGAGATTTAGAAGTGAGTAGGGCAATATATTTATACAATGCACAGACAAAACCTTATATTTGGCACAAAAATTATTTTCAAAATGGTCAAAAATGATTCAATATGATAGCTGATAACCAAAAATAAAATAATATGAAAATTCATATCTGAATATAATTTCCCATGCTACAATATTAATAAAAATTAAGACAGCAATAGAGAGAACACCAATAGCATCTCCTAAATAGATCTCAGCACCAAAATTATCCACTCTTTAGGTTACATTTATTTTAAAAAGATAACTATGAATATAATGGCATCCATTGCATTTTTTCAGGTCAGATAATGTGTAAGTTATGGTTACAGATGTTGATACTAATATGCTTTTGAATTTGAAATAGAGAAAAAGATTACACCTAGTAATATGAGTCAAACAGAAAAAAAAAATCATATTTAAAAATTAAGGTTGAAATGTGCACTGGACATACCATTGCATATTCTCGAGTGAGTCAATCTTTGCATAACACCATATGAAAAAAAAAAGCAGCACCTACATATTTTACATTTCTGCCACATGCTCATAGAAATCATTGAAACTGAACAAATAAAGGAAGATCAAAAAATTTATGCAGATATTACCGAACTAAAAAAGTTTATTGAAGTTCTAATCTTGATTGATGACTACAATTCAAAAAATGAAGAAATTTTGCAACTCTGTAGCAAACGAGCTAGATGTAAAATTTTCAATGATTTAAGACAGATTTCAAAATATATTGCAAATACTTAAATTTACCTTGTATTCTCTTAGTAAATGTTTGCTTTCAAAAAAGTCAATCTAGCATAGTATGCAAAAATAAACCATAATTACCAACTTGTTTAATAAATCCAAAAGACAGACAAATATATTTATCAATCCAAAAAACAGACAAACATATTCATCATTATTCAGATTTGCAATTATGGTTTCATACTGTCTAAAAAAGGAAAAATTATGATGGTGTCAACCACAATACACTGAAAAAAAGTAGATGCTAGTACCGAGGAAAAACTTGAAATTATATACAATTATAATAAAACAAAAGGAGATGTATATACAATGAATAATATGGCAAGAACCTACAGTCTTAAAAAAATGTCAAAAAGATGGCCATGATTGATTAAATATAATGAAAGCATACAATATATGGATGTCTCTAAACACAGAAAACTAAGAAAGCGAAATAAAGTAAACATCTAAAAATAGAGAAACAAATGGTAAACAATCACAAAAAAAAAAACCTGCTGTAGTACCTGTCTCTTAAAAAAAAAAAAAGACAAAAAAAAAAATTCAAACAAATGTGTACAATGTAATAAAAATGTATGCAAGGAACATTCATGTGTCTTATGTTGTAAATATGGTAATCAAATGTTTCACTTTAGCTAATAATACATTAATTTTGGTTTATATTTTAATAGATAAATTCAATTGATATAATTTTATTAATAAAATGACACTAATAGACTGGGGGTTAAGAAAAAAGATAACAGTATTCATTAGCAGCCAAAGACTAATAAGTTTGGTTAATAATTAAACATTATATAAGTTTGTATCCAACTTCATTTAAGTTAGCCTAAAAACAATTATTCTTAAAGTGAAGGGAGTGATATCGAAATATAAAAAATTGGGATGAGTTGGACTATAAAGAGTAGTTTAATGAAAACCAATATATTTCCTTTATCTTTGTTATGCATAAATTCATTAATTTTATAATTAACAGGTTATTATTACACAATTTAGAGGTCAGTTGTTTTTGATTTAAATGCATAGATGCATGAAAAATGTGTCAAATATTAAAAAGATTTATTTCAATTGATTTCATATATATATAATGGGCAGTATTTTAACTCAATAATTCCAAATTATGTAAATATATACATAAAAGCACAAAAAAATTTTTTTTTTTTAAAAAAAGTCTAAATCTACATAACTCTCAGTTCTCTATTTTCATGCTGTATGAATATCTCTTGTACTGTATTCTGATATCTATTTTTATTTATTAAAAACTTTTCAATATTTTGCTCCATAGCTGATGGTAATATTCAATTAATACAAAATTCTATTTAAGCAAAAATTCATTGAACAGATCATGATTGTACATGCCCGCATGCCCACAAGTAACAATATTTAATAAATGAAGCTTAAAAATCATGACATCAAATAATCAATTTAACAAAATACACAAGGAAAAAAAATTTCACGAAATAATGAAACAAAATGTGTTGTTCAAAGATTGTAGTTTATACATAAATGTTAGAATGAATAATTTAAATTCTTGAAAAAAATATCGAAGTAAAATTTGTTTGCATTGTAATTTTTTTTTTTGCATAATCATGCCTATTTCTTTTGAACCAGGGTCAATATCCAACAATCCATTATAAAAGTTTTTGATAAGTTGAAGCTGTATCCATTTAGTGCACTTTTTTTAAAAATAGTCAATGATTATCTATTATTAGTCAGATTCATTTAATACATTTTATGTTTGGAAAATTCAAATCATTTCTGTAACATTTAAAGTGTCCTAATCATTTTATCTCATTTCATGAATACTAATTCAACTATAGTATTATATATATATATATGAGTAAACCACCAACCTGATTTCAATGAATCCATGAGTTAAAATTAAAACATGTGTGACATATTAGAAAATATCTTGGAGACATACGTACACACACATTCAAACATAATACATATTCATACACCAATACATATAAATCAGTGATTTACCTTAGCTTTGGCCGATTCATTTTCCATGGGGAAATTTGCCTTAAAAATTTTTTGTGCTTCTTGATTTGGACTATAAAAAAAAAAATTTTTTTTTTTAAATAATAATATTATATATAATGTAACAGTATGGATAATTCCCTAAGGAAGAAACAAGGTGGTCACATCTTAGTATAATCAGACTTAAGGTCTTGATATAGGATGCCATGGATGAAACGATATAATTATGATCTAAAATTGAATTCATTTCAAATAGGATAATTTAATGTCAAATATTTAACAGACACAATTTAAACTAAATTATTCAATCTTCATCTTTATTAATCGTTCCATTATGCTCAGGATTCAAACTCAGGGTGGGTATTACAATTAATTATCTTCAGGGTTTCCATCAATTTTACAGCAATAACAATATTTAATATAATCTCAATATATTTTTAAAATTAATTTCAATCAAGTTATTAGAATATATATTAGGATATATATATTTAACTTTATTTTGTTTCGTAAAATGAATAAATAAATTAGAAACTTCTTTAAATTTAAAATAAACTTTAACAATATTTATTAACAAATAACAATTCAAATTTATTTAATATAACAAAAAAAAAATTATCATGAATGTTTTACTCACATCTATACTATTTATAATATTAAATAATTAATACCTTTTCATATTTGTATGGTAGATATGTATCTCATAACATAAACAAATTCTAATAATTTATAACATAATAAACAAATTTTTATAATTTACAAAAAAAATTATAAAAATACTAAACTAGCTAATCTTAATTTAATTCTATACAAATAAATTGTAATATTATATTATGCAATCCGTATGAGAGAATTCCACCATTCCTATGTATAGTCATCATTAAAAAATATAAGATCTTTCATACAAGATATTAGGCATTTACACAACTAATAACAAACAAACATTATCATATTAATTAAGTTAGTAACAACAAAGTTCTGTCATGTCATGAATAAATCCAATATGAAGAATGATAAAATCTTACCTTCATATTAAGTTTACTTTTATACCTCAGTTCATACCTTAATCAAAGTCGCTTTCATAGAAGATCTAAATTTTATTAAATATATAACAAAAAATATTTGATTTCCTTTCTATTTAGTCTTTCTTAAATGAATTATTCCAATGATAGATGAATTTTAGTAACAAAGGAAATAAAATTAAATATTTTTAAATGATGATTCACAAAGATGATGTGATATAATAAGAGTTTATATTAGTGTCCTTTTCATTTCCATATTTGTGAAGTAATGTTCATTTAAAATACTTCTTTATTTCTTGGTCATGAATCATCACAGAGGCAATCAAGATATCCAGTTGTTCAAAAACATTCTTCTTGCATGATGTTGACATCTTCTTCCACAGATGATTTCACTACCAATTGGAGTTTCATTTAAATTGTATAGATAAAATTAAAATAACTTTAGACATTTCAATAGGAATAAGTAATTACATTTATCCTTGGTTAAAACTATAGCATTATATCCTATGACAAGTGGTGTTTCCTCACGATGCATTTTTTTATAGGTATAATTTTCTTAAATTAATTTTGGTTTGAGTAAATAAATGTTTTCTAAAAAAATTTATCTGTTTCAGAATTCCAAATCAGAACGATTTTATAAGCTTTTCTAATTAGTAAGACATATATAATTTAGTTTTAAAAATACAAATAATATTAGTAAGGAGTAATTTATTTACTCTTCTATTTGAGTGATATTAGAATTTATTTTCTAATAAAACTTTTATCAATAAGCAAATCGTTCAAATTATCAATCTATCTTTTAAAAGTATTATATATTCAAACACAGTAAAATTATTGTACGTAGTGGCTAGTACATCGGCAAAAGGTAAATTCCTTAATAAATTCTGTAATTCAGTATTTATAATAGAATCAACATCAGGTAGCATGTATTGCATATATCATTTGGTTTTCACGATTTTTACATTCTATAATTGTTAATTACATTAATAATCAATAATTGAATTTAATTTCATTTCATTTCCTTTGAATTAGTTGCTAGGATACGACTTGACCTTAAGGTTATCCCTATGTCAATGTCTTGTTTAATGAATTTATTAGTTTAAACCAATGGTCTTCAACCTTTTCACACCTGCGGACCGGTAAAAATTAGGATAAGATTTCGCGGACTGGCAGAAGTTTACAGATAAATTTTCTTATAGATGTAACCTGCTTAGCTTTAAATAAGCATAATTGTTATAACTGACCAAAATAGCACACTGGTTATTGTGTACTGTAATGGCGTTGCTTACCTTCACATGCTGAACACAGAAAACAGTACAATAACAATCATTCTCATTAATGTGCTTGCATTTCTATGTTTATTATTTCATTGTTAAAACATGCAAGAATAAAATGTTATTCACCTGAATGTTGGGAAATATCATAGCTAGTGTAATTACATGGCAATGATTATGATAAATGTAATATCTGTATTTAATGTTAAATATACAAGATGGTTATATATATATATGGAGGTTGTCTTTTGATAGTAGTAAGGGCAAAATAGAAATCGCGTAATTAAAATCACCGTACAACCCCAAAAAAATTCGCTGTATTTTAAATCTGAAAAAATAAAATGAAACGTGTAAAAGTCTGAGGTTTTGATGTTATTGTAATTTTTTTTTTGTGCTGGTGTGTTGAAAGGATCAAAAAATGTAATTAATAGAAAAAGTTTTTTTTTTTAAATGGTAAAACAGATATCGCATAAAAGAAATAAAGCCAAAAAAAAAAATCGAAGTTATTTTTTGTTTGTTTTTATTTTTAAAAAAAGGTTAACAGAAATTGGTTTTAAAAATAAAAGTTTTAGTATATTAGCGGTATACAAATAAAACCCCAAAAAATATCGCCCTATAGGCCAAACAAAAAAAAGTGGGTGTATTTTTAAACAAAAAAAAAGAAAAGAAAACGAAACTTGAAAAAGTCAAAAGTTTTGATTTTATTTTAATTGGGGGGGGGGGGGGTAGATTGAGAAATTCTTTGTAAAAGTTAGCGACAGAAAATTTTTGGTTGTTTTTCTTTTTAAAAAAAGGTGATAAAAATTGATTTCAAAAATAAAAGTTAAAGCCAAAAAAGATATTTTAATTTGGGGGTGGGTGGGGGTGAGAAATACTTTGACTTCACTGAGACAAAAGTTACTTTTGGTTTAGATTATTTTTAAAAAATGGTAATAAAAATTGGTTTTAAAAATAATAGTTTTAGTATATTAGCTGTATACAAATAAAGGCAAAAAAGAAATCGCCTTACAGGCCAAAAAAAAGTGGCTGTATTTTTAAACAACAAAAAAAAACCCCCGAAATTTGAAAAAGTTAAAAGTTTTGATCTTATTTTATTTTGGGGTGGGGGTGTATTGAGAAATCCTTTGTAAAAGTTAGAGGCAGAAGTTATTTTTTCATTTTGATTTTTAAAAAAGGTAAAAAAAATTGATTTCAAAAATAAAAGTTAAAGTAAAAAAAAAACCCCACTAAAAATGAAATATTGTATTAACAGAGGGAGTAGAAAAAATTTAAGAGATAAAAGAAAAAAGTCACCATATTTTTAAAATTGCGACCCGCTAACGTTATATTTTATTGTTTTAATACATAAACAATGCTGACAAGCGGCTGTGATTGGCTATCAAAAGACAACTGGAGTTTGTATAATAAAAATTTTTTTTTTTAAATTTTTTTTAGAAAAATAATAAAAAATTTAATTCTACCCCTCCATAAACATCTGTGATAAATAGAAAAACAAATTAATTTATGTATGATTGATTAGATTTCATTTTTGTGCTGTTTCTTTTTTTTTAACAGGGTAAAAATTCGATGAAAAAATAAATAAAAACTGTTTATGTTAATTAAAAGTTTAAAATATTATTATTTTGTTATTACTAACTTTCTTGTCAGTCTAGCGCAGCCTGGCAGAAAACTTCTGAGGCCCGATGCCGGTCCGTGGACCGGTGGTTGAAGACCACTGGTTTAAACAATAGTTTTATATAAATGAATGAAAAATAATTATTTTTAATTGACTTAATTTTATTAAGACAACTATAAAAAAAATATGTTATATACTATATATTTATGTGATAGTTTTACGTACTTGCACAATATATATATATGAGAGAATAAAAAATAAAATATATTTCCATTTTATAATTTTCAAATATCAGTTTCTTCTTTATCTAATTCTTTAGCGGCTCAAGATATAATCATATTTTAAAGACTCAAAATCTCTAATCAAAAAACAATACTTTAAAAAATTTCTGCCCCTTATGAATAAACCTATATTTTCCATAATTAAAATAAATTCAAAAATTATCCATATTCCTCATGTTTATATCATCTTTTAGCTATGATCACAATATAATTCTAGTATCACATTCATCATTTCATTCTTTCCAATATTATCTTTATTTCTTATTCTCATTATCATCATAATTATAATTAATATATTTGCTTACTCTTTTCAATATCAACTTTTTTATTATTACTGCTATCATCAATATTACTATATATTCACATCCAAACAAAAAATAAATTTTCGACTTAAAAATAACACCAATGAATATTAAACTTGGAGAAACACCCTACCATCATTTTTTGAATATTAATATAATCAATTCAACTGACATGAACAGTCTTTGCTAAAACTAAGTGCAGTGCCCTCAGATCCAAGGCTCCTCACTGACGAAGGCCACAAACCAGAAACTATTCTGGGGATATTGGATAAGTAGGCACTAGATGGGGATTTTATGCACAAGCCTTCTGGCATCCATTGATTACTCTGGCTTGCGCTGAGTGGCACTACTGTATGGAGAGTTTTGCCTGTTTTAATGAACATGAATAACAACAAACAAGACTACATATTTCATAATAAATATATCTTTAAAGAGTTTAAAAAACTGAACAGATATTAAGTCGTTTGGACAAAATTTTATCAATTCCAATTTATAGTACATAATAATAATAATTCCAATTTGCCTTTGCGTAAACATTCATGCATAAGAATTACGTTGACAAAAAATAAATAAAATACAATAGTATAACTAATTTTAATAATTATTCATTCTGAGAATTATCCTCAAAATTCTTATAATAGACAATAAACCTATTTTTTAATAAATTACATGTTTTTTTAAGATTTAAAAAGTTGGTAGTGATAGAGGGGGTAGAGAATTTACCATTGGATAATTTATCAATCATTTTAATGATTTAATTTCTATATTTCTTGCTCACCGACAACTATTTATAAGCTTTGATTTTTCTTTATCACATTTTGATTTTAAAATAAAGATTTTATTAATAGTCTTTCAAAAACATAATGTGTGCTATATTCATATTATTGTCAAGATCCTCAGGCAATGATTAGTTGAATGATATTTAAATATAAAGGTTATCTGTGATTAACCAATATGTAGTGATCAACCAAGTTTTATGGAGCAAGATACTGATTCATCAAAGACTAAATTCTGTTTTCAATATATACTGTTTTCTATCTCCTTTTTTCCTACTGATTTCAGTTAGTGCATAGGATCCAATTGTTGTGAACCTCTCATACCATTAGTCATCTTCCTATACTAAACATGGCAAATGAATTGTGATTTTTTTTTTTTGCAATCACATTTTCACACATTAATTGTAAAAATACCAATTCTAAGTTTTGATTCCTTCAAAACCAATAAATCTGTCGTGTCAACATATCAGAAAATTTTCACTTCCTTTTCAAATATACTGATATCAATATACTTTGGCAAATATATCAATATAATTTACTGTAGAAGACAAAGCAACTAATTAACTAGAACCAATTATATAAGATGTGGCAAGGAATGACAAACTACCAGCAATAATAGTAGTTTTAGCACTTCATATTGTAATATTCTATTCCCAAATTACTCTCAACTTGCCTTCAGGTAGACAACTAATTATTTAAAATAGCCTACAGTATTTGCCAAAGTGGTATTTAAAATAAAATAACCATCCTAAAGATCAGGCAATAACTGAAACTACCATATAATTTAAAGAATAGATTATTATTGTACATAAATTTAATGATGTGCACAATTAATCAAATGGGTGTTTGAACCTAATCTTTTATTGCTCTAAAAATACAAATAATTATTTCTCTTCCTTACAATTAATTATACTTTTTTCAGTCAATCTTTATAGTAATATTAGCTTTATCTTTTCATCTATTTCCAAAATCACATTTCAAACATTTTTTTCCCCTATATATCAATAATAAATTCTAAAACAGAAAAAAAAAAAGTATCCCCAATAACTTTTTTTAATAAAAATATATAAATATATTTTATTTTAAAATTAACAGTACTTTCTTTCTTTATATAAGAAAAGACAATTATTTTGACATATTCTCATGTTGCTTTTATAGCAATGTTTGCAAATAAAATTCCAAATGATAATAATGCTATACAATTCTTTTTAAAAAAATTACTTTTTGCATATTAAATTAATTTTTACTCTTTATTTTTTTTTATAAAACTTTCAAATTGTAATTTTTCAAAATTACCTTTAATAAAAAAAAAATAAAAATTTAATGTCCAACAATTTTGATTAGGAGAATTTACCAGCAATTCTCATAAAGTATATACGTTATTTTTAGACTAAAAACACAAACACAAATATTAGGGTTCTGGTTTCCAAATTAAGAAAAATTATAAAATTCTGAATTTATTTACATTACAAGTTATTAATGACAAAAATTTAAGTTTACTAATAATAAAAAGTTTTTAACGTTGAGTTTAAAAAGTTTTCCTGCATTACTTGCACAATGACTTGCTTTTATGATTTTATTGTTACACATATATTGTGGTACACAGAGGGGAGGGGGGATGAAAACAACACTTACTTAAAAATAAATTTATATTGTTAATAAGAGTCATTAATTTGTTAAATTATTTTCACAAAGCAAAAATATAATTATAAATACTTTATCTCAAAATGAGATTTATTATTATTATATGAAAAAAAAAACTAAAACATAAAAAAAGGAGTAAATAAATAAAAGGTCTTTGCCCTGTAGTTTGTTAGTTTTTATATCTCCCCCACTTCAAAAACTGTAAATTTTATTATAAACATAAATGGAGTATAGATTTTAAAAAAATTAAAAATATTTATAACAAGAATCTTCTTTTTAAAAGAAACTAATTTTCTTTTTTATCAACATCATACTCTACTTTAACAAATTACAGACTTTCAGAAACTTTTATTAGAATTTTTAATTTTATAATGTTTATAATTAAAATAAGTAACACTGGAATGGAAACACTCAAAAAATAATAACAATATTTATTAATAATTAAATTATAATAACTTGTAGATTTATGACTTTAAGCTTATCCAAATTATGATAATATTAAATAGTGCTATCACACTTATAACGTAAAGCTGTATAATTAATATCAATTAGTCAATTAAAATGGCTGAGCACTTTCGAGAAACTGTATTTCTCATAATCATAGCCAGTTCTGACTCTTCGTTGAAATCATTCTATCAGTATAATATGCAAACTCTTATGCAAATGAGTCAATTAGGCCATCTTTTTGATATAGCAAAACATGCTTCTTTACGATTAATGGTGAGGAGTCCTCTGCTATGAAGTAAGCCTTCTTTACCTTCCGCTTAACATCATACCTCTCAGTACAAACCAATTTTGCAGATGTGGGTTCAAACTCGTGTCCTGATACTTTTTGATGCTGTGCAAAAATTGAAGTCCATTCTGGGTTAGTATGTGACTCTGGATCAGAATATTATCTAATATTCATGTAAAAAAGTAATTATTTTTCTTTATACAGCATTGCAAATGTGTTTAATTTAATCTTCATTTAAACATTTGTTTGTGCTGTTGCCTTTCATCACATCAGATCTAACACGTAAATACAAATACGGCACTATCCAGGAAATGTTATACCAGCGATCTATATTAAGAATTTAGCTTACTGATATCGAGATTCCAAAGTAGTACTCTATAAATATGCTGCTTTATATATATATAAACAGACAAAAAAAATTATTGTCACTCATATATGTAATATTAAATATAATACAGAAGAATGAAATGAAAAAAAATCTTCCACTGGAATTAATTCATCCAGATTTTTTTTTTTTTTTAAAAAAAAAAGGGGGGGGAGGAACATTTCTTAACAATAACTGGAATAGCCTGTATTTCAGTTATTACATAGTAGAGATGTCTGCCCATCCCTCCTGTGTGTATTAAATGGATTGTCCTGTACATGAGGGGTCAGATTGACTTTGGGTCAACATGAATGTGATGAGAATCTTGGCCTCATGGTAGCCTTTGAGCATTCCCATCATCAGATTTTCAATTGAATGGATGGTTGAAGAGTTGTAGAATGGGAGTGGAGTGAAGCCTGTCCATTAAAGTATGAAGATTGACTATCTTAATATATATCTGTGCACTTACTGCAGAAAGGAGTTTGCTATTAACTGAAAGGAGACCCCTTGATTCCTCTTGGAGGCCTTAAAGGAACCGAGCAGGGCAAATTCCTAATGTCCACTCCATATGTTCTTGTCGTTGCAGCTGTTATTACTATATGTTTATTCATATAGTATACGAACATGGATGGGCTGCTCACCAACACGCATTAGCCAGCATGGTGAGTTTATTGGCTTTTTACCTCTGAGTTTAAGATCAAGAAACACCATGGTCTTTCTTCTCAGTGCCTGATAAGGCAGAATGAATGTTTGTGTAAATGATAAAGATTTTTCCCAATTATACAATTATGACAGACAAAAATAAAGCATGGCCCTTAATCCCAGGAGGCTGTAAAGTCACCAACCGCTGCCTTGGTTGGTGGCCAAAGGCGGAGGGTGCTAAGAATATCCTGGAGGCGGACCCAGGCTGCCATTTGATGACGACTTTTTATTTAGGTACTTACAACTGCAGATCACTTTCAAGTGAAGGAAGATTGCAAGAATTAGAAGAAGAACTCTCTTATATTAAATGGGATATTATTGGACTTTGTGAAGTTAGAAGAAAAGGTGAAGAGACAATTGATTTAAAAAGTGGACATATGCTCTATTATAAAGGCACAAATATTGGAAATACAAGTGGAGTAGGATTCATTATAAATAAAAAGTGGAAGAACAATATTGTGGAGATTGATGGTGTATCAGACAGAGTGGCAAGATTAGTTATACAACTTAATAGCAGATATCAAATGCAGATAATTCAGGTTTATGCCCCAACAAGTTCTCACAGTGATGAAGTAGTAGAAGATTTTTATATGGATGTACAAAAGGCTTTTGATCAGAGTAAACAACATTTTAAAATTGTTATGGGAGATTTTAATGCTAGAATTGGTAAACAAATGAAAGATGAAAGTGTTGTAGGTAATTTTGGTTATGGTAATAGAAATGAGAGAGGACATAGACTTGTGGAGTTTGCAGAGAAGAAAAAACTTTATATTATGAATTCTTTTTTTGAGAAAAATGTTAGAAGGAAATGGACATGGAAGCGTCCAAATGAAGGTACAGCAGAATTGGATTATATTTTGACTAACAGGAAATACATACTTCAAGATTGTAATGTTCTTAATAAATTTAACACAGGAAGTGATCATCGATTAGTAAGGGGTAAGATACATGTTAATGTAAAACTAGAGAGACAAAAATTATTAAGAAAAACTATATTTACAGTTGATATTCCTAATCTTCAGAAACATTCTAATGAATTTAAATTAGAACTTACAAATCGGTTTCAAGTATTAGTAGATTTTGAACATGATTCAGATTTGAATGAAATTAATATGAAAATAACTGATACGCTTTTAAAAACTGCAACAAAGATAGCTGGTAGAAAAAAGCAGCAATTGACTAATAAAATTTCTACTGAGACTAGAGAACTTATGAAGAAAAGAAGGAATATGAAGATATGCAAGAATGATGCATTAAAAAAATTGAATATCTCGAATTTTGTAAAATGGTGCGGAAAAGAGTTGAAAATGATATAAGAAAGTATAACTGTGAACTAGCAAGAAAAGCTGTAGAAGAAAATAAAAGTCTTAAGAATGTAAAACAACATTTTGGTATTGGTAGGAAATTTATATCTGCAATAAGGAAAAAAGATGGAATTATTACTAAAAAGAGGGATGACATTATGAAATTGGTAGAAGATTTTTATCAAGAATTATATAGTAATAAAGAACAAGTACCTCCTATATCTATTACATCTTCCGAATTGCCCAGAATTTTAAATGAAGAAGTGAGAAATGCAATTAAATGTATGAAAAAAGGAAAGGCTCCAGGTAATGATGGAATTATAATTGATATATTAAAAGAAGCAAGTGAAGAAACAGAAAAAATATTAGCAAAGTTATATACCAAATGTCTAAATGATAAAGATGTACCGGATGATTGGAAGAATGCAGTAATAATATTAATATTTAAAAAAGGTGATAAAGAAGATATTAGAAATTACAGACCTATCAGCCTTTTATCAGTTTTATATAAAATTTTTACCAAGATAATTACAACTCGTCTACAGAGAACCTTGGATTTTCACCAACCAAGAGAACAAGCTGGATTTAAAAGTGGTTTTAGTACAGTAGATCATATTCAAGTATTGAGAGAAGTTATAGAAAGGACAAATGAATATGAGTTGTCATTATGTTTTGGATTTGTAGATTATGAAAAGGCATTTGATTCTATAAACATTTCTTCAGTGATTAAAGCATTGGATCATCAAGGTATAGATCCAGGATATTGTCATATTTTAAAGAATATTTATAAAAATGCAACAGCAACAATTAGATTACATAATGATACTGGGAAAGTCAACATTGAGAAAGGTGTAAGACAAGGTGACTCCATATCTCCAAAACTTTTTACAGCAGTGCTGCAAGAAGTATTTTGTGGATTAAAATGGGAAACTAAAGGAGTGAAAGTAAATGGAGATTATTTAAGTCATTTAGATTTCGCAGATGATGTAGTTGTTTTTGCAAATAATGCTTCTGAGCTGCAGGAAATGTTGCAGGAGTTATCAGATGAAAGTAGGAAAGTAGGACTAAAGATAAATGTTAAAAAGACTAAAGTAATGTTTAATCGATTTGCTCAAAATATGAAAATAAAGATTGATTATGATGAATTAGAAGAAGTTAAGAGTTACAAATACCTTGGTCAGATTATTAATACAGATGGAAACATAATAGAGGAAATTAATCATAGAATTAAACTTGGTTGGAGTGCTTTTGGTAGAAATAACTTGATATTAAAAGGAAATATGCCTATGTGTTTGAAAAGAAAGGTTTTTAACAAATGTGTTTTACCAGTTCTTACTTATAAATCTGAGACTTGGACACTTAATAGAAGATCAATACAGAGACTTCAGACCACTCAAAGAAGTATGGAGAGATGTATGTTGGGAGTAACAAGAAGAGATCGAAAATGCAATGTATGGGTAAGAGAACAAACAGGTGTTACTGACCTCATTGAAAAAATTAAAAGATTGAAGTGGAGTTGGGCTGGACATATTGCTAGAAGAGATGATAATAGATGGACAATTGAAATTTTAAACTGGATTCCAAGAGATTGTAAAAGACCCAGAAGGAGACCACATGTAAGATGGATGGATGAAATAAGAAAATGTGTAGGGGTGATGTGGAGAAGAGAAGCTAAAGATCGGAGAAAATGGATTAAACTTGGAGAGACCTTCATCCTGCAGTGGATTGATAATGGTTGATAATGATGATGATGATTGCATATATGTGTGGAGATGATAATCTGGACCAACTGATGATTTCTGGTTTAACATGAAATACTATATTGGTGATTATTTATCTTTTTGACATATATGTGTTAAAGTGTATCAGTGTTATGAGATGGACTAGAGAGTGGTGTATCTTGTGAAAGTCTGTGCTCATATACCCTATATATTACAATAACTGGAGTTATTAGAACAGCTGGCAAAGAAAATCTTTCTTAATGCTTGCAAGAAAAAAATACAAATTAAAAAAAAAAAAAAAACTTTCAAGCCAATTTTCAAAAATGGGATGTTTCTTTACCTCAAAAAATTTTGTTTATTATTTAAAAATATTGAAAAAAATACAATGTGGTTCATTAGTTAAAGATAGATTTAGAAATTGGAAAAATTTTATATTAGAACATGCATGCATGACTGCAGCATATTTAGCAATTATATTTGGTTAAAGTAGAATATTTGTATCAGATTGTTAAATACTGCTCACAATTTGTATATTATCTTTAAACTGTAATGTCAACCATGATAAATCATTTATTACTTTATTGTTTTTTTAATCTATTGAAATATTTCCAGATATTTGTAAACAATCAAAATCAGGATTTATTTGTATGGAGAATATTCATCAGACCTTTCATTTTATTATTTCTGATTAATCAATAAATCAATTAATCATTATTTTAAATTATGCCAGTGAAGTTATTTAATAACAAAATAATTTCAGTATTATAATTTCTCTTGTTCACATTAATCAAGGTCCTTTATGATTCCCAAAATAAATGTGTGATTTTTGGCCATCCATGGAATTCTCTTATTAGAATTATTTGCAAGTAGTTCCAGTAATGAAGACCATCTTTAATGTCCATATGCTTTACTTTAAATATTTTATAATTAGTACTTTATTGACAACCAATATATTCATAGTATCAAATGGCCCTGGGCATTAATGATGATGAGCATTAATATGATCCCAGCATTTTTGATATACATTCATTATATATATATTCATTGGACCATTAGTAAGATTGGATTTCCACTTTTGCTATTAAAAGGAGAGAGGTTGCTTTGGCAACAGTGAGAAATATTGATTACTATCTAGATTAGGATGTTTAGGTGGTGACTGGTTTTAATGGTTAATTATATAATTATTTTGGTTTAACTGTGCGTGCGCAGATGAAACCTTGGTCAGTGATTAAATAATATTATACTCTAAATTTGGCATTGATTAGAGTATGATTAGCCTAAAATTTTTGATAATATTGCTTTCAAATCTAGTCATAAAGAATAACAATTGATTATTACCGGCCATATTAGATTTATTACTTATTTATTGTTTTTATTCGCTTCTGATACCGATTTTTTGTTCATTTTCGGTGCTCAGTAAAAAGTTATGCTTTTGATATTGATTTTCATCACTTCTAGATTCCCCCCCCCCTCCCATTTGATATCGCTCTATTCGACTTTATTTTAAATAAACAAAAACTATATATATATTGTTTCAATGAAAAGTAAATGACATTTTATTTTTCTTTAAAGCACATAAAAATATCGAGTAAATAAATGTTCGGTCTCCTCTAATAACTTTAATTTAAAATGTGCAATATAATGAGAAAGGGTTAGAATAAGGAAAAAAAATGAATATCAATTTCAGTTTTCTAGTTTATTCACTCTATTATAAATAACTTTTTTATAAAATAAATATTGCCATTATGGATAATAATAACAAAAAAAAACTTCAAGTTCATCAACCTTAATAAAATTCATTTTACAATAACACATGTTATAATTTAATGAAATTCAATATATTTTTTCCATTTTAAAGTTATTTGAGCAATTTTTTTTTTATAATCATAATATATGTTTGTTTTTTCCTATTTATTATTATTTGGAAAGTTTCTCCATTCATATGTTTAAATTGATATCAGTTGAGTAAATCATTTTTTCTAAATAAGAACATTAAAACATCATATATAAATTTCAAAATCTTTGCAATTAGTCTGTGTTTTATTCAGAAGGTTAACTTTTATTATAAGTGTATTCTTCAGCTATACTTGTTACGCAAGTAATCCTCCAATTTTACTCTTTAAAAAAAAAAAAGAACTCTAATTATAAAACAAATTTGTGTTGTTGTTTTTTTTGTTAAATAGGCATATTAAATTAATTTTAAAAAATCAAACATTAAGTGCACATTTAAAAAAAACATTAGAAAAAGTATTATTCACTAGGTGCCTTCAAGTCAGTACTAATTCACAACTATCTTTTTTCATAATGATCTATATTTAAAATGTTTGGTGCTGGTAAAGATTCCATTTACCCACCCATTCCACGTGCATTCTCTTTCTTTTACCAAACTTTTTGAGCATTTTATACTTTTCTAATGAATTGTACCACCTCATAATATGATCAAATTTCCAACTGGTTATTGTAGTTCAAACAAGAGATCAAGAATGATCTGATCAAGAATCTATGTGTTTGTTTTTCTTGTTGTCCAACATATTCTCAAAAGTCTGCTCCAGCACAAATAAAAGTATCAATATTTTTCCTATTAATTTTCTTAAGTACTTAATTTGCATATTTAGTCATAGCTTAACCTATTCTGGTCTGTTATTATTTTTTAGATAGGTCTGGATTTTTATTGTAATTTTATCCAGAGTAAATCTGTGATGACATCTCTTGATGATCATCAATCAAAGAGGCAAAAACTATCAACTATTTCTTATGTCTCTACTATTGAATTTTAAAAAAGTTGAAAATCCCAGTAGTCATTAATATTGTATTAATATTTAGTTATAATTCCAGTTTTTCCCTCTATTAACATTCCTAATGACAGATTTGAAACCACCCTATTTTCAACTACCCCATTGTACCTTTATCACTATGCCTGAGGTTACGGATGATTTCTAAATTCTATCATTTTCTACCAATCTGTTTTCACTTTTTGCATATTCAATATATGCTATGCCCATATATTGCAATAATGGTAAATTAACAACATATATACACATAAGCAATGTATAAATATTTACTAAGACAGATGTATCTTCCACCAATTCTAAATCCTATTGTTTTCTACCAATCTATTTTCACTCATTGCATATTCAGTATACACCCAAGCAATATATAAATATTTACGAAGTTGAAATTAAGCAAAATTAAAAAAAACCATTTTTTACCAATTTATTAAAACATTAACACATAGTAAAATTAATATTGCATAAATTATAAATATATATACTCAGGAGCTTTATATTATTTTCAACAGTTTACTTTTCCTAAGACACGTCAAAATAAAAATAAGTTCTAATAGATCCCTTTTTGAACCTACAATAGTAGATTTCATTGAGATGTTACTTATTGTCTATCACACAGGTGATTGGTGCTATCTTCAAGTTAAGCAGTACTTTGCAGTGTAGAGTTTCAAAAGAATGATCCAGCTAGGCATGTTGCTTGCCTTAATTATTTCTTCTTTTTTTTTGTTATACTGCTTTTCTTTATTAAGTCTTGATCTTAATCCCATGATTTTGCTTAGCGATAGCAATTATTAATAAAAGTTATCTAGCAATTCTTGAAAACAATCTAATCTGCAATCCATTATCTACACTAAATAAATTTTCTTAATATAATCAATTTTACAATATCCTAAATCTGTACACGTGTTTACATATATAACACAATTATAAAAACGTTTATTAATGTAAATGTAATAAAATTCAAGCATATAACATGTACATACATATTACTTTTATTTAGCCACATGCATATTGCATGGTAATAATATGCATCTTGATTTTAAATGTAGCTCGAGTCCAATACATGGACCTTATAATAATAAAATATTTTTAATGCATATATTTTCACAAAAACAATCCATGATTTAGTATTTTCAACTTATTGTAATCAATAAAAAAAAAAAAAACATCAATATATTTCTAATATTTTCTGGTCTTTTCAATTATCCTCATACATGAGCAATTTAGTTCCTATACCTATAGAAAGCAGCTTGTGTACATCTGGAAGTACTTTTCCAAACCAAGAATTCAATTATTACTTGCATGTGGTATAAAGAATACAATTGTTTTCACACTCTTAAGTTCTTTATTTAGAATAGGAATAAAAATTTATTTCTTCCAATCTAAATCTAAACTATTGGATAATTTTCTAGATTAAATGGCATAGTTGTTATTTTTCTTTATAGTTTCCTACAAAGATTTCTGTTGCAATGCTTGCAAGAATACCTTTAATATTGTTTATTATTTATCTTTGTGGTTTAGTATAATGACAGAATAACAAACTTACAAGCTAAAAGTTCCAAAGATGATTCTCAACATAAAAAAAATTCACTGAAGATACTAACAGAATCTACACAGGATTCTCAAACATTGGCATATATTCCAAGCCATTTAACTGTATAATTACAAATGTTAGTGTGTGTATATGACATCATATATAGTTAAATTTTCCAGCAGCATTATTTGCGTTTCAGAACTTCTAAATTAAATACTTCCACGCATTAAAAGAGAGAAATTCAAAACAATGTAATCTAAATGAGCGAAGATGTTACAACAATGCTAAATGATCAACTTTCCATTTTAGATTTGCAAGACAAAATTAATTAATAATCATTTAACAGTCTTAAAAGTCCCCTTAATTGACTATATATATATGTGTGTGTGTGTATATATATTCTACTACTGAAAATTCTATGTCAGAATTGATATAATTGTGGTATGGCTCTTATTAATATTGCTTTTCCATCTCTAATATTTGTTATCTTTGATTGTATTTCTTCTGTATTTTCTAACAAACTTAATAATGGCTTACATTTTCCTTATTAGTGGTAATTTCCAATCTATTATGATGATTCTTATATATACACACACAAACCCTTTGAATATTATATGGTCTTTAGTCTATTTTTATTTTTACTTTCATTTGATATATGAGAAAATATTGAATTTTTTAAATGGCATTGCTATTACTTTATTGAATCTATTATGAACATATTTTTCTCTAATAAAGTAATATTGTATATAGCATTGTTCGTAAAGCAATTTTTTCATTCATTATTCTGCTTATTATATATGGATATCTATATGTGAATATATATTTAATTTTATGCTTTCCTTATTAATTGGTCCTGCTTTATGTGAAGAATTTCTCTATGATTTTTTTATTTTTTTTTCTAGAAAAGTAGCGTTAGAAGTTCCTGTATAAATTGTTTTGTTTGTTTGTTGTTTTTTATTTTTTTATTTTTTGGGGGGGGGTGGGGGGGTGGGGGTGTGTGCTTCAATTTTACTGGCTAAATTTTAAAACAAAGCTGCAGTATTTAATTAAGATGTTTTATAGATTGGTTAATAATTTATATACCAGTTGCCATAATATGGTATAAGTAGTTTATAATTTATTACTTTTCAAATGTTTTTTTTAAAAATCTTTTAATAATTAAAATGGTTGGTCATAGTTAATAATATAATGTATGGTTAGCCCATTTTAATTAAATTTTGGGAGAAAACAAGGTGCTGGAACAATTTCTGGGCATATTACTTTAAAACCACATTAATGCTTATAATTTATTATTTTCCAGAATATATTTTTGTCACAAATATTTTTAATCTTTAAAATTAAATTTTTATGAATATTAAAAGCTACTTAAATAAGTCTGCCTGTTCATACTCTAGAATTTTTAAAAAAAACAAACAAACACAATAATAATGAATTGAGAGAGAGCATATATATATGACTATTATAATCAAATCTAACTAAGTACATATGTGAATATCTATCTTTCTTTATTCTTTTTGTATAAAAATTAATGCTGACGAAATTAAAACATTATGTAGTCATTGTCTTTTATGCTTTTTATACATAAATGGTTTGGATATCTTAAAATTAAATAGTTCCTTTGCTAAGTCTTTGTATAAAGTGAAAACTTCTTTATGAAATAATATGTTACTTTTTAATTATTGTTTTTGTAATAGACTTTTTTGCTAGTTTCATATAGATTAATCTGTTTTTGATACTACAATATGTTATAATCTGAACATTATTTCTTACCATTCATTCATTCATGCACTTTACTACTTTTACATAATGCGTTATTTACCACCATTTGGCAATGCAATAAGAAAGGGTAGTAACATTATTTCTTCTTTTGTTTCGTATAAATTCGAATGCTTTTTGATTTGCAAAACCATTTTAACATTTTTGAGTAGTGGAATATTATTTCTGTTCACATCTCTCATTCAAAAATTTGATGCTTTTTCCATCTTTACTGAATACTTATAATAGATAAACTATGAGTATAATTTTAACAATTGCAGAAGCACAAGTTAATACTAGCACAAATTGACTGTTTAACTATTTTGCATTAACTTTGATTTTTGGGAGTTGTTTTAAATGAATTTTTAGTTTTCTAATTCATAGCAGCAACTAAAGTAAATTGGTTGATTGTTGCGAAATAAACAAGTAAAGACATGAAATTTAAAAATAGCTACTTTTTATTTTTTTAACCAAGAGTTACTGAAATTTTTTATATGTGAGGTAAATTTAATATAATTTTTAAATCTCTAGAAAGATGCTGTCACAGTATGTAAATATAAATGAAGCACAAAAATATTTTGGTAAGCTTTTTTTTAAAATTTCAAAATTTCATTATTAAAATTAAGTACACTTTTATTCTGCTTAATGCTTGGCCTTTATATGAGGATTCACAATAGCAATCATAATCAATTTATACCCACTATTTTGATTTAAAATTGATTATCCACTATAACACAATCGTAAAAAAAAAAAATGGCAGCCATCTTGTAACACTGATGACATCATAGAATAGTTAAAGTTATCTCATCCAATATACAATAGTCAGTGTTTTTATGAGACAATTAGTACTAATTAATAATATATTCAAAGTAAAGATTTTCATTATCAATGACTATAGAAACAAAAAAATAAAAAGGCGCATTCAGTACACGAATATAAATCAACACAATACTGTAAAAATAGCAAATTCATCCAGCATAAAATTAAAAATGTACACTACATCTATTAGTTAAAATATTCAGTCAATTTTGAATTAAAATTTTTCTGTCAAATTGAAACTGCTACAATCACTAATCTAAAATATTTTCAGTTAGAGGGGGGGGGGGAGCAAAGAGGCAAAAATGGTTTCAGATTTATTCAAGTAATATCAAAAATTACTAAATGTAAATTACAAATAACACATTCTGCTTCCTTGATTTTAAATCATCTCATAATTCTTTTCATTTATCGAAAGCAATGGAGACATTATCTCATGTGTAAAAATATCAATTTCATTCAGCATAAAACTAAAAACAATTTTTGGTCATATGTACTGACAGTATTAAATTGGATAAATATTAGCTAAAATTTCAACCAATCAATATGAGATTAAAATCTTTATGAATGCTAATTTCAGTTAAATTGAAACTGCTATCCATCATATTTAAATTGCATTTTTGGGGGGAAATGTGAGAATGATTTTATACAATTATTAATAAATTATGTATGATGAAAATGCAATACAAATAAAATGAATAAGATTAATGCCATTAATTTTTATTCAAATAGTCCATAACACTGCCATCAAAATATATTGTGCTATTTGAAAAATTGCTAGGTCATTGCACAAACACAGCTACTGCACTTGATAAAATAGTGACATGCCATGCCCAAAAAACCTGCCACGGCTATTATATTTGTTTATTTAGATCAGCACAGTACACATTGTAACAAAAGCCTTAAATATTGATTACAAAATGCAAACTCAGAATGTATTACATTTTCCCCTCCATTTTTCAATAAGCTGATTTTTTTTTTTAAAGTTGACTGTGATTAAATTTTTGTAATGTACTGTACATTTATTTGGCACTTGTTACAGTATTAATCATCAAATGATTTGTTATTAAACATTGTTTTTTGATTTTAGTAAGTTCACATAAGCAATATAGTAAAATACTGTAGTACACATTTCAAAAAAATACAACTTCAGTATGGATGTTTTTTTTAGTGTAATGAAAACCAGTTGTGCGGAAGAATACAAAAAATTGTAAATGCTAGTTTAGTTTCATTTTCTTGATCTATTTTGCTGTACTTTTTGGACAGTGAAAACACTTTTTTTTTCTAGCGATATTAAATTTTTTTTTTAAAGATTCTGTTTAAAGTCATCTTGGCAACTAATATGATTTTGAAAAAATCAAGAAAATCTTTGAGCTTGGAAGCCAAACTGGATAACAATGATTGATGAATGGATCACAGGAAATAAC
Organism: Epiperipatus broadwayi; assembly: GCA_028023455.1. Lineage (NCBI taxonomy): Eukaryota > Metazoa > Onychophora > Udeonychophora > Euonychophora > Peripatidae > Epiperipatus > Epiperipatus broadwayi. The sequence goes on along the minus strand of JAQFVV010012451.1, from coordinate 5,975,849 downwards.
AACTTTAAGCCAAGTGTTTTTTTTTTCTTTTTATGTAGATTTAATTTGCTTTATCATATATATATAAATACATACTTTAAGTGAATACCTACGTAATACACATGGCGCAGTTTACGTAAGCATAGAATGTATTTTAACATTTTTTTAAATTCTTATATATACTCAATAAGTTACTTTTTTTAATGTAATATTCCTAATTTATAGTGTAATTTTTTAGCTGGAGAAACCGGTCAATTTTTCCTCCATAGACAACCATTATAAATGTTTATATGATATTCGTGCTTAACGATGATAGTGTAGGAAGGGACCAGTTGCCCTCACTTAGCAGGGTAAAGGTGTATTTAGCAACATATGCAAATGTAATTCAGAAGGAAGAAACAATATACAACTTGCAATTATTTTTTCCAATTACAATTTCTTGAAAAACCTTGAATTAGAATAGGAGAAAGGAGAAAAGTGCAAAGAAAAAAAAAAACTAGAGTAAAATATTGCTAATTATATTTTCATATCAAGATTGTTTTTTGATATAATCCAAAAAATGATAATTGATATCAATTCAATTTCATGATCTAATGAAGACAATATATCTAAAAAATAAGGAATCATCTGAATATAACTTTTTGCAAAAAAAAAAAAAGACTGAAACACACCCATGCTATGGAGAAATAATCCTCAAGCATAGCCCAATTTATTTTTCTCATACAGCTAAGATTAGATCAAAATTAATTCCTAAAAATAACCTTCTTAGAAAGCTAGCTAGCACTAATTTAGATTATGATATAAATTCTTTACAGACACAGTCCTTAGCTTTGGTATATCCTGCTATTGAATATTGTGATCCTCTTTGGAGAAAAAAAATTCAAAATTTCTAGATATTCAAATATTACCATGCTAAATATTACTGGTACACTCGAGTTATATCTCTGCAATGGTTTCCTATTTTTTCACATATTCCTCCATCAGATATTAGAAGTTGTTTTCAGAAAATGTATAAAAAGCCGTTAAGTAGACAAGCCCAAAATGTAATTTCAAACCCGAAACTTGTCTCAAATCAAAATCCCATTGGGGGGGGGGGGTATAGACAAAAATCTACAATTGAAGAATTATGACATAAAAAATAGAATTATTATGTTATTTCAACAAATTCATTTTTTCAGATCCAAAAATAAAGACAGTTGAATTTGATTTACCTAGATGCAATTGGAGTTATATAAACAGATTCAGGTCGATTTATGTTCATTGTACTCATCTGCTTCATAAATCGAATTAATCAGTCATTGATTTATGCAAGTGTGGACAAATATAAATTGTGAACCACATAGTTTATAATTATCAAATGCATAGTTACACTGGCACAATTGGAAGACTTTGTCAAGCCATTAGTGAATCCATCTCCTGGTTGGAATCTTTACACATTTTTATAAAATTGTATTAGTAGTTAAGCTCTCAAAAAAAAAAAAAATTCATATGCAAAATAAATAAATAATGTTACACATTGGAAATAGAAAGTGTTGCTATTGGATAACATAAAGACTTTGAAACAGACAGCAAATAACAAGCTTTTCTAAATTCCGCAAACTTTTTTTAAAACATCCAAAGTATTATAATAGATATGAATAGAGGGATTTTACAGGATTCACTACTGAATAAGTTTTGCTACTCAGTGGATGGGGAAATTTTTGTTTTAATAGCTATGTTATGACCAGAAGTAGTTCAAACAATAAAATCCCAACTGACTTATGTAAGAATTTTGAGTGAAGTTGGGGGGAAAAAAAGCTAAAAATAGGTATAATGTTCTAAATATAATCCAAAAAATGTACTCATGGCTTTGAAAAATAAGATCAAAAGTTGATTGAATGTTTTAGATGGATAAATAAACTGAAAAATCCTGAGTTCAAATCCCTCTATTTACATATATAAGAAACATTCAGTATAAGCAAATTACATACTGCCTTAGATTTACATATTGCTTGGGAAATAGATTACATCTTAGTATAAATTCAATCCATCCCTCTCTTATTAATATATATGAATACATTATGCCTGATAATGAGGGCTTAGATTGACATAATGTCTACATGGGTATGACTATAATATCAAATCCAACAAGGGCTTTGAGCAGTGCATCATTGGTTTTCCAATGAAATGGATGGTTGAATAGTTGGAAGAGTGAGAAGACTGAAGCCTGTTCATTAAAGTTTGAGAAAATGCTATCTTAATCTAAACCAAGCACTAATTGTATATATGTGTAGGAAATTATAATCTGGGCCAACTGATGAGTGCTGGGCTTGCACAAAATATTTATATTAGGAATAATGTATTTTTTTCGTATCTTAGGAATAATGTAACTTTTTCGCATGTGTATGGTCATGTGTACCCGTTGTTTGAGTGGAAGATGAATAGACTGAAAAATTCTAAGTACAAATCCTTCTATTTATCATTCCACCAGCAATTATAGCCTAAATTAGGGGATTGGCCATGCAAGATTTCAAAAAAAAAATCAAAGTAGATTTTTATGTAAAGTAAAAAATTTATTTTAAAATTTTACTTATACATATTCATTTTATGCTTATTAAATAATTATTTTTAATTTATATTTAATAAGTAATTGGATAAATATATAGATTAAAATTAAATGTTTTATTACAAGACATTCACTAATGTGTTTTTAGCCAGAATTATATTAACTGACAGCTTCAATGCAGTTTCATATCATAAATGCTATAAATGGTACTTCCTACCACTCCTAAGAAAAATATCTGTAATATAAAATTCTTTCCAAATTTGATTTTTTTTTTTTTTTTCAATTATAAGCATTATTTGCAGTAGTATAATATTTGTATAAAAATATTAAAAGAATAATCATAATATCACAAAAATAGAAAAATAAAATTATTTTTGTTTAGGATAGTTTCTAACTGAAATCAGTTGAGTACTTTCTTACAATCAGTTATAATGAAATAAATTTGCTTTTTATTATTGTAAGCATTATAATATTTACCTTAAAAAGAAGGGGGGGGTAGCCGTAATTTGCAAAAAAAAAACCCAGAAAATTTACATAAACCTAGACGGGGAGCAATATGAAGTACTACTAAATCCGAAAAAAGAGACATATACACCTGGGTCTCGTTTTACGCGATAGAAATCGTGCAAAAAAAATATAAGGAAATAAATTATGACTAATAAAAAATTTCATCAAATTTGAAAAAAATTGATACAAGACAAACTTTCTTTAACTATAATATTTAATTTTATTCAAATATATTTTTATGCATAATTTACAATACAGTAATTTACATTTTTTATACACGTTTTAATTATTATAGCTATTTGCCTAAAAACAAGTTTGTTTGCAAACAACTAGCGCCAACTTCACACTCATGTTGTAACAGTGGTTTTTCTGGTGACAACGTAATTAGTAATTAATCTTTGAGACGATGATTTTATTAATTGTTTATGAAACTAACAACTAAAAATTAAATTCTTATTTTTGTCTTTAATTTTCAATTCGGTTTAAAAATCAAATTTCATATTAATTTCAAGTCGCAGTAAGTAATTTTTAAATTGTTAATTACAATTAAAAATCAGATTTTAATTATTAATTGTGCCCACTGCTATTACTGACCTTTTAAAAATAAACTTGTGGACACTAAATGATTAATAATTGATTATGTTCTTTTTTAAAAAGCAAAAACAGAATGTGATTTAAAATGCAAAATTAACACGTACAATGTTTGAACAAATTTACATTATAATCTTGTAAAATTTAATGTGTGTATTACATAAAATGTGGAAATTATGATTTTAATTTCATTATTGCATAAAATCTTACTATTATAAAGCACTGAAAATATTGAAATTACTAAGATGAAAGTCGAATTCCAATAATGTGCTATTACTTTCAATATAATGTAAGTGCGCAAAATTTATTATTTAAAGTAATAGCGCATTATCGGAGTTCATACACGTGGGTCTCTTTTTACGCGGACTTATTTAACACACTTCCGGTGAAACACGAATCGCGTAACTTCAAAATCGTGTTAAATAAGTCCGCGTAAAAAGAGATCCAGGTGTATTATGCAACCTAATTTCAAACTAATTTGACTTTTGCAAAACACAAATATACCTAGAAAGATATAGAGATTGACACTTGTTTAATATAAAAAATTCTATGAAATTAAAACAATATAAAAATTTAGTCTCAAATACCAATTGTACACATTGCAGGTTAAATAAAAGTGAAACTAAATCTTAAATAATAATCAATATCTTTATACTTTTTTTAGTCAAGGACACATGTGCAAAGAATTATATATTGTTAAATGAATGACTTGAGCGTATGATTTGAAAAATGGAATTAATAAGTAAATAATTAAGATATATTTTAATAATACAAAATCCATTTATGTCCAAATCTGTATAAGATTAATATGTGCGCGATTAAAGATGAACATACATTTAAAATCACAATGCTATAATTGTTTCCCACATATATGATAATTTAATATCTGTCAAATGTCAAAATCGAATATAATAGTAGTTTATATTATACTAGAATTGTCATGTTAGACCTATTACTGATGGAGATTGTAGTCAAAAATTTGCAAAAGAGATGGTGTGTATTCAAAATAAACATTCATTTCTAGTATGTGCTGAAATGCAAAAAAAAAAAATGAAAGAAAAAACTGCAAATTTACCATTATTATATTTATATAATAAAATACATGATTTTTTAAATTTTATTTTCAGTTACAATCTAAAAATTAAATATCAAACATCAAACTCTTTTCATATTGCTATGTAATACTTGAAAACTTGAGATATACAAGTTAATATGAAAAGGTATTTAAAAAAAAAAAAAAGCAAATTTATATTTAATAGCACTAAGCTAGTTTTCAGTAGATTCTCACCAGAATCATAAAGCAGAATAAAACCTCACAGTTGCAAGTTTGAGTATATAATGATGGAGAAATGTGTAAATTTATTCCAATATGCAAATTATGTTCCAATTCTTTGATAGTGGGATACAAGATTCTTTTCTGTTAATTGAATGTGGGTCTCTTGCAATAACCCTCATCTCTTTAAATTTTGCTTTTCTAGCATCCCTCTCTATGCACACTGTTTTAACATTAGAGGAAGAAAAGACGTGCCCCATAGCCATCTCATGTTCAACAATGATAGACTTGTATTCACAATTTAGTTTTACTTTTTTATATAAATAGATGTGCTGGCAATTCTCATTGACCTATTAGCCCAAGATGCTCCATAGTACACTGCACTGCACTGCAGGCATGAGATCTTCTTATATAAGATTTGGTGAGCATGTTCGAAAGGGAATTGATTTAAAGTCTACTCTAAATGTGTCAGTGCAGATCTTTCTGAGTTTTGTTGAAATATGAGGGATATAGTGAAGGCTGATTCATGGTTTAGCTGGGTTATTATTAGGAACTTTGTTAATGTTCTCTTAAAATTTTTTTCTATTATTTTAATTAATTTCGTACGATTATATCCAATGTCCATTAAATCTCTATCATATAATTCAATATTAGTTTGTCTGTCCACCTCGGATTTACGTAATTTTCTGTTTCTGTTTAAGAAACCCTTTAGACTTGCCATTTTGTGTTCAAATAGAACATTAGATTGGGGATAAGTGACTCGTCTGACTTGAATTGGTTTTACATTCATTTTAAAATCAAACACATCCTTGTTCCTTAGGTCATGTAAATCCAAAAAATGTATATTTTGATTTATGTCCTCCTCTTTAGTAGTTCATTCAGGAGATAATGTTTTATATAGTTCTCTACAAATATTATTAATTTTGTGCTGTGCAGCACATATGAGAACAGCATCTATGTATCTAATATATATGTCATTTACAGAAGGATTCAAATATTTAGATAGGATGAGGCTTTCAAATTTTGAGAGAACCAGGCTGCTGATAATTCTGCTGAGCAGAAGTCCTATGGGCCATTCACACATCATTTTATAAAACTTTCCCTTGGTACAAGCTATTATTTCATTGTTAATCCACTTCAAAACCTCAATTATGAAATCTTTTTTGTGCTGATTGTAATTAATTTATACAAAACTTCCTATATTAGTATCCAAAGGAATAAGGATGTGCTCAATTTTAAAATGAATATAAAACATCAAATCGAACATAAAATAGCAGGTCTTATGGGTTTGTTACTCAAAAACAGAAAATTATGTAAATATGAGGTGAAAAGAAAAACTAATATTAAATTATATGTTAGAGATTTAATGGACATTTAATATAATTATATTAAATTAACTAAGATAGTAAAAAAAAAAACTTTAGGAGAGCATTAACAAAGTTCCTAAATAACAACCCAGCTAAATCATGGATCAGCCTTCCTTATATCCCTCATATTTCAACAAAACTCCGAAAAAGCTGCATGGACACATTCAGAGTAGGTTTTAGATCATCTCCTTCTCTCAACAACCTTCCAAATAATAGCAAAGATAAAACTCTGTTCTAACATGTTCCCCAAATCATATATAAGATCTCATGCCCTGGCCCTGCCTGCACAGTGTGGTGTACTATGGAGAACCTCACGCTAATAGGTCAACAAGAATTGAAACAGGCAAAACTCTCCATACAGTAGTGCCACTCAGTGCCAACCAGAGTAATCAATGTATGCAGAGTATTGCCTGTTTTAATAACAATAATGTACTAGCATAAGAGATAGTGATCATGTGATGTTTAGTGGTTCAACAAGAATTGCCCAGCACACCTATTTATATAAAAAAGCAAGACTAAATTGTGAACACAAGTCTGTCTTTGTTGAACACGAGATGGTTACGAAACACATCTTTTCTCCCTCTAACGTTAAAACAGTGTGCACAAAGAGGGATAATAGAAAATTTAAAGAGGCATGGGCGATTGCAAGAGACCCAAATTCTATCAACAGAAAAGGTTCTTGCATCACACTATCAAAAAAATGAAACATATAATTTGCATACTGGGGCAAATTTACATATTTCTCCATCACTATATATTCAGACTTTCAGCTGCGAGGTTTTACTCTGCACTATGATTAGGGCAGAATCTGATAAAAGCTAGCTTAGTGCTATAAAATATAAGTTTGGTTTTCCTTGTACCTTTTCATATTAACTTGCATAGCTCAAGTTTTTGAGAATCTAAAAATTATTAAATACAAACATATAAAAGTCACATTCAAAAAAATTGTAGCAGAGATTGCATATATCTAAGATAGGAAATCATTATAAGTACATGGTAAAATGTGGGAAAACATTAAAAAACTACAAAATTGCCTTTATTATTCAGTTGCAATCTAGAAATTATTTTCACAATTACAACATCACTGACTTTGGAGTTTGCAGTATCTCTCAGATATAATTTATTGTCAAATATTACATACAAAATATGTGTTACGATCAAACTGATGGTTTCAATTTTATAGTTTAACATTAATCATGTACAAACATGTAGCTACTCATGATCTTGAACCTATGAACTCAATGTATATAACAAAATTTAAGAAAAGACTTTGTTTGCATCTGGATGATAATGAAATATAGATTTGTGTGTGGATTTTATATAATTCTCCTTGGTATATTATGGACAGCATCCAAGAATTACAAGATAGTATACAATAAATCTGTAGCATTGTTAAGTGACTTTTTAATTCTACACCTATCTGGCAGTTATATTATTACTGTTTTTATTTCTATTAAATATATACATGGTATCGTCAATAGTGTGGGCACGATAATCATAATAGTCATTTTCATCAATTAATTCATACAAATTATCACATTTTGTCTAATTATCATTTTGTTGCAAATGGTGGCCTCCACTCCTCTTCATATATGAGTCATCATATTATATGTACTGGTTCCAAAATACAGCACAATATTTTATTTCATTATAAAAGGTATGCTTAATGCATAGCATAATATATCCATATACTAAACATAATAATAATTACAACTTTAAATTATCGCAATAGATTTCTAACTATAAGATCTTTCCATTGACTCGTTGTAAATCGAAACATTTCGTGAGTACTAATGTATAATAGAAATTGTGGACTTAATCAGTGAAGTATTGAATAGCTTCACGTTCTCAGATCTAACCGCTTTAGCTTCACCTATTTATATAGAAAGTAGGTTGAAGTAAAGAAGGGTTCCCCTCTTTTCTTCCAATGCGTAAGCTTGTGGTTAAGACCTGTAGAGGTCCCTACCTTCACATTTTTATTCTTTAGTAAATAAACATAATAATGTAAAACTGATTAACAAATATAAATATAAACTTTTAAAATATGCAAAAAAATTATAAAAATGTGAATAGAATGTACATTGCCTGATTTACACATATATGATTATTTATTATTTATAATTAAAATATAAAGATAAAAAAACTATAAAAATGTAAATAGAATGTACAATGCCCAATTTACACATATAAATTGTTAATGTTAATCCAGCTATAAAAACATACTCATATGCAAACACCCATATATCTTGTAATATTAAAAATATACTTTGAATGTTTACTTCTTAATTCACCTTGATTATATATTCAAATTATTTTTTAATAAGATATAATTATTTTGCCGTATGTATTTGCACAAAGAAAATATAAGAATAATAATAATTAGTTAAGGATTTAAATTTGCATTTATTAAGAAAATAAGAGTAACCATAAATATATTAATGAACATGTACGGGTAGCATTTAATATTAATTTATTATATGTATGTGTTTGAACAGTTACATTGCTGGCTATAAAATACATCAGTGAACATCTTATAAGAGATCATTTAATCGTAATTCCTGTAGTCGTGTAAACAATTTTTTTTTTTTTATAAATATAAGTGTAATTATACATAATAAATAAGCTTTAAAAACTTTTGCCATACATAAATTCTACTTAACTTTTTTCAATTAAGATTTTAATGTTAGCTGGAACAGCAAATCTACTTTAGACTAGTCCACAAAAAGCTTATAAATTTGTTCATATTTATTACATATTTGTTTATAATCTTTTAAATGGATTAATTTTATTAAATTTATCTTTTGTTCAATTCACATATTTATAGTTACTTAATACTTTTTCCAGACAGATAAATAACAGTATTAATCCTTATAATTTGGAGCCTGCATTGAAAAAAGGCAACATGTGTCTCTATTAATATTGCCAATTGATTTGCAATATATATATATTTATTGTAGAAAACATTAAAATTTATTGCATTTTTTATTAAGATGTGCTGTATTTTTTATATATAAAAAATTAAATATTTTCATAATATGGTTTTAGCAGAAAACAATCTTTAATGGCAAGAAGTTTGTTTTAGAAAGTTGAAAAAAAATACTGCTTACACTTTTTTAAATTTCAATCAGCTAATATTTTATATTACTAAATATAAGATATTATTTTAAATTTTTAAAAAAAAAAACGCTTTGCAACAATAGACACTTTTGGACATTATTTCTATCTCCTTTTTTGCATAATCTTCCAATTTAATTTGCTTAAAAACTGTTAAAAAAAAATAAAATCATGTTATATATAGTGCAATTCAGTATTAAATTTAATTTTATAATTCATCTCTATTTTTTCAATAGCATGAAAATTAGCAAAATTATAACTATTTTAAATTACTTGTTAATTTCTCCAAAAAAAAAACAATTTTTTTTTTAACTTTTACAGATTATAAAGGTTATATTTTTAAAAAAGAATTTAAATGCTTTAAAATTATTTTTAATATTCAAAATCCCTTTAGATTTTCTTTCCATTAAAATAAAAATATTACAAAGTTATAATTCGATTTTTAGAATAAATTATCTTTTAGTTTGTCTAAATTTTTCATTATTCCCATCCATGCATCTATTTTGGGATTTCGTATGTTTAAAAACTGCCATTTCCAAAACATCATTGCTGGAAGATGGTTTGGCTAGTTATCATGTGATACATTAGTGGAAAGTACACAAAGAAGTCTTCACTTTGACTTATTATATTTGTGTGTGGCTTCTAAAAAGTGAAGATATTTGGATTTGAAATACAAAGCTTTTTTTTTTTTCAAAATTTTTACTGTTTTCAATGAAAAAGAAGTTATCAATTTTTGAAAAGTGATTGAAAATGCTTTTGAAAAGAAAAAAAAACTGTTTTTTTTTTAAATTACATTATTAAAAATAAATCTATATATTTAAATTTTTAGTAGATAAATAAAAAATTGCCATCAAATAAAATTCAAAAGTCTGTGCATTTATTCATGTGTGTGTGTATATATATATATATATATGCTTATTCTCAATGACAATACAATAATTTACCCTCAAATGTATTTGTTCTCGAAGCTTTGATGAAGAAAGCAAAAAGAGATTAGAAGATGCGTCTGTATTTTTAGATTTCTGTTATCAAAAAATACCATACCCAAGACTTTGTATAGATTATTTTTATTGTAATTCTATGGAGAATGTAATAAAAACTATTGACATAAGTTTAATTTAAAAATTTGTCTATCAAAATTTGCAATTTATAAATGAATATTAAATTAAAAACTAAAAATGTTAATTTAAATTTTATTTTGTAATAACAATTTTTTTCAGACTTACTGCATTTTGTGTTATGTCGCTTTTATAGCAGTATATAATATATATTTGCATAAACTAACCTGAAGATATTATAAAAATAATAGCTTAAACTAAATGTAAAAAATGCAAAAAAAAAAAAAAAAATCACTCTTGGGATTAAATTAAATATAGACATTTATTTCATTACCAATTCAAAATAAAAGCAAATACTCAACCTATATTTTATTTTGAAAAAGGTTTAAAATATTCTTTTTATAATTATCTTTAAAATATATTTAAACAAATTTACTAAAAAAAAATCAGGTCTAGATATCTATTGTCAAATACAAGATTCAAAAAATGCTTTATTTCAAGAGGGCTTTTTGAAACAGATGATTAGTTTAAAGAGTAATTTATTTTCTTTCTTCAATTAAGACTTCTACATTTCAATATTTTTTGCGTGATATATTTAGTATCCATTTGTTTTGTAGCTTTTTTTTTTTTTCATATGTCATTGCATCAGCCGGGAGGCCCGCAACAACCATCTACAACCGACTGCTTGCTTGCAAGGCTGATCTCTCGGCTAACAATGTAGTTTAATATTAATATCCTTATTTTAGTACTAAAACCTTTATTCTAAATTATGAATAAATAAATTGTACTTGATTTATTAGAAATACAAGTTTACAAATGAAAAACATTCTTAAAAAATCATACTTAAACTTTGCAAATATAAAAATATATATATTAAAGTGAAGTATATAATGAAAACAATAACTTATTCTTATTGGACAATTATCCAAACACCAGTAACAAAATAAAGTAATAAAATCTTGGTTTAATTAAATTTCATTTCTAAAACCAGAAGTAATCATTGATAAGTCATTATAAAGCTACAAAATTGTTCTCAAATTTTGTATTACGCTATTTAGCAGAATGTTATGAATCATGGCTTCATTTTTACTGTTACTACGAATTTCTTGACTTTGTATTTTTAAAAATAAAACATATTTAAATAAAATTTCCGTATAATAATACAAATATTTAAATAAACTATGGAAAATATAAATTTTTTTGTTCATTTCTAACAACAGCTCTCTCGATCAATCTATCAATCAGTGATATTATTGGCTCATTTGTAGTTTCTCTAGAATACTGACATCCAGCTTTCTTAAAACTAATAAATCACTATTTATTTTAGTTCCAGTTTCTACGGGCAAATGAAAGCATAACTGGCAAACAGCACTATAGTTACACGACTAAAAAAAAGTCACAAGCAACAGAAGTGCCATCAAATACTGTAAAATATCACACAGTTAAGAAACAGTTTGTTAATAAAAAATAAAATAATCTCATACATATAATAAGTTTTTTCTTTCTTGCACTGATAAAACAAAATCAGGTCCCATCACTTTTTGATTTGAGACAGAAATACTTTCTCAACATTCGTATCAAAAACTCATGTGCATATATTTCCCCATTTTATTTAGCTTAAATACATATGCAGAGACATTCTAGGTTACACATCCATTATGTTACTTGCAGGGAGCATTCCAGTCTCAAAAAATATACATATAAAAAATGTATATTAGTAGTTAATAATGAAGTCATTTAAAGACAACAATTATCCAAGAATGGATTATAGTAAAATGAGACTTAAAAAATTGAACTGATGTAATTATTATAAGGTAAATAGAAAAAAAAAAAATTGTTAATATTGAGATATGATAAACATGGACAACTGATGAAACATGATTTATAGTGAAATGCATTATTTACGTTTTTCCAGTAGTTCTATCTGGATGGTTAGTGATAAATCTTTATGTGAAGATTTGCTGTAATAATCATTATCAATTTCTAGCTACTATTTTTATTTACAATTGATTATTTGCCACAATTTTTAAAATCAAATTTTAAAAACAATCAAATACCATTTTTTTAAAATAGCGTCAGTTTCGTTGAAAGATTGATGCCATTATAGAATAGTGACTTCATGAAAGTTATATCATCTGAAGATAAATGGCAATTTTCATACAAAACAGTACAATACTTAATTTGTTCATTATATATCATATAATATTATATATTGATCATAGAATTCAAATATGATTAAAGTACTTTATCTAATTTTCATCCAATGTCCTTGTAAGACAATCAGCGTTTTCATTAAAAATATCTCCAAAGTAAAGAAGACTTTCATTTTAATAGTTACAAAAGGGGGGGGGGGTCAACTTCCTTAAATATAATAGCTGAATCACACAGGCTTATTTTATACCTATGTCTATATATGTAAGATATATGAACACAGACTTTCACATGACCACCACTCTTCACACTAACTCATAACACTGATACACTTGAACACATATATGTTGAAAAGATAAATAATCACCAATATACGTATTTCATGCTGAACCAGCAAAAAGTACTGAGATATATTAGCCAATTCTCATATTTTAATGGACAGGCTTCAATCTACTCCACCCTGCAACACTTCAACAGTTGGAGTATGGAGTAGATTGAAGCCTGTCCATTAAAGTATGAGGATTGGCTATCTTAATATATATCTGAGCACTTATAGCATATATGTGTAGAGATGGTAATCTGGACCAACTGATGATTGCTGGTTTAGCATGAAATACGCATATTGGTGATTATTTATCTTTTCAGCATATATGTGTTCAAGTGTATCAGTGTTATGAGATAGTGTGGAGAGTGGTGGGGTCGGGTGAAAGTCTGCGTTCATATACCTTATATATTAAATACAACAGATAAAAGTGATTTCGGTCATATACAACAATGAAATGTATTGATATTAAATTTTAAAATGTGTACATTAGTTTAAATATATTCATACGTCCAATTTATAGATTAAAATTTCTATGAATATTGTTTTGTCTGTGATAAAAAATAGGATTATCATAATTGTAAACTATTTTGAGGAAAAATGATTTTGTGCATTATGCAATTAACAATCAACTTTATATGATCAAAAATTACTAAAAGAAAATTTAAAATTTCATATTTATTTGCTTAATTCTAAATCAATAAACTCATAATTTGTTTATCACATATTCAAGATAATGATGACTTTTACCCTAAACATATATCAGCAAAAAAACTTAAAAAAAGATTTAATTATTTATATTATTAAAACTACACTAATAAACAGTACATTTCATTTGTTTATCTAATTTTTATTTAATTTCAACTGCTGTTTTAGAAATAAAAAAAAATCTTTGATAATAGAACATAAAGTGACCAAAAATAAATTTTTAAATGTATCTTATGGCTAGTTATTTTATTTTCTCTACATGATTTATTTTAATGAATGTGATTTAGAAAATATTTTCTAACTATCTAGGAAGCAAAATCATGAACTGTCAATGAAAAATTATATAAAAATATATACTCAATGATAAGTTTTTATACAGTTATTAGTTTTTAATTTTGTAAAAAAAAAAAAAGTTTAATAAAACACTTGTTCATTAATTAACACTTCTTCCACTTTAAACTTTACTTTTTAATTAAGTTTTTATATATTTTGAAGCTCAGTTAACAAATTATTTTTTCACCATAGGAACTCATTATAATTATTAATTTTTTATATGAGACTTTGATTTACAAGGTATTTGGGAAGTCAATGGAACTCACTGCCTAAGATAAAGGTATAAGTTTTTAAGTTATTTCAAATAATTACTTACATAATAGAATAATGGACTAAATCAAACATTTTTACATTTTCAAACATTCAGTTGTATATCAGATATTTCAATGCATTTGTATTATATTTTCTACAAATATATATAATAAAAAAAATCTTACTTGCTCAGTTTTTTCCAACGAGTGAAAAATGTTTCTGAGGTCATTTCAGTAGGCTCAAAAAACTTATTCATTGTAATTGGAAGTTTTAATGTGATATTTTGTTGAGCACCGCTATATCTGCAACAGAAGGGGGAGGGTGGTAAATGACAAAAAATTTGACATTCATAAGAAACTATATCTAATAAAAAACAAATAATCAAATGGTTTATTGTTCAAGAATCCATATGAAATGCAAGCACCAAAAAAAATTAATTACCCATGGACCTCAAGCTACAAAAACGCCCTTCTATTACAGCATTAACTAAGTAGAGCTTTATAAATAATGCATGCAATCAATTAATTCTAAATAAATACAAAATTATCCATTCGTTTAATAATTAAAAGGATAAGAGATGGTGATCATGTGAGTTTTAGGATCTCTTTTTTTTAATATATAACAGTTACAATTTTAAAAGTATTGTCATTTCTCAAAATATTTAAAAGTTCAAAAAAAAAAAAAATAGATGCATAATATCAGACTCTCAATATAACAGCAAATGGTTTTATGTACTCTTCCAGATCTTAATCTGTTTCTACATATTCCTCAAGATTAATACATTCATTTCTCATCTTACAAATATCTACATTTCTTTCCTTCTGTATTTCATTCTTACAAACTCATAAAAGTATATCTTTAAAATATCATAAGTAATCTCAATTCTAAATACTGTCACATAATTTTTTTTCTTTTTCCAATACTTTAATATTTTGATTTTACTTTTCCAGTAATTTCCTCCATTTCAACTATTTTTTAAATTCATATTTTAAAATGTCCACCTTCACCCCTTTTAACTACACAATTTGAAAACAGTATCTTCCAAACCAGCATTCTACTATTCACTTTCATATATCTGCAAAAGCAGGTAAAGTGAATCCTTCAATTAATGTCAAATGTTGAATTTTTATTGAACTGATGCCTGGGATTCAAACTTCATTTTACATCAAACAAGCAAAAACTATAATCTTAATATTAACCAGTGAAATAAGTTTAAAGATCATATCTGAAACTGATTTCCATTACACACACTTATGTGTATAAGAAAGTATGGTTATTTGCAATTAAATAATAAATTAAAATACCAGAGCAAAAATATGTAATAATGCAATAAAAAATATAGGTTAATCTTTAAAATGGGAATAAGATAATAAAAATTAAACTAAATGATCTTATCACAAGCGTAACTTAGTTTTTTTGAATCAATTTTAATGCATTTAACTTATACAAGATTAAAGGTTCTGATTTCATCAACAGTTGAAGTAACCCACGATGAATTTCATCCATTTTAGACAATTTATGAAGATTGCTACCAGATACTTATGATGTATCTTGTAAAATTATAATATAATCAGATATTGATTTGTTTAAACTACAGTGTGATTAAAAAGCTGAAATGTACACCCAAAATATAAAGATTTGGAATATTATCTTAGTTTTCTGAATGTTTTGCCTGAATTTTTAAAATTCAAATGAGTGATCCTCAGTTTTTATTTAAATTGGCATTATAAGAATACAGACTATGCATAAGCACATTACATCAATGGTTCACACTTCTTTCAGAAAACATAATTTCCATTTTCTACATAAAAATTTGTGATTTTCTGGTTTGTCTAATTAATTCATTAAAAAAATTTTTTTCTCTTCATTTTATTTGTTCTTGCAAAATAATGTTTATCCAGAAATTTACAGTTGAAAATAATGAATTATTCAACCAATTCAAATTATCGCATTGTGGAACCACGGGACTCAATAGGCCGAGATTTCTTGTAGTGACTCTTCTAATGAGTTTTCTGCTGATGATTTGTAATTGCAGTCTTGCTGATCAAATCTAAGTGAGTTTTTATCATTGAACTGTAATGGCTCATAGATATCAATGACTAATTTTACCAAATCATCAGTGATAAATTTTTTTCCGAATAACTGCTTGACAGATATATATATATATATACACTACTGAAGTTCTACAAAGAGCAAGTATCTCCAACAACTATTATATTTCCTGAATTGCCTAGGATTTTAAATGAAAAAGTAAAACATGCCATTAAATTTATGAAGAATGGTAAAGTTTCAGGTAATGATAGAATTGTAATCAATATTTTAAAAAAAGCAGGTGAAAAAATAAAATAAAAATTGGGGCAAAGTTATATACCAAATGTCTAAATGATAAAGATGTACAAGATGATGGAAGAATGCAGTAATAATATGTAAAAAAGGTAATAAAAAAGATATTAGAAATTACAGACCTATCAGCCTTTTATCAGTTTTATACAAAATTTTTACCAAGATAATTACAACTCGTCTACAAAGAACTTTGGATTTCAACCAATCAAAAAAATCACCTGAAATAACGAAGTTCTTGTAAGAGAGTAAAAAAAGCATTGGACTAAGAGGCATATATATAGATTTAAAATAAACACATAAGTGAAATTAGTCAGCCTAAATAAAAGACTGACTAAAACTGATGTTAAGACATTATCTGATAAATTATCATATTGTATATGTAAAATACTATTCAATGGAATCTCAAGATACATGGACTATATTTAGATATGGACGGAGTGTGGTGATAATCAATTCCTACATGTAAAATGGTTATTAATCAATTTTCCAAAGTAAAGGGAACTCTACTATTATTTTCATTTATTATTATTCTCATTATCTCAGTACAATTAATAAAAGTTATTGAGTTTTAAAATTTGTCTTAGTATTACTTTATTTTAAATTTGATGCTTGTCCTGCTGGTATTATTGAAAATACCTGCAAGTACACAGCAGTGGCACAGAAACAATATAAAATCTGTGTGCATGCAAGTGACAGTAGAGTATCATAAGTGACAGCAGAGTGGCATCAACTAACAGTAGAACCTGTTTGCAAAAAAAGTGACAACAGAGTAATCACAACCAATAGTATAATCTGTGCATACAGGTTAAACAAACAGAACAGAATATATATTAATGATGACATTGCCAAGTCATAAATTTGTAAATTTGATGTAAATAATGTGACGAAATGAACTACAATACATATGTCAAATTAATTAATAATTATATGTTCATAAATAAAATCAAGGATGACAAAGTTAGTGTCTACTCTCTTATTTTTATGGGCAGTGATGTCTTACAGATAGATAGCTAACCAACTATATGATCCTAAATATCCTGAATACACTCTATACCAATATTTAATTGAAAACCTGAATATATATTTTCAACCAGTAATGACTAAATGGGTGGCACAATTATGTTTTCCAATGAGGAAACAATCACCTCATGAGCAAAATCACAATTATAATTTAGTACTGCTAGCACTTGCTAAACCATACAAATCTGTAGCTAAAAAGCATATTATTGGAAATGTCAGATCAAAACTTTAGAAAAATTTTACTAAGTGAACCAGAGCTGATGTATAAAATAGCAATTATTAAGTGTATTGTATATGAGAGACTAATGTTAGATAATGTGTCAAAACTTCAAAATTCAACAAGCATGCAGAATAACGTGACTCGTGTAAATAAAGCACAAGCTGTTAGCACATCTTTCTAGATTGCAAAGAACAACCTGACTTGAAGGCCACATTAAAAATTATTACCGATTTAAAATAGAAGAGTGCCATTTGTATAGTGTAAAAGGACATTTAGTTTGGGTCTGTCATCAAAGAGACAAAAAACCAAAACCAAACTTCAAATCAGGTGAAAATGAGGCAAGAAGAAAAGATGTCAGTAAAATGACACTGATAATCATTGTATTATGCTAGATGTGACTATCTGCAAAAGGGAAATAAATATGGAAGTTGACAGCAACACGGGATTATCAATATTATCACTAAAAAATTGGAATATTATTTGGCAAAAATAAAAACAAATAGAAAGTTGGAAAATACATAATGCACAAAGTAGGAATAAAAACAGTAACAGACATATGTAGTAAAGGGATGATATTAGTAAAGTTCAATGCCATAAACAAATGCTACTTTTATTTATAGTGAAGAGGAATATAAGCCCTTTACTAGGCAGAAACTAGTTCAGATCTCTCAGAATTCTGAGAGAATGAAAACAGATGATTTATAAAGGTATTGTAAATTGTAAGAAGTCTGGACCAGTAAGTGTGTTACTAACATCAGGAAAAAAACATTGCAAAATCCAGACAGTAAGAACTGTTCTGAATGCCAATCTACAGTGGATGTTTCAGTAGTAGGGAGAATCAAAACAAAACCGTTAGCAAAGGATTAACACAGATTTTGCTGGCCCAATGAATGGATGTCTTTCCTAATTGTTGTAGATTCTTATTCTCATTGGCTAGCTAAGACTATCCTGAAACTCTGGTATCCAACAATGGAGTTCCTTTCTAGAATTTAAAAAATATTTGCTGAATAAAGGAACACAGCATATTTTGACTCCACCCTATCATCCAGAATCAAACAGATTGATTGACAAACCTATGCAATAATTAGTCATATTCAAAAAACATCAATTAGAGACATTAAGAAAGCATTCACATTGGTAGAAGCTATGTTTCATCAAGACTTCACACTGGCAAAGTGTCGCACTCATTTATCAAAGCTATTGGCAGAAAATAATGTAACTAGAAAAAATATTTTGGATGAGAAGAAATCCAAAATAAATTTCAGAAAATTTTAAAAGGAAGTCATTAGAGTAATCAAACTGGAAAATTGACTACGTCAGGGGACATGTCAATCACCTACATCTGCATCTGTGTTATACATCGAATGTAGTTAATGGCAAACTTACACTAGCCAATACAATACAGAAATCTAGTGAAAATGTAGAATGTTGATCAACTCCTCAGAAGAATAAAATGTGGGAATGACCATTGATAATCAAGCTGATGAAATAAATCCACAATCAGACTATGGCACAGCAGAACTGGGAAGTGATGTTTTGGCACCAAGTCTGTCAGATAAAACTGATATAATTGCTGATCAGAACGAAGACCTGTACATTTCTACCTAGACATGCAAGAAATCACAAAAAGCCTGACAGGGTGATAAGACTATTTTGTAGTGGTGGTAGGTGTGGATTGTCTGTATGCATACATGTTTACTGGGAATTTATAATTGCATGCAGACAGTATATGGTTATTATTATTACATGCATTTTTAAAAAAAAGCATACTAGTATAATAAATACATAATAAATAAGGCCAAGACATGTTAATCAGATTTTTTTATGAAAATGAACTGATAACAGTCAAAAGATTATGAGTAATAATGAAGTTCCTGCAAGAGAGTAAAAATCATTGGGCTAAGTCAGAGCTGTGTGTATAGATTTAAAATGCTCAGATATTTGAAATTGGTCAGCCTAAGTGAAAGATTAAGTCATGTTAAAACATCTCATAAGCTATCATACTATGTGTGGAAAATATTACTTAATGAAATCTTAAGATATACAGACTATATTTATGTAGGGACAGAGTGTGAGAACAATCTATCTCCACATGTAAAATGGTTATTAATCACTTTTCCAAAGTAAAATAAACTCATTATTATTTTCACTTATTCTTGTTCTCATTTCCTCAGTACAAATAAATAAACTTGTTGTTGACTTTTAAAGTTTGCCTTAGTATTATTTTATTTTAATTTTAATGCTTTGCCAGGCTGGTATTATTGAAAATACCCCAGAGTACAGAGACAGGTGGCACAATTGATAGTAAAATCTGTATGTGTGCAAGTGACAGCAGAATTGTCACAATCAATAGTACAATCTGTTTATACTTGTTAACAAAGCAAAACAAAGTAAGCATTAATGATGACAATAGTCATAAAGTTCATAAATTTGATGTAAATAATGCAGTGATATGAAATACATATGTCGAATACATCAAAAATTACATGTTCGTAAATAAAGTTGAGGACAAAGTTAATATCTATTCTCTTACTTTTTGTGGATAGTGATGTTTTACAGATAGCTAATCAATATGATCTTAAACATCCCCAAGACATCTCATGTGTATTATCAATCAGTAGTGTCTAAATGGGCGGCATGTATATGCTTTCGAATGAGGAAACAGTCATCTCATTAGCAGTATCACGATTATAATTTAGCACTGATAATACAATGCAAATTTGCAGCTAGAATATGTTGTTAGCCTAATTGCTATTTGAATATAAAATAGCAATTGCAAAGAGCAGTGCAACTATGTTAGATAATGCATCATAATTTCAAGCTTCAATGAGTGTGCAGAATAATTCAACTCGGGTGAATAAAACACAAGCTGTTAGCACACCTTCAAAAGCTGCAATATGTAACCTGACTTGTTATTGTTATAGTGCAAAAGACCACATTAAATTTTGTTACAGATTTAAAACAGAAAGTGCCATATGTGTAGTGTAAAAGGACATTTAGCTCATGTCTGCTGTCAAAAAAACATGAGCATAAAAACTAAACCAAATCCAAATTTTAAATCAGAAGAAAGGGGTGTAAAAAAAAAAGATATCAGAAAAATAAATAACACTAATAATGGTCATATTATGCTAGGTGTGACCATCTGTGAAAGGAAAATAAATATGAAAATTGACAGAGGCATAGAATTATGAACATTATCATTAAAAGTTGGAATATCCCTAATAGTAAAAATAAAAATAATGCAAGTTGAAAAATAGATATGTACTATTACAGATATAGACATATGCGGTAAAGTCATGGTATTAATAGAGTTCAATGCCAGAATTAAAGCGCTACTTTCATTTATAGTGAAGAGAAATATAAGCCCTTGTCTAGGCAGAAACTGTGTCAGATCGCTCAGAATACTAATTTAAGAGAATGAAAAAAAGAAGATTTACTAGGGATATTGCAAATCACAATAAGGAGTTCAGGTTAGAAAGCATATTAATAATGTCAGGAAGAGGAATTGTGAAATCCAAACAATAAAAACACTGCTCTAATGTCAATCTACAATGGATTTGCCTAAAAAGACATTTCAATAATGGGGAGAGTAAAAAAAAAAAAACCTGTTCAGTGGATTTATATAGATTTTACTGGTCCAATGAATGGATATCTTTTCCTAATTGTTATTGATTTCTATTCTTATTGGGCAGAGTACAAGCTCATAGCAAACACTAGCATAGAGTGCATAATTAGAATTCTCCAATACACTGAAACCCTAGCATTTAAGAAGGGAACTGGATTTATCTCCCTTGAGTTTAAAAAATAATTGGTGGGTAAAGGAACACACCATATTTTGGCTCCATGCTATCATGTGGAATCAAAAGGATTGGCTGAGAAATATTATGGAAACGTTGGTAGAAAACTATGTTTTATCAACACTTCACCCCAAGTGTGTTTATATTGAAAATGCTGGCAGAATTACTGTTGCAGCGAAAGAGTTACACTGATTTAAAAGTATTGCTAATGGATAATGTAGTTAAAAAAACATTTATTTTTTTCCATGGGTCATAGCATCGGCCGGGAAGCGAACCCACTAACCCGTGTCAAACCCTTGTAAGGCCGCTGTGCTGACCACTTGACCACCAACGTTGTTAGAAAAACAGTTTTAGATAAAAAAAATTACAAAATAAACTTTGGAAAATTTTAAAAGGTGAAATACTATGGGCAGAAATCTGTTAGAAAAGAAACAGATTCCAAGTCTCATTGCTGAGGTTGTATCTGAAGTCATTAGAATAATCAAAGTGGAAAATAAACTACATGTCAGGAGGCATGTCAATCACCAACATCAACATCTGTGTAATGTCAACTATAGTTACTTATATTAGCCAACACAAAGCAGGAATTCTAGTGAAAGTGAAGAGCATGTTGATGTCTTCTAAGAAGAACAAAATATGTAAATGCCCATTGATAGTCAAGCTGATGAAGTAAATATCCAATCAGATGAAAATACAGCAGAGCTGGTGGAGGATATTTTATCTTCAAGACTGTCAGATCAAGCTGACATAATTGCCGATTGGAATGAAGAAAGATGTACTTTTACCTAAACATGAAAGAAATCACAGAAAACCTGAGAGATTGAAGGACTATTTCCCAGAACGAGGGTCAGTGTGGACTGTCTGTGCACATATATATGTGTTTATTATTGTAAATAAAGTTTATTGGAAATTTGTAATCGCATGCCAACAATAAATTATTATTATAACCTTCTTTAAGTCATGAAGTCTAGAAAATTAGCGTACAATGTAATAAAATGAATAATAAATGAGGTTGAGATATGCTAATTAATTATGAAAATGAATTAATAACAATCGATAGATTACAAATTGAGTAATAATGAAATTCTAGCAAAAGAAAAAAAAGCATTGGGCTAAAGGTCAGTGTCATGTATGTAGATTTAAAGTGCACAACTAAGTGAAATTCGCCATCCTATGCAAACTGATATTAAGACTTTGTCTAATAAGTTCCCCTTCTTAAGTAAAAGATTAATTAAAACTGATGCTAAGGCTTCATTTGATAAGTTATCATATTGTGTGTGGAAAAAATTTATAATGGAATCTCAAGACATACAGATTATATTTATGCATAGAAAGTATATGAAGATAATCTCTTCACACGTGTAAAATGGTTATTAATCACCTTTCCAAAGTAATGTGAATTCTACTATTATTCTCATTATCTCCGTACAAGTAAAGCAACTTTTTTTTTTTTAGTTTTAAAGTTTGTCTTAATGTTACTTCATTTTAAATTTGATGCTTGCCTGGTTGGTATTATTAAAAATACCCCCCCCCCCATGAGTTTTCAGCACCAGGAAACTGCTAAAAAAGACCATGATGCTTTTTGATTTTAAAACGGAGATAAAAAGCCAATAAAGTCATCATGCTAACTGATGACAAACAGCCTACAGTATCGTATATTATATGAATAACCATAAAGTAATAGTTGCATCACCAAGACTATATGTCATGGACATTAAAAATTTGCCTTCTTCAGTTCCTTTAAAGCTTCAAAGAAGACTCAAAAAGTCTCCTTTCAGTTATCCCATTAATTATAATGTGCATATAAACATAGTAATAGTATTTATATGTCATTTCAAATTTTTAAAAAATAAATTTCTTATATTTTAAAATTTTTTACTATCCAGTTTGATACGTATATATAATCCTTGTACAATATTAAATCCAAATAAGTTCAGTTCATAGGCTTATAATTCAACAGGACATTACTTTATAAACAAACACTTTTTGAAAAGTATAATGACATTAAAATAGCCACTATCAAACCAAAGGATATAGAAATAGCTTACCCACTAAAAACCACTGAAATCAGAAAAATGATCTTTATATTTGGAAACATTTGTCGGAATGTATATAAAGAGAATTAAAGATATCACAACCTGCAAAGTATAAGGTGAATCATGAAGATTTTGAATAGAAAATTATTACATTATATGTAATATTTTGTTCTCCACCACTTTTCAGACAGTCTAAGAGACAATACAATTTTCAGTTATTATACAAAAAAAAGCTGATGAGTAATGATAAATTTGGCATCTATACATGACATATACCATATATCACTTCCTATCAGTGAAAGATCGCATCATGTTATAATTTCATTTTTCTTTATAGTCAATCAAATTCATAACCCAAATTCAGGCTACGCCTAAGAATTTTACAAAGCAGTGCTAGATATTAGATGATTTTATTAACTGCTGCTATACTACAAGGCTCTTAATTATGCAAAATAAGCAATTCACATTTGTAAATCTTCAAAATTATGTACAGTGAAATATTAATTTATATATCTAAAAGGCATAATTTTTTTTTTAAAAAAAAAAAAAAACAAGTCTCTGAATAAAGGATAGAGTAAGTGATGTGAAAATTATACTACATTGTGCTTGTGCAGGAAATTAAAAAAAAAAAAGACAAGTTATATAACAATATATCAGCTTAATTATACCATGGCTTTGGATTAATATATAAATAATGAATAATTATCTATTAAAAAAATATATATTTATCATTAATCAAATCATGAAGGTAAAACAAATGATGTTCATTCAAATTTAAACATTATCAAAAATGTATTTACTTTTTATAACTATTTCTTTTAATCAATTCTCAAAAGTAATTATATAAAAATAATCAGTTTCTACACACAGCAATTATATGCAATAAATAACTAGCATTTAAATACTTTACTTTAATTACATTAATCCTGTTACTAGTATAAAATGTTTTAATATATATATATATATATTAATTCTAATGTTTTCACGGATAAAAGATGTCATATTATTATTACTATTTGCGGGATATTCCGTGTAGTGAAAAAGCTAAATGCTGACGTTTCAGTACAATATCAAGTACCTTCCTCTGAGGAAGGTTACTTGTACTGAAACGTCAGCATAGGAAGGTACTTGATATTGTACTGAAACGTCAGCATTTAGCTTTTTCACTACACGGAATATCCCGCAAATAGTAATAATAATATGACATATATAAATATTTAGAGTGTGGAGTTTTTTATTTATAATTATTTAATCAGAAAGCTTTTTATTTCAAGACAGCAGTCAATCAGGTTAATTATCCCATGCTAAGAGAGAAAACAAAACTCTCAGACTATGGCAAACAAAAGATTTATTTTTTGATTATCATTCTAGATCTAATACATATATGCATCTATATTTACACACATATGCATGCATGTGGTCATATTTCAAAAAAAATATAGACTTCTAGAGCAAACTCTTCTGCATCTCTCTAAAAAAACAATTCAGGATAGGACAACTGTCAGTTAGTAGAGGTTTAAGTGTTTTTCTTTCCAGTTGAAAATAACTGGCAAGCATATTTATAAAATAATAAAAAGGTGGGTAATTGAAATGACTATAACCAGTTATGTAAAATAATAACCTAAGCTTATCTGGATATCCTCAACTGACTGTAGATCAATCAAAACTGTTATGAAAATAAAATTAAAAATTATAAAAAGCAATGGACTTAAGTGCATAGTCTTTTTTTGATATAGTTTTTAAATAAGACAACACAAAAAAGTTTATAAGAATTTAATAAAATAAGACAGAGAAAATTCCAATTCCTGCCCCTATTCATCTCAAAA
Source organism: Epiperipatus broadwayi (assembly GCA_028023455.1). Lineage (NCBI taxonomy): Eukaryota > Metazoa > Onychophora > Udeonychophora > Euonychophora > Peripatidae > Epiperipatus > Epiperipatus broadwayi. The sequence goes on along the minus strand of JAQFVV010012451.1, from coordinate 5,950,407 downwards.
TAATAATCATTTACCAAAGCAGGAGTTAAACACTATCTCCGTAAAACTGACTGTTAGCGGCCCCAACATTTCGCCCTCTATTTTTAAAAAACTGAGCTAAATTTTTTTTGTACTACTAAGTGTATCTAACTATAAATAAACTATATCTAAGTATAAATGTTTTTATATAAAGGTTAATAATAATAAAAAAAAGAATTTACATTTTTATGCGTAGTTCTGAGCTAGACACACGAGGAAATTCATGAAAACGGTGTCATGTTCGTGCATACCCCTAAATGCAAATTCCTGCAGGTAGGATGTATGAAAGAAGTATGATTCATCGATCTCCACTACTTTATTCTTACTATGTAATTGTAAAGTATATCTAACTATAAATATATTTTTTACATGAAGGTTAATAAATAAAATTTAATAAAACTTACATTTTTATGCGCAATTTAGAGCTACGTTGTATGGCAAAACTTAACAAGTGTCACCAAAGAAGTCCCTCCTGTCAAAATTATGAACTACTTTTGCCACATGTAATTTTTGCAGTGTCAAAAATGGCAGATAGAGTTTCTATCACTTCTTTAGTTCCTCAAAATGAAATTGTAGATGTTGCGGCTGTTCTGGCAGAAAGATGGAATACTCGTCACCTGCTGGAACAATTTCAAACTCCGGAATTGACCATAACAATATCAGCGGTCTTTCTAATGGTGTATATCTTCACTCTGTCATCATCCATCAAGACAACTTTGTTGACCTGGACGACGAACTTATCCACACTAATAATGTGGAAAATATGTGGATGAGAACAAAGCGTAAGCTAAAATACCAAGTTGGTACCAGCAGAGCTTTGTTCTCATCCTACCCGCATGAATTTTCATTTATGAGTATGCACGAACGTGACACCGTTTTCGTGAATTTCCTCGTATCTAGCTCAAAACTGCGCATAAAAATGTAAGTTCTTTTTTTTTTTTATTAATCTTTATGTAAAAACATTTATAGTTAATATAGTTTATTTATTTACTTACTTATTTATTTACAGTTGTGACAGTTAGATATACTTTACAAGTCAAAACTACGCATAAAAATGTAAGTTTTTTTAAATCCTTTTTTATTAACCTTTATACTTAGATATACAGTAGTTTATTTATAGTTAGATATACTTAGTATAGTTAGATACACTTAGTACGAAAAAAATTTAGTTCAGTTTTTTAAAAATAGTGGGCAAAATGTTGGGGCCGCTAACAGTCAGTTTTACCCACTATCTCTTTATCCAATAAAATAACCAAAATCATTGATAGATGATTTTTCAATACAAATAAAACAAACATTATCCTAAACAGTGAATTCTCCATTCATCATTTGTCAAAAAAAACAGAAAAAAATAAAAGATAAAATGGAAACCTATTAAAAAAATTTTAGATTAAAAAAATAATTTAATGATTATTTACTAAATATTATACAATTAAAGTAGAACTTAATTGTTAATTTTAAATACAATTGAGATATTAGAATTCAAAACATTTTACATTTATTGTTTTCCTGAAGATTTATGATGGTGGTATTTTAGTTGGACTATTTTCATCATCTAATATAAGTATTGAATGTCTTTAGAAAAATTTAACTTTATTTAAATATTCCAAATACATTAAACAGTTAGTAATAGCACACAGGTTAATAAATGCAAAACATTTTGGGGTATTATTCTCTCTTCTTCAGGTGTTGCTGGCCTGACCAGTGACAGTACTAGCATGGAAATTGAAACTAGACCCTTAGATTCTTGAATATAGAATGGTGACGTAATGTTCTAACTAACCAAGCCATCATTTATTATTTGTGAAATGTGTTGATAAAATAGAGCATACTATTACACATGTTTAAAAAATTGAAATTAATATTATAGTTTAATAGAAAAGATTTTTTTAAATAAAATCTAAATATTAGCTTATTATACATATATATATAAATCATTTTGATTTTATATTAAAAAACTTATACACAAAAATGATATTGATTTGCTTTGGATTGACTTTTCAATTTATATCTGAAAATGTAAAAAAAATCATAAGTTTAGGACAATTTTTTAAAGGATGAGAAGCAGGGGGGAAAATGGGGATGAAGTTAGTTCTTTCTAATTTTAAAAAATAAAACAGTAATCTCTAAATTGTGATTCTTGACTATTTTTTTTTTTAAATAAAATAATTTTTCAATTAAAAAAAACCCCTACCCACTAAAAAATGACAACCCCATGGATTCCTGAAAAAAAAAAGCACTATTTTTACTGATTTCAAGACAAAGAAAGCAGATGGTATATGGCAGGGGTCCCCAACCCTATGCCTGCGGGCACCATGGCGCCTGCAGACCATTTTACGTGTGCCCGCCGCTATCCGAACATGATAAAAAATTATTTATCTGATACAACTAAATTTAATTTTTAAAATTTATTATAAATTATTGTATTATATTGTAATCAAATTGTAGGGCATACTATACTTATACAGCGTAAAAATATAAACGTTAATTATATGTTAAAATTTTATTTTTGAAATAAATATTTTTTTGTACATTATGTGTATTATAAACAATATCCAACTAGAAATTTACATTGAAAAAATAATGGTGCGCCCCACCTGGTTAAAAAAATAAATGGTGCCCGCCACCTGGCCGGTATTATAAAATGTGCTCTTAAGTGCAAAAAGGTTGGGAACCCCTGGTACATGGTATGCGGATGTGATGGATAGAATGTTCACTATATATATATCAGCAAATAGTTCTCATTGCTGCAGATGTTAATGTTTTTTAATTCAAAATTCTTTTATAATTTTTCTTTAGTGACTATATCTACTGATATCTACTGGCATGTTACTAAAATCAATGAATGCATTCAAATCTTTTTCAAAAACTGAAATTTCATTAATTTCCACGCTTAACAAATTTTCATGTTAATTAGTTTTTATTATTTCTTTCTTCATTATTATATTACTTATAGTATATTTAAATATCTGATTTTTTCAGTAACATGAAACTTTGTTGTTTCCATCATAAGATTAAATGTTTCCTTCCATCTTTTCCATCACTGATTTTCTTTTGCTAATTATTTTCTATTTCTAGCTTCAATTACTGCTTTGTTTCCATAACCCTGCATTTTTCATCCAAGCTATTTTACTTTACTCTATCCAATCTCCCCAAAGCACTAACAATATCATCACTAAGTTTGCCTTTTCTTTCCATTCCTTAATATTAATTAATTTTATCATACAAATACTTAATTTTAAATCAAATATACCATATCTAATTCCTATTCATCAACAATTCCACTTTAATCACAGTCTCTCACAGTTATCCATTTCATCTTTCAATATTGTTCCCGTTACGCCCTCTATATAATTTCTATTTTCTATAGAATTTGTATTTTCACATTTTTTCCCCATTATTTCATTTACTTCTTTCATTATAATCTATTGCTTCTAGTGAAGTATCTTTAAAATTTTTATTAAGCAATTTATTAATTAAATTTATGCATAAACTTATTTTCTTATTCAACAGAATTGAAACTTCATGTTCTTAGTTCTTTTAAAAGATAGTCTTAAATCAATTCCGAGATGGAGCTTATTGTCAAAACCCATTCACAAAAAACTATTAATTCTTTTAGATTTGATACTTTTTTAGATTAGCAAAAATAATTAACAAAATGTATTATATCACTCAAGTTATAAAATCGATCTTTGAATATTGATATAAGAGTCTAGAGAACAAACATCAGAATATCCAACAATCTTTAAAAACTTTTCTCCTTTGAGATTATGTGAACACACAAGTAATCTACAACTATAGATGTAACAACAAAGTATCAACATTAAATTTTTCTTCATGTATTATTTAAGAGGCTTTGTATATTTTTATTAAATTGTTATGTCCTAATAGAGATTGACAAATAGCTAAGTTTTTTTTAGAAAATTCTTTGATTTCTGTTATAAAAATCCCATATTTATCTAAGGGATAAAAAATGCCTCCAGTTTAAAGTTCCAATGGGAAAAAAATGCATTAAAACATCACGTGACTACCTTTCTTTATACTTATACAAGCTGTTAAACAAGACCAAAAAATTTTCCCACAAAATAGTGCCACCTAATAAAAGTTCTAATATTTAATAAATGCTAGAAGGTGATGCATCTTAATCCCTATCTAGTGCCTTCCCATCCAATATCCTCAGATCAGATTCTAGTTTGTGGCTTTCATCAATGAGAAATCTTGAATTCAGGAGCAGTGAACTTGTATCTTTGAATCCAACGCATCCCTCCAGCAGCTACCTTTTTATCTATAAAAGTTTTATTAGCACAAACTGAAAACATGTTTCCAATTCAAGCTAATTTGGCTGCATAATCATATACATATCTGAATCAAGTTCAGTATCTAAAGCTTTTGGTCAATAACCACTGTTATCTCCATACTTTGGCTAGGATTGATATTAAATCAGTAAAACATCACCTAAACATCTTTTATTTATTCTTATATAAGCTGTTAAAACATTAACAAAAAATTTTCCCATACAGTAATGCCACCAAGTGTAAGTTCTAGTATTCAATAGGTGCTAGAAGATTGTGCACCTTAATCCCTATCTAACCCCTTCCCATTTAATATCCTCAAACTAGTTTCTAGTTTTTGACTTTCATCAATGAAGAGCCTTGGATATGGGAGGAGTGCACCTGGATTTGCTACTATTATAACAGCTTGTGTAAATATAAAGAACTGGTGATTACGTGATGTTTTAATAGTTTAATATCAATCTTAGTCAAAATATAGAGGTAAGTGTGATTACTGACCAAAATATATAGATACTGAACTAAATTCAAATCTGTATGACTACACAGGCAAATTAAATTGGATTAAAAACATAATTTAGCCTAATAGATTTATAGTTAACCAAAATGATAAAAAAAAAATCATTAAAGGCGAGTGCATTAGGTCCAAAAATCCAAGTGCACTGCTCCAAGGTCCAAAGCTCTTCATTGATGAAAGCCATAAGCTACAAACTAGTCGACGAATATTAAATGTGAAGGCACTGAATATGGATTAAGATGGACAACTTTCTAGCATCTATTGATTACTAGAAATTACACTAGGTGACGCCATTATGTCGAGTTTTTTTTCCTACTTGTTAGAAATAAAAATAAGTTACACTAAATTACAGATTACATACTAGCTAAAGAATTATAATGCTTATTATGCAAATTTCCATAAAAACTATATTGATTAGTTTATTTTTAAAAATATATAACTGGTTGGTTAAAATGTGTATACTACCAAATTTATTTTATAAAAAATGAGAATCTAAATTCTGAAATAATCGATATTTACACTTTCTACATGTAAGCATAAATATATATACTATTACAATACATTATCCATACGTCAAAGGCAAATTAATAATTAATTAAATAATTGAGATATTTTATATTATAAAATGAACATGTGAATACATGTAAGGATACAAATATATCTAAATTCTGAGATAATATACATTTATATTTTCTGTATTCAATCACATATGGTCAATGAAATTACATTGCTAAAAGAACATGTAATTGTGATGTGTTTGAATTAGAAAAATTACATATCTATGCACATGTATATGTATAAATGATGTATTTAGATTTACTTAGAATTTATTAAACAATACTACTATATTTATAGTTTTGCTTTTCATTTGTTTAACTTCTTTTTTAGGTGCAATATTTCATCAGTGGAAATCAATTTTCTTGATCATATTTTCAGAAATGTAGGGAAAAACCTTGTGCAGCATGTATGCATGTTTTATATCACTTAGTATATGATTTCCTTTTAATTTTTGGCAAACAAAACATGATTTTAGTAAAAAATATTTAAACTTATATATATATTGATAGAAAAAATGACTGTTAATGTAAGACATTTATAATAAATTTAGGGATGAATTTTGGTATGCAGAATTTCAATCTTTATATTTATTTTGTTTTTTTAAAATTATAACAAAATTAATTATCACAACAATTACTTTTAATTATAAATTAATCATTACAATAAAAGTTACATTTTAAAATAGTTTGTAAAATAGGCCAAATAATATGAATAATGTGTATACTCTTGCTCTCATTATATTGGTAGGGTAACCATTAATAGTGTAGTTATAGTTTAATTTTGGCTAATGATTTAATTGAGAATTGGTATACTTAATTTAATTAATCTATATGTATATGCACATAAGTATAAATTGATCAAATCCAGGTACAAACTTATTTTGATTTTCTACTTTATCAATGTTATTATTAAATATATGAAAATAAATTATATCAAAATAATATTTACTTTGTTTGAGGAAAAAAATATTGTTAAACTAAGCTGATAGACTCTGAAAGGTGTTTGAAAGAAGCTCATCTTCATAAAATATTATTAATGATTGATAGGTGGCTTCCATAACTCATTTTTTTTCATAATTAGATGTAGATTAGTTTTTAAATATTAAAAATATTCTAATTTAAAACTAACAAGCTAATATATAGATTTATCCCAGATAGTCCCTCAAACTATCTTGTATATCAAAAATCTAGTCTAAAAATCAAAAATAATTGTAATGACTGCCCACAACAAATGTTACTCTAAAATCAAAATATATATATAAAAAAAAAATCTGAAAAAGCCAATTTAAAAAATATGCTTAAAATGGGGAGTGATAATTAATAAAACATTTTGGTTGCTGAAAATTTTTTTTTTTTTTAAATAATAATTTTCAATTTTCTTTGAATTATGACTCGTTAAATTTCGATGAAACACATAATAAGAAAAAAATTAAGTTAATATAAATTTGAAAATTTATTTTTTGTACATCTTAAGTTCTATTATTTGAATTTTTTATTTTATTTTTAACATTATCTAACCAATAAAATTTTAATTTTTTATAGCAAAGCAAAAGTTTCTGATTTTATTTAAATGCGTTCATAATTAAATAAAAAATTAGACAAAAAAAATACCATGTATAATTGCTGCAGTTTAAATCTTTTTTATTGTTTTAACATAGACTTTTTGCCTCATGCATTATAAGTTTCTAAAAATGTTAGAAATTATTAAAATAAAATTGTTTTTGAGATAATGTACACATTTTAAAATTTACTATCAATACATTCTGGTATTAAATAACCAAAGTGTATACTGATTGAAATTAGTACAATATTTTTTGCTGATATTTTTTTATCTTGAATATAAAAAAAAAAAAAAAATTAAACAAATGAATGATATAGTTTCAACTTACATTTATGTTTAATATTATTTAATCACATAAAATGTATTAATTGCACAATGTATAATCCTCTCCCCTTAACCTGCCAGATATAACACAGTTTAGTCACATAAATACTACGAGTGATATCTTATACTGCTCCTAAGAAGAGTAATTGTTTTATATAAAAATTGTTTTCAAATTAGATTTCTTTTTTACTATAAGCATTACTGACAATATATACTAAAACATTTGTATAAAAAAATTAAAAAAACATTGCCACAAAATGGCAAAAATAAAAAAATAAATTATTTTTGTTTAACTGATTCAATTACTTTCTTAAAATCAGTTATTATAATAAAATAAATTTGCTTTTTATTGTTTTTGCCATTAATTACAACAAGTTTTATAATATTTATTTTAAAAGTAGCAAAGAAAAAAAATTTAAAATGTACAGCTTTTAGACTATAAATAGTAAGGGTCACTGCTCTTCCTAAAACGGGGGAATAAGATTTAAATTATGTGAACTAAAATTCAAATTTGATTTTGGCAAAATAAATACACATTTGTGAAGGTACTGAGACTCAAATTTAAAAAATAATATAAAATAAGGCATTTAAAAAGCAACATAGTATACTGCTGGTAGCGAGGGAGAGTTAACAAAAATAATTTAGATCTAGATTACAGCAGTTTTGTATTAAGCAGAATCAGCATTTTAAAAAAAATTTATGCAAAAATTGATTGAGTGAATATATTTTTGCTAATATACAAATTTTACAATTTATTAATACTTTGTTATTGAATATGATTTAAACTTTGCCTTTTCATTTATTATAGTGAATAAAATTTATACTTGTTTGTTTTTTGTCATTTACAATTAATATTTCATTTCCTTTGAATGTATCAAAATTTAAGGACAAACTATGAATAATAGTATATGAAAATGAGATAAATACAGTAATTATATTTTAATTATATAATCAAAACACAATTATTGTATCTAATAAATAAATTTAGTACTATAATTATATTTTTTGTGTGAAGGTTATGATGTTGTTTCCAATGATGTTCTCTCTTCATGAGGTCATTTTCCTATGATATCATGACTTTTTCAAGATGGTCGCCATTAAAAATGGTGAATAAAATTTGTAAAAAAATATATATATTTTTTAAAAGATTGGTGTAGCAAATAGTTGATTCTTAATCGAAATGATGAGTAAAAAAAATGACAATAATCACTATGGCTAATACTTGTAAATGTAAAGAAAATTGTATACAATTTATGAATATATTTAAAATTAATATATTTAAAAATAAATTATTTATTTTCTGATTATTACATTTATTATTCATTGTGGTATATTAACTTTATGAAATATTCATTCTTTTTATGATATATTATTAAATTATTATAAAAATTATACTTCTAACAGATACATAAAAATTTAATATGCCATTGCTCAAAAAAAAAAAAAAAACAATTAAGAAATTAATATTCTGAATTTATTTAAATACTATTTGGTCAGTAATGGAATTTCATATGTGTTTAGATTTTATATAATTTTCTTTGAAATTATAAATGGCAATTTGAGGGACTAATCCTTTAATTAATAAATGTTTCTTTTGTCATCCCCTAGCAATTTTTTGGGTTATAATGCAACATTTTATTCTATATTATAAATCAACAAATTGGATTTGATTTATTAAAAATATTAGTTTATAAACAAAAAATATTCTTAAAAATGATATTAGAATTTTCCAAATATAAAAAATAAATAAATTAAAATACATCAATGAAAACAATATGTTTTTTCTTATTAGATAATTATGACACTGCTGATAAAAAAAATAAGTTGATATATTTGTTAATTGAACTTCATTTCTAAAACTTGAATAAATTATTGTTAAGTCATAATAAAGCAATGAAACTGAAAATTTAATTTATAATTATTAAAATATCATAAAATTCGTTATACTATTTGTGAAGGTGTGACTAATCCTAATTTTGTTTTTAGTATTACTATGGTTTTCTTAACTCATTTTTTTTAAAACAAAACATATTCAAATAAAATTTAAGTGTAATCATGAATATATATTTGTTTTTTAATTAAATAAATACTGTGCAAATATTTTATAAAAATAACTATAAATATTTACATAAACTATAAAAATATACAATTTTTCTCCCCATTAGTAAAAACTAAAGGGAGTTTGCAAACAGTCTTGCAAAAACAAAGAATCTACCAATCAGCATTAATGTGGGCTCATTTGTAGTAGTTTCATTGTACAATACTTAAATCTTCAGATGTTTTTAAAACCAAATAATATATATTTTAGTTTCAATTTCTACCATCAAATGAATGCATGACCAAGAAAATAAAGAAGTACTATAGACAACTGCAGGAGAGCGAAGAGAAACTGCCTTTATATACAAATTTTGGCTATATGAAACTACAGGTTAAAATCATATTATAAAATAACTGTCATATTGCTAAGACTCAAGATTTGTATTAATTAACATATATATGATGATTGTTTGTTTATCGCATTACCCTAAGCTGATGTCTTAACAATTTCAATATACTTATTATTGGCACTTATATACAAGTATCATTAGCTAATATTACTTGTTCTTCATGCTTTATTAGATACAAATGGCTGCCCATAAAGCATAATGATGATAATTCTAAACAAGTATCTATATATATATATTTGTCATTATTTGGCTTCTACTGATTCTTTGTCTTATCTCATATCATTACAATATGTCATGTTTTTAAAAACGAATTTATCATAAAATAGCTTACATTGAACATCAATTTTCATGTCAAACTAATATATTATGGAGGGATATATTCTAAACAACTAAAAGATTTGAATTTATTTGAAAATGTGTATACAAATAGATGAATAGAAAATACTATATAATCAAACTAAATTGTTCCATTATTTCTTATGAACTTTGAAGCAATAAGCTAGATAATTATTTTGGCTTGTGGGATTGCTGCAACAGCATTCTAGAGTAAAGATTCACGAATTATGACACATCTCAACATTTCTGATGTTCAAATTTCTTATGAACTCCTGAGCAGTAACCCAATCAATAATGTTTAAGTTTGCACCATTTTTACTACAGGTAATTTTTAAAAAATTGTGTGACAGTTTGATATTTTAAAAAGAATAATTTCAATAAAAAATAGTTTCAGGAAGATCCAATTATGTAAAACAAATTTCTACAAAAAAAATATTTGTTAAGTTTACAAACAACAATAACTGAAATTTTCTGTGCATAGATTTTCAAGAAAGTAAAATTAAAAGAATTCGCAATCAAATAATCTTTTTTTAATGAAATTATGCAACTTGGATATTCTAAGGGGTAAAAATTCCAGAAACAAACAAACAAAAAAAAATCCGTATTAATAATAGTGGATACCAAAATAATGATACAATAAGCTCTTTCATATCAGCTACAGTTTGTTAACTTCAAAAATTAAGGAAATAAAAAATAAGTATTCATGAACCAACTGCTGAAATTAAAAAAATAAAAATTAATAACGAATTGTGAATAACATGAAATTGGATTCAAAATCTTAAAAACAAAAAAAAGTATACTATAAAAAAGTCATTCAATATTTATTGATTTTATGCTAACAAATTAGATCTCATTATCTCATAAAATAATTCCCAGACTACCAACAACCAAACACCATATATAAGTTTGAAAAATTATTCAAATTAAGAGAAAATGAAGAAAAACTTTACGTTACATGTGACCTAATCAATATTTCTGATAAATCACTTGATAGAAACTCAGAAACAGCCGAGTTCGTTTTCATCAGATTATCTTACGTTATCTAAATTTATAATTAAATCTAATCTCAGTGATAGTGTAAATTTGCTTTGTTTCTTACATACTGAAGACTTTTTGTGGTAGCTTGCAAGACTGTATTGATGTAAATCATAATCATGACTACAAACTAGAAAAGAATTACATTATGTAATAGAAAAATCCTCATTTATTATAGATGATAGAAGTATATGCATATACACCTATGTACTCGGGTCTCCAAATGTTTAGCAACATTATGAAAGACAATGCCATCATATTAATAAATCTATTACAGAGAATCCCATTCAATCAACTAATACATTTGATTTCAGGTTCAAGCTTGATCTGGAAAAAATTGTATCATAACATCCTATATAAAATTATACATATGAAGTTTCTGCTGCCAATATGTTTTGAGATCGACAATCTGATTGTTACAGAGAAGAGTACATTGTGATTGAATGCACTGCTGGTAAATATTTAACATACAACACATCTGATAAACAAAAACGTATATGCGTAAGACCAAATATCCTTTCAAGTTTCAATGCAGTTATGCAATGATATTTGGAAAAAAAAAACAATGATTCCTTACAACTGAATAAAATTCACAACTTCATTAATATTCAACAAAACAAAAATGTTCACTACATTTATTTAGTAATCACCCATTTGTTACTTATTTAATCTTTAATGTGACTAATATAAATCAAATAAGTATACTTTTTAACTTTCACTTGGTAACTGTCCATCTTTTGTAAATCTCAGTTTTGTTCTTTATAAAAATGATTTTTATTAATGAAATTGTAATTAACATTTAAGCACTTGAAGATGCTAAGTAAAAAAAGCTTAACAGTGAATAGTATTAATAAGATCCTATCGGACCAAAGTCTACTATCTACTAAAACCAACAGACTCAGAAATAATATTATAAGAGTAAGCTGTATTTACACTTATAATTTTTTTTTATAGCATATTACTGTATTATGAGGGGAAATGGTGAATATTATTTATCTATAACATACTGTATTTTATACAAAATTTAATAATAGCACGAAATGTATATGATGCTTGCAAACTCATGCTTGAAAAAATTGCTGTAATACTGGAAAACAGTGGATATTTCCAATATAGCAAATTTAAATGGATAAGAAAATGATAATAGTAACCATAAGAGTTATCGGAGAAATTAAAATAATAATTTCCATTATTATAATTTGAATTATTGCTTTGGTTATCTCTATAAAATTCAGCATCAGTAGTTCATATATAGGAGTCTCTACTTTTATCATATAACTATAACTTATAAATATCAATTTATTTCACAATTTTTGAATAAAAATTTTAAATGCCCATATATAAAATAATTTTGATATACAACTATCTAAATAAAATTTTATTTTTTATTATTAGTAAATATTTATATCACTAAAATGTCACATTATCATCACTTCCTATGATTAGGCAAGCTGTTAAAGCAGTAGCAAACTCTCATACAACAATGTCATCCAGTGTAAGCCATAATAATCAATGAATGCTAAAGGTTTGTGCATAAGATCAGTATCTAGTATCTACTCATCCTGAACAGTGAGGAGTCTTGGATCTGAGAGAACTGCACAAACTTTTTAGCATTCATTGGTTATACTGGATGACACTTCTGTATAGTTTGCTACTGTTTAAATATTTATATATAAATTCAATATAATATTTTGTATTAGAAAATAATAATATTAAATAAACAAGAATAATGATTTTTAATTCTAAAGTCGTTTAATGTAAACGTGGACAATCAATGGATACCGGATGGCTCTTTCCTTCATTAGGGAAAACTAGGATTCAAATTTAGAACTGATGTATTTATGCACCTTGCAGTAGCATAAATATATAAAAATTGACCCAAAGTCAGATCTATATATCTACGCAAATGATTTCGCTTGGGTTTAAAAACTGCTCTTGAAAATAAGTAAGTAAGTATATGAGACGGGTGATGATAATAATAACTTTAACACAAGCTAATTCTTAATTTCTTTCACAAACCATTTATAAACATTTTTCCAAAACTGACCATTTCTATTTAAAGTTTTTATTCAATATTATTTATATACTGGAAAACCACTATTTGATAAAATTATATTACTATAAAGACAAAGTAAAAGTACATTTTATTATATAATTCTTTATGTAATGATGAGAATATATATAGTTTTTCCATACTGTAATTAAGAGTTAAAACACAAAGTTGTAATATTATATCCAAAAATATTTAAAAAAGATAAACATTTACAAATTAAAGTATGTATTACAATTTCTTTATTTTCAATTATATTTTGAACTTCATTTTCAAGATAATAGGGATGTATAATGTAAACTTTACATTATCAGGATTTTTTTTTCCAGGATAAAAATTTTTTATTACGTAAAAATGAAAGCATCATTATTTAGAAACATTACTCTTTTGTTTCTTTAGTTTTAAAAATTTTTCAGTGAAGACTCCAAAAACTTTAAAATTAACAATAGATGTCGCCACATTACATTATGGGATGGAACAGACTATGGGAAAACTTAAGAGTGGGGAATTGAAGGTAAAGTGGCTAACAGGTTTCTCTGGTCATAGTTGCTGAGAGATTCCTGACTCTGTTTAAGGAAAGTCACAGTGCATCACATCACATATAGTTGGGGAAACTAACAAAGGGGGTGGGGGTTTAAATTGTAGTATTAATGAGAAAAAAGAATAGATGGGATGTAAGAAATAAACAAAGGATAGCTGATTTAGATATAAATGTAGATGTGGAGAGAGAATGGGTTGTAAAATTAATGGTAAGCAAGTTAATTATAAATGTAATGGAGAAGAAAGGGTCAAAAAAATTTATAAAAGAGTAGTTAGGAAAGAAGAAATTGTTAAAATTGGGTATTTGATTATGCAAGGTGGTAAGAGACCAGAAAAGTGGCTGGAGTTAAACAAGGCAATTAAAAATGAAGAGCCTGAGGTATTAGCAGTAGTGGAAACACATTTAACAGAAGAACCTATTCTGGAAGACTTGGTATGGCAGGGTATAAATAGAAAAGAAAAAAGGGGTGGTGGTATAGGATTTATGTCAAAAAAATATTTAAATACTGTTAAATGCCAAGAACATTAGTGGTTTGAGATAAGATTAGGAAGACAAGAATGGATAGTGGCTATAGGGTATATAGCTACTGGAGATAGTCAATCTAAAATGGAGTAGAACAGTAACATATATGAGTGCCTACCTAAGGATATACAGAGTTTCAAAGAAAAGGGGAAGAGAATAATGAGTATAGGAGATATGAATGGGCATATTGAAGAAATTGATGTAGATAATAAGAATGGACAGCTTTTGAAGAAATTTTGTCAGAGTGAATTTGAGCATTGAAAATGTATCAAATATTTATAAGGGACAAAACACATGGTCTAGAAATAATATATTCCACACAATAGATTATGTATTAGCAGAGAAAGAGGGAATGAATGAAGTTTGTAAAATTAAAGTGTTTGATAATGAAGAGAGAATGTGCAATGGCGATCATAATTTCTTTATAATAGAAATGGTCAGTAATATGATGGAAAATAGAAATAAAAGTAGAAATGATAGTGAAAGATGTGGAGAGTGAATGATAAGAGTAAGTTAGAAGAATATAAAATAAAAGTTGAAGTAACCATGGTAGAGTTGGTTGGGGATTAGTACAAGGACTGGTGTGATGAAATAAAGAGAGTGGCAAATAGGGTTTTAGGTGAGAATATTCAGAAGAATAAAAGTAATAAAAATGTGAGAGTTAGTAAAAGAGAGGAAAAAAGCATGCAGAGAATATAAGTGTGCTATTAAGAACAAAGAAAGTGAAAAAGATGTTAAATGGGAAAAGTACTTAGAAAAAAAGAAGTTGGCTAAAATAGATAATTATAGAAAGAGAATGAAATTGAATAATAAATTGTCGGAGAATATTAATAAAAGTGGAAGAGATGGGAATTAAAAATTTTGGAAATACATTAAAAGGAATGTAGGGAAGAGAGAGATAGTATTACTAGATGGAGATAATATTACTAGATGATGAGGGAATAGAAAGTAGCTCTAGAGAAGAATTAGAGATTATATTAAATAAGTATATAATGTGTATAGAAAAGATGTTAGATGTGACGGACAGAGTGATAGCAAACATAAAAGCATATAGTAATGAAAATATTAGGTTTATAGAAAATGAACTGAATGAGGCAGGAAAGAAATTGAAAAGTGGAAAGGCAAAAGGTTTAGATGGATGGGCAGCAGAGATTGTAATGAATTTAGGGCATAAGGCAAAAGTAAAAATGTTATCCATGTTTTAATAAGATGGCGCAGAAGAGAAATTTTCCGGGTAATTGGAGTAATACAAAAGTAAGGTCACTATTTAAAGGAAAGGGTAAGAATCATAAAAAGTTAAAAACAATTATAGACCGATAGCGGTAATATCATTTTTATATAAAGTTTTTTCATATAGGATGGCTGGAAGGGTTGCAAAATAGATGGAAGAGAATAATATAGTGGATGAAATGCAAGGAGATTTTTGATTGGATAGGCGTATAGGAGATAGTTTATTTGTAGTTACAAAACTTATGGATATGAGTAGGTATACAGGTAGACAGTTACATATGGCTTTTATAAATATAAAGAAGGTGTATGATAGAGTAAATAGAAATAGATTATGGATAAGTGTAATAAAATTGGGAATGGGTGGAGCTTTAGTAAATATTATTAAGAAATTATATGAAAATAATTACTATACATATCAATTAGGGAATATAGAATCAGTTAAAGTTAAAAATGGGACAGGACTAAGGCAAGGATGCCCTACATCACTTATTTTGTTTTTGTTGTATTTGAGAGAAATGGAAAGAGCAATAGAAAGACTAGGAAGAGGGATAGAGATGCCATTAATAGGTGGCAATGGAGTGTATAGATTATCAGGTCTTTTATTTGCATATGATGTCTTCTTGTGCGCAGAAAGAAGGGAAGATATGGGAAATTATGCTGAGAACATGTGCAAGGGTGGGTAAAGAGATGGGAATTAAGTTAATGAAGAAAAATCAAAAGTAATGATGATTAATACTGGGGAAAGAGAAGACAAAGAATTTTTATTGGGGGATATAAAGTTAAGTGTAGTGAATAGATATAACTATTTGGGAATCATCTTAAGTAATCAGAGAAATTGCTTGAATGAATGGAAAAAAAATTGATAAATGAAGCAAAGAAAAGAAATGGATTGATAAAGAAATTAAGTGTTTTCATATAATAAATATGACATAACTAGAATTGTATGGAAAGGAGTGGCGGTAGCAGGTTTAACATATGGTAATGATGGGTTATGTGTTAGTAAAGGGGTATTAGATAACTTGGAAAAAGTACAAAGAGCAATAGGAAAACATGCAGATGTGTGGATGGCAAAGGAGATAATCCAAGCAGAAATGGTATGGTCAAGTTTTTATATGAGGGATGCCAAAAGCAAAATGAAAATGTTTGGTAGATTGCAGTTTATGGATAATAAAAGAACAGCCAAAATAGTATTTAATTGGGTTATGAATAAGGGGGGGGGGGGCAATAAGATGGGTGAGAAAGGTAGTCCAGTATGCAGAAGATTTGGATAAAGAATTTATGTCAATATACTTATACAAAAGATGGGATGATTGTGTTAAGAGAATTGTTGAGTGTTATAATGGCAAGGAATGGGATAGAAAAATAGATGCATTAATAAAGAATAGGGAGTTGGAGAGCTACAGTAAACGGACGCGAATTAATTTATGATAATAGCAAGGAAAGTAGTTTACTGTTTAAGACTCAAACAGTATTTTTAGCAAGGGATTATACACATAAATGGAAAAATGTGCGTGATTTAGTCTGTTACTTGTATAAGGAAGGCATAGAAAATATTAGGCATCTATTAATTAAATGTAAATGCCTGAAAGGAGAATGGGTATAAATAATGAAGTTGGTTTTTATACTGGGTTTGGGAAAAGATAAGGGAGATTTAGATTCAAAAGCCATAGAGTTGACAAAGATTAGGTTGTGGAAATGGGGTAGAGTAGGATAGAGAATATGGGGAAAACTTAGAGCAGGGAATGAAAAAGGAAGGTAAAGTGGCTAATAGGTTTCTTTGGGCATAGTGGCTGAGAGATTTCTGATTCCGTATAGGGAGAAGTCATAGGGCATCATATCACAATGTGGTGAATAGGTATAATGGGAATCATATTAAGTAATCGGAGAAATTGCTTGGTGGAATGGGAGAAAAAATTGATAAATGAAGCAAAGGGACTGATAAAGAAATTAACAGTCTTTTCATATAATAAATATGATGTAGCTAGAATTGTATGGAAAGGAGTGGCAGTAGCAGGGTTAACATATGGTAATAATGCGTTATGTGTTAGTAAAGGGGTGTTCAATTATTTAGAAAAAGTGCAAAAAGAATTAGGAAGACATGCATTAGATGCAGATGTGTGGATGGCAACAGAGGCAATTCAAAGAGAAATGAGATGGTTAAGTTTTTATATGAGAGATGCAAAAAGCAAAATGAAAATGGTAGACTGCAATTTATGGATAATAAGAGAATAGCCAAAATAGTATTTAATTAGGTTAAGAGTAAAGGACAGGCGACAAGATGGGTGAGAAAGTTAGTACAGTATGCAGAAGATTTGAATAAAAAATTTGTCAGTATATTTATACAAATGGTGGGTGATTGTGTTAGAATTGTTGGGATAGAAGAATAGATGCATTAATGAAAAATAGAGAGTTTGAGAGGTGGAAAATTAATATGGAGAATAAAAAAAAAAAAATTAAATATATTGGGTGAGAACTAATTTATAATAATATCAAGGAAAGTAGTTTATTGTTTAAGGTTCGAGCAGGATCTTTAGCAACAATGAATAAACACATAAATGGAAAAATATGGGTGATTTAGTCTGCAAGTAATATAAGAAAGACATAAAAAATATTAGATATCTGTTAATTAAATATAAATGCCTGCAAGCAGAGAGGGTACAAATAATGAGGTTGTTGGCGAATAAGTGTAAACATAGTGATTATAAAAAAGTGGGTTCTATGTTGGGTTTGGAAAGAGATAAGGGGGATTTAGAGATAACGGCAATGGAGTTGGACAAAGATTATGTTATGGAAATTGGATGAAGCAGGTTAGAGAAGAATATGAGAAAAACTTAGGGTAGGGAATGGGGAAGGTGGCTAACAAGTTTCTCTGGGCAAACTGGTTGAGAGATTCCGAATCTAAAAAGGAGAAGACACAGTGCATTGCATTGCATCGTATGTAATATTGATCATAATTTCTTTATAATAAAAATGATTAGTAATGTGAATGGAAAATAGTAATAAAAGTAGAAAGGATAGTGAAAGATATGGATGGAGATAAGAATAAGTCAGAAAAATATAAAATAAAAGTAGAAGACATCATGAAAGAGTTTCTTGGGGATGAATATGAGAACTGGTATGGTGGAGTAGAAAAAGTGGCAAATGGCATTTAAGTGAGAATATTCAGAAGAATAAAAATAATCAAAATGTGAGAGTTAGTAAAAGTGTAAAAGAGAAAAAAAGCATTATACATGAGATGCCATAAAAAAACTAATCCACAAGAACTAAAATATACATATTATTGAATGCACTCATAAGCCTTTAAAAAAGCAAGCAAAGCAATACAAAAAATATTTCACAGGAAATGAACTGATGGCAGTAAATGAGTTATATAAAAGCAATAAATAAAGTAATCCATAAATTGTATTTATTGTTGTAGTATAATAAATTATTTGTGCTTTCCATTCTAGTTTTTTTTTTCCACCTAAAAATGAATGTACTACTAAACATCTGATACTTTAATGACATTTAAGAAGGAAGATGTCTCTCAGTTCTTGTCTAATGGTAAATGAAAAAAATTCATCACTTTAAAAACATTAAAAGCAAACAATTTATCACTACTTTAAAAATATTTTTAAAAAAGTCAGTTCTTTATTTTGACATTTTCTTATGGACTAGTTTTTTCATGGGTTCTCCTATGTGAAGCCATCTAGGAGGTAGTCTAAATTCAGGTAAAACATATGCTAAAACAGTACTGTATGGTTACACACTAGTATATATTTTTCCTTTAATTATTTTTAAATTAGATCACTATAAAAAGGGAATATCTTCATCAATCTATTTATCTTTATGTATTTACGACATAAATTGTCAAAAAGATTCCTATTCTTTTAGTCTTATGAAATATAGATTTGTTAAAAGCAATTATGATCTGCATCAGTATACACACAGTGATATTGAAAGTTTCAAAAATCAACGAGTGTTGTATTATATATACGCAATATCATCGTTCTCTATTTAATAACTGTAAGCTATGCAATAGAGTGCTGTGACTATGTAACAATATTTTATCAACATTAATGGTAGTATGATAATTATTTTAACATTTCAATTTTACAGCAATTTACCTCTTTACATCATTAAGTATAATATATACATTTTTATTTAAGTCAATAAAACTAAAATACAATGAAAACTTACAAAAACTGAAGGGTAAGGAGAGGTGTCTCAATGAAATCCGTGATGCAATCAATGTTGATGAGTTGCTGAACTTGAGCTCCACTTTCTATTACCGATTCAACAGGTTTCACATGAATGTTTATCTTTAAAAATGAGTTAAGAAATCGCTGCATAGACTAGGGTCACTTTTTTTTTTTTACTACAACTAGACAATATTAAAAGTAAACAGACAAAATTTAAATTTTCCCAAAAAAAAAAGGATATGATTAGAAAGATCACCAGGGCAAGTAATAGTGGGAGTAAAACCGCTGAATTGAAATGACGTTTTGTTGCCATAAAACATACCTAAGCGACCAAGGTTTTGTCTAAATTCGGACTTAACTCCTATTTGTAATAAATCGTTTTCAAACAGCACACCATTATTTTTGCATACAAATCTAAAAATATATATTTCATACTTTTAAAACAGTATCAAAATCAAGATATGTATACGCAACAATAAATCTGTAATATGAGTAAATGCAATTCAAAAAATTAAAAGCTGGAATGATGTTATAATAAATAAAAATCAAAAAAATACCAGAATGAATAAATTAAAAATTAAAAGATGTGTACATGTAAATAAAATATAAGGCAAAAATATCTATATAACTGAATATAAATTAGAATTCTTAGGAAATTTTTAACAGTTAAAAACTGAACAACTAATAATAAAATTCACAGAAAGATGTTACTGCATTTTTAAAAATCTTCTCTGCAACTATATCATCGATCATAATTTTAAAACTAGCTGGAACCTTACTCACCTAAAGTGGAAACTGATTACTTTATTTAAAATCTGGGAAAGATGTTAACCAAATTTTACTAAATTATTATTTTTTCTGAAAATAAATAATTACATATTCTGGTTAAATAAAAATTTATTTTATCTAAACATTATCAAAAGTCCTTATATGTAAATGAAAACTCTGCAGTTAATTTGCATGAAAAATAAGCTGCTTCTATATTTTAGAATCAACAGCATATACATACAAAGTAAAAATTTAACTTATTTTATATTATAGTTTAATTAGTTTTTATGCTGCAATAATGAAATATGAGTGTAAACTGAAAATAATTATAATATCTGATCCCAAAAAATATCTTTTGTTAGCTTAGTTCATAAAGCAATAATTTCTATATGCTCTTTCTTTTCAGACACTAAGGTTGGTATAGAATTTAGCTATTATTGATTTCTAATATCATTGGTTTCAACTCTGACTATCCATATAATAACAATATTTGTAAACAAATATTTCCATTCTTCAATTATATATTAAGCATTTCTTATAAAAGCATTCTTTTTTTTTTTTGTTTTTGCATAAAAGATAGATATCGCTAAGTATATCTGAATTGCCTAAAAATAAAAATAAGAATTTGAACGCCTATAGTAGAGTGGTGATTGCATATTTTATTAAATCAAATGTTTAATAATTAATATTAAAAAAAAAAAAAAACTCCAGTCGTTTACAAGTCAATGATGATAAAAATATCTTCAGTAATTTTTAGCTTGGACTATTATCAGTACTCACACTTTATTTAATATATTCATCAGTGATTTTCTAGAGATTCTTTTCCAGAAAAGAGCTCAATAAGGATTAAGTTTTGAAAATCCTTTTCAAATATTAGGATTCTATTTCTAATCTAGAAAAGATAGGAAGCTCAACTTTTCATCTAAACAACATCAAAACATTTCATAATCTGAACATAATACTTGAATACACTGATGCACAATCCCATCCTACGCTATTTAGTAATAACCTTTCATCATAGCCTAATTCATTTTATTAATCTAAGGTTAGATCTAAAATAATTAGTAGAAATAACCTCCTTGGAAAGTTGTCAGGCATTAAAATTGGCGTTGTGTAATGCTAATACTTTATTATTTTATGTAAAGCATTCTTAGTATTGACATATTTAAATGGTTAATATTGCATCCCTGTTTGATGAACCATCTATAATAAATTTATGAACCCTTCATTAAATATTACCATGAGAATTGTTATGATATATTCAAATCTATCTCTTTAAGTGGTTTTCTGTTCTTTCATATATTTTCTTTACAAAGCAATATCAAAGTATTCTCCTTTAGGTATTGATAAAATTAAAAAATTAAATATATCCACTTTTTTTATTACTGCTACAATGTTTATTTTATAAATCAGCATTTATTTTTTATAGCGTCTGTATACAATTGTAATCACATTCATATCGGCTTTTTCAAACCAAATTGTGAAAACGCTTTTTGCGAGTGTTAAATAATAAATGAATACCCTCTGACCCATACAAGATATAGAATTTATGCTACAATTGTAATCACATTCATATCGGCTTTTTCAAACCAAATTGTGCAAACGCTTTTTGCGAGTGTTAAATAATAAATGAATATCCTCTGACCCATACAAGATATAGAATTTATGCTGCATAAATTCTATATCTTGTATGGGTCAGAGGGTATTCATTTATTTTTTAACACTCGCAAAAAGCGTTTGCACAATTTGGTTTGAAAAAGCCGATATGAATGTGATTACAATTGTATACAGACGCTATAAAAAATAAATGCTGATTTATATACATGATTAATTTCAGTTGGAATGATGTTCAGTAAATTCTAGTAAATTTCATCGGCGTCATTCATTCATAAGTTATATATAGTAATTCAAAGTGACTGTTCTATAGTCACACCTTCTGTGCCAGTACTTCAGATTTGCTCATATATAAATATTTGAGTCATAGTAATAAGAGGATTCCTTTTATTGCTGCATAAATTCTATATCTTGTATGGGTCAGAGGGTATTCATTTATTATATAACACTCGCAAAAAGCGTTTGCACAATTTGGTTTGAAAAAGCCGATATGAATGTTTATTTTAGTAAAATGAATCTATCTTACAGTTTCAATTGACCAGCAATCTTCTTCAGAGTTATGATATATATTGTGCCATTACAATTTGGTCACTAGCCAAATTTATAGTAATGTGCATGTAAGGAAATGTAAAACCAAAAATCATCATCACATTTTTATATAACCATAAAAGAAGTTGTAGGGCATCCAAGTTTAAACCCTACAAGGTCCAATTCTAAAAGCTTTAGATAGAAAGAGTGGGTCAACAATTATATGCTTTACTTGTTTGTGTGTTGATAGAAAGGTAATACACACATTTAAACTATTCAAATTTTAATTTTTCTTTAAAAAGCAAAGTTATAACGCATACGTATAGGCAATGTATGTGTGAGCTATTTAATTGTTTTACATTTCAAATATTCAACATTTTAACTTTCTTTAAAACTAACCTATGCTTGATTAATTTTAATATCTTATTCTGTTTCTATTTTGCTTTTCTATAATTGTAATTGGGATTTAAAAGTTACAGATTTAATTTTGAATATTAGGGTTATAATTACTAAGCTAGCAATTATATTATTTAATGTTAGTTTATGAATGATTTGAAATAATGAAGTATGTGTGTACATTACATACAGAAATTTACATTTATTAAATAGTGAAAGAAAAGGAAGGGTTAAATCTGTCAAATTATTTTTTTGTACAATTTTATGTTAAAAGAGGAAATCTGTTGAATCAGATATCTATTTTTGTAGCAATTTTGCGTTTGTAAATGATTGTTTGTCACTTTGGGAGCTTAAGCTGGGTGGGAACTCTAATTTTGAAATTGTCTTATCTTAAGATCTAAAGAAGGAAGCTCAAAAATTTGAAATGTTACCTAGGTGTAAGAAAAAAAAAGGATTAAGTCTATTTTTTTTTTAAAAATAAAAGTGTCTGGAAAAAGGATTAAACTTTTCAGTTGAAAAATAATTTAGTTAAAAATAAATTAGAGATCTAATTAAAACGAATTTGTCCAAAAATAGCAAGTGACGCTATCTCTGATTGGTTAAGTTAGCTAAAAAATTGGATATAAAAAGGTGTCTGGAAAAATCAGTTGAATAATTATTATTGTGATTATGATTCAGATTATTAGACTATTAAATTGAATGTTGAAAATATAAGAAATGACTGGCTAGAAAAATTATATGTATGTCCCATCTTTGCCTGACCATCTGGGAAGCTGCACATCATATAGGAAAGAAAAAATGTTTTGTCTAAAATAATATTCTACACCTTTCAACTGACCAGAGAAATAAGATGTTTTTAAATAGAAAGAAGAAAACATTCACCTGCCTTCAAAGAAGATGAATTAATCTACTGATAAATATTAATCATCAGGTCCAATTAATTGTTCCAGCAACTGATTTTAAACTCAAGAAAATTTCTAAACGTGAAAACAACTGCTGTATTTCATCCACTAAAAGAATCATGCTTGACAGGAAGAGAAGAAAAATTAATATAATGATTTCCAAATTGTCCACTAAAGCAAATAACCTCAATAAAGTCATCATCATCAAATAGTTATACACCTCAAGAAAGAGATTGTTCCCGCGTAAAACGGAAATGGTAGCTGCAGAAATATAGGCATTATACAAGACAAGTTTGAACCCTTGGAAATTTGCCACAAACAAAAGATCGGTAATATGACCTTTTATATCTATTTTCTTTATGAGATCAGAATCTTAATAAACATTTTAGCAATAAAGTGGTATATTTTATTTAAAGAACTTTTAAAGACTATTCAGATCGATTAAAACAAGAATGTCTTACTAATAATAACTTTGAGCTTCATAAATGATCTTGAATGTATCAAAATTATGTTTATTAATTTACAGTTATGAAATATTAATGTGTAAAATAATTTTTTTTGTATTATTATTTTGGTTTTAAATAATATTTTGTTATTATGGGATAAAACACGCACACACATAATAATATTTTTATATGTGTATAATTGTGAGTGAATGTGAAGAACAAGTAGTATTAGAATATTAGATTATTTTGTTTCAAGTTAAGTATAGCATTTCAGAGGTAGAAGAGAGGGGGAGAAAATAATTTAAAACTTGTTGCTAAAACTTGCTCTTTCAATTCTACTAACATTTTTTTTTATTACATTCTGCTTACATGTTAGATTTATAAGGTATGTGTGCCAATGAGTGAATATTATTTTTTTATATGAAATACTTTTCTTGTGGATACAATATTCTTTTGAAATATATTTACGGGAAAGAGGGAGGAATTTAAAATTTAATGTTATGATTTTAAAACAGTCGATTATGATTATTGTTGTTATTGTTAATATAAATTTTCATGTAAATATAGAAATTTTTATGTATATGTTAGAAATGCAGTAATAAATATTAGTTTGTTTTATTAAACGAGGCGTATATATTTCATTAAGTGTAGTCTTTGTTAGGTGTGATCATTCATCATCATCAGTGGTTGAATATTAGTTATTTAAGATATAAGTAAATATGCTAAAATTAAGCAATAATTATGAATTTCTTTATAAAAATTAGTTTTCTGTTTAGGCTTAGTCCTAGAGCTGTAGTTCAAACCCTTGTCATTATCGTTATTATTATCATCATCATCATCATCAACGTTTTAATTAATGAGCTGTTTAACTGTTTAAAGGCCATAAATAAATATTGATTTTATAATATTTAGTGATTTCTTAGTATTATTATAACCACATCCCGTCATCTATTTCATGCAAGGATGAGTGAATTGCCATCCTAAATTAGTTATACATAATCTGAGCTAGTAAACTTATAAAAATATTGAAACACATTTGTTATGTTAAGATCTGAGAAATGATTTATGTCTAATGAACTCCATTTTGGTTTAAAGATGTTTTACTTTTACCTAAATATTAGTGCGTATAGTGATATGGCTCAAAAAGCAAAATCTCCCATTTTTATTAGAAATAAAGTACCAAAAAGGGGATTCAAACCCGGTACATGTGAAAGGTTATTAGATATAACCGTGTCTAGATTCAGATAATCTAGTGGCGCCCTGCTAGACCATATTCACTTAGTATTTGTTTAAACATGCACTTAACATCAAACCAAGAAATGAAAGTGGATAAGATCTACTGTCTGTATACCTGAGTTATATTTTATTGAATTACTAGTGTACTCACCTCACGTGATTTCATATACCTGAGTTATAATACTTGTTATTAATAATTTGCTTATAATTATTGATAGTGGGATATCTTGAGAAATCTAATGATAGAAATATGTTTCATTTCATCCAATGACCCGTAATATGATAGATAACTCAGTCTGATCTTTGGTTTAATAGCCACTACTCAGGTTAAATAATTCTTTTCTTTTGATATAAAAATCTACAATGCATTTTTCGTTTATTAAGTTAAATATTTATATTTGAATCTTTTCATAATTATTAAATACAATTGAATCTATAATATTTGAAGTCCTTTAATTTTGGTACAATATAAATACATGAATATAAAAATAATTTTATTATTTAAATAACTTAACAATATATCCAATTATAAATCGATTCATTTTTTTAATAACTTAATTCATATATAGATATATATGTATACATACCAAACATATATATTCATAATTATAGTATATTTACATATATTATGCTTCATTTATATACATTCCATATAAATATAGGGGATTTGAACTCAGACTTTCAAGCACACTTCAACTATCCACACTATCTCATATGATTGATACACATGACCACACACGTGAATGTATGGAATGTTTGTCTGTAGGGCTATCATGTGTCAAATTCACAACCAATTAAAAAAAACTATTATGTTTGTCTGTAATGCTGTAAATTCACAAATGAAAAATCTGGGGGGGGGAAAAATAACTAATCCGTAATTTTTATTATGAAGCATATTTGATGTGAAAGGAGTAATTCCACCATTAACAAACCATAAATTATTGCAATTGTCTGGAATGCTGTCAAATTCATATATAACAGATATATTTAAAAAGTGAAATTTTAATTTAGTTTTATTAATAACCTGACAGGTATATTTCTGAAGTGTACCAAACAAGCCGGGTTGTTCCAAATATTTTTTTCCCCAATTGTAAATTTCTCACATCTATTTATATAATATTAAAAAAAAATTGTTAAAGCAATCATTTAAAAAAACCGTGGCCTTTCCATAGGTTGGATACGATCCGGTATATACACAAACCCCATAAATATATACATACATTAATATACTCAAAATTTATACTACACATTTAATCATAAAATATCACAAAAATCAAATCAGTAATACCTTAGCATTTATTAATTATTTTATATTGATTAATATTATCATATATAAAATCTGTATAAAATATAGTCAACCAATGAAACGTAATCTTTTAATATTTTATTTAATTTTTTGTTAATAATCTAATTTATTATTGTATGAACTTTAAATTTAATAATTATTATCATTAAACTTACTATTATAAATTATTTTTATTGTAAAATGTATTTATAAATATATATATTTTTATAATTCTTAAATGCCAATACCCACCTTCTCTTTATTATTCAGTTTTTCTGTCATTGCTTTGAATTTTCATTTGCTTTTTCTAATGTTACATAATGATCTCTTTTTACTTTTTGTGTAACTAATTTTACACCTCTTATAAATTTATTATTTGAAATTATTATTGCAATCCTAACGAAATAAAGAGTTCTTAAATAAAAATATTTATTTAATATGGGTTTGCTGAAGCTTCAAGCATAAAGAACGAAAAATTAAAATAATTAAAATTTTGATGTTATGATGCTTATGTGTTAAAATGAGATGATCACATATACTCTATTACTTGAATGTATTTACTGCATGAATGATTACAATACAAACCATCACAAAGACCTTTTAAGGACTTAATTTGTATATAGATCCACTTATCTATAACAACTATTTGTAGTGAGGAATGAAAATAATATTAAAGTAATTACGAGTATTGTTTCTTAATATAATTCACTAGTTTTATGCAATCTGAGAATGTATGCAATTGTGAAATACATAAGCGTATCTATTATAATTAAAGAAAAAAATCAAAAATTGAGTTACTTCTTGACACTATCATCTTCGGTTTCTGGAGTGTTTATAGGAAGGGTCATATTCATAGAAGAAGTAATAGAATCAAACACATCAACAAGAAGAGCTGACGCTGAGCCAGTACTTGGTTGAATTGTAGGAGCAGGACTTGATAATCCCAATAAATCAGCAGAGCCTGTACTACTGGGAGTTGAAGCCTATTATAATAAAAATAAAATGTACTTATCTTTATTTCATATATAAATATATTGAGTAAAAGTTATTTAGATTTCTTAAATATTTATAACAAATATATCTACAATTACACATACACATACAAACATAGGGTCAAAAAAGGCAATACAGCTAGCTCTTCATTGAAAAAGACAGTAATTCTCGTCAAGCTTATCCAATTATCAGACGATGTAACAGCATCATTTTCATCTATTATCAGTCCACTTCAAAATGAAAGATTTCTACAAGTTTAATCAATTTTTTTTTGATTTACACTGTTCCTTTTTCACATTACTATAGTAAACGTTCTTATTCAATTCATTTATCCCTGTACATATCTCTATCTAAGTCTTTCACAATATGTTGATATCCAGTTAAACCTTCCAATTGTCTATCCATTGTCATTTATTCTAATCTAACTACATTTCATTATCTTAAGTAAATAATGATGGAAATAATTGAAAAGCACCCATGTATTTTGCATTCCATCCCTCTGTTTCGGTAACACTTTTCTATTAAGTATATAAATCTCAGATTGTAAAAAAACATGTTTAATGCTTGTGCTATGGAATTTTACTTGTAATTCTAGATTGGGGCTATTACCTTCATCTAGATGAAATAGTATGTAGAAAAGTATATAAATTTTAAGCTTGAATTTTTCTATAAATCATTTAACAATTCAACTAGATGATGAAAATAGTCCAATACATAATTACAAATATTTCCTTTTAGTATTATTTCTGTCAAAAGCTCTCCATAATTTCATCCATTGTTTTCATTTATAACAATAATTGACAAAGATATTGATAGTGTTATCTTCTTTTAATTCATTACTATCAATTTTTATTTTCTTCTTTTTTAAAAAACAACTACTTTAGTCTATTTATTGTGTATTTGTAGTTATATTTTCTTGCTTTCATCTGGAGACTCATGTATATTATCTGTAAAATAATGATTTAAATAATTTCTATTAATATTATTTTTATTCCTTTAGCTCACCATTTTAATTCACAAAACATTTTCCATAAAATTGTTGTATAAGATTTTGGTGATGAAATTATTCTGTTCAAACACCCATATAAATGTTAATCTTCTTTGAGTCATCAAGGAATCAAATTGCAGCTGTAGATTTTTGATAAATATTCTTGCGAATAATTATCCTTAAGAATCCTGGGTCTATCTTTATTTTAATATTCTTAAAACAGGTAATACTCATTATACGTATGCCACACACAGCAAGCTAGAGTAATCAATGGTGCCAGAAGGCTTGTGCATAAAATCCCCATCTAATGCCTACTCATCCAATATCCCCAGACTAGTTTCTGGCTTGTGGCCTTCATCAGTGAGGAGCCTTGGGTCTGAATACACAAGCATAAGAGGTGGTGGTCATGTGATGTTTATTTTAATATTCTCAAACATTAACGATGAAATGTTTATAGAATCAAATATTGTTTTATTATCTGAAAATCCAAAGTATAGTGATAATTCACATTTACCAGTCCTTTCAATAACTTCTTTTAATATCTGTAGGTGAGCTATTATGCTACAACTATTTTTAAAATCCAGTTTGTTCTTTTAATTGGTTAAAAGTTTGTGGACAAGTTGTAATGATTTTAGTAAATATCTAATATAAAAGTGACAGAAGACAGATAAGTCTGTAATTTCTAATATCTTCCTTTTCACCTTTGTTAAATATCCATATTATTACTGCAATTCTTCTAATTATCTATTATATCTTTATTACTTAGGCATTTAATATAATTTACCAACAATTTATTTCTTCGGTTGTTTTTATTTATTTATTTAGAGCATGGATTTTATTTTATTTTTTGACT
The DNA here is from genome assembly GCA_028023455.1 of Epiperipatus broadwayi. Classification (NCBI taxonomy): domain Eukaryota; kingdom Metazoa; phylum Onychophora; class Udeonychophora; order Euonychophora; family Peripatidae; genus Epiperipatus; species Epiperipatus broadwayi. Next base: position 5,920,790 of record JAQFVV010012451.1, on the reverse strand, counting down.
ACTTAACTAATAAGAAAATATCGTAAAGGAACATAGAGATTCACAGCAAATTATTAAGGGCTTTAATAAATCCTTCAATTCTTCTTCATAGATTTGATGGTTATTAACTATGCAGTTCAAGATTTGAATTTGTCCATATTTACATACATCAATGACTATTAAATTCTATTCATGAAGCAGATGAGCACAATAACTATGGATTGTCCTAAATGTGTTCACTGCATTTAGAAAGATCAACTCTAGCTGAATTTATAATAGGATCTGATAAAGAAAAAAGAATTGTTTGGAACTTCATAAGAATAAATTTCAATGATAGATTCAGATTTGAACATCTAAAAATAGAATCTTGGTTTGAATGGAATTTTAGGTGGTGATATATCTTGAATTATTGGCAAATCAATCTGTTTAACAACTTTTTATATATTTTCTCTGAGGCAACTTCTAATGTCTGGCAGAGGAATAGGAGAAATAACTGGAGTCATTACAAAGATGTAGGCTTGATTATGTTGCCAATATTTCTCATGGTATTATTTGGTTGAGTATCCAGAAGAATAATGTGTGTGCTTTTTGCTCCAAACAGAATGAAATATTTAATAAAAGAATACGCTAATGTTAAGAAAGTTAGTTATCTATAAAGTGATAAAGGGCTTGCATCAGTATTCAATTGTATTGCCAATTAGCTTTTCAAAAGTAAATTTTGGTCTAATCTTAGATAAATAGTCAAATAAGTTAGATTATGAGCCAAAATTACTTCTAAACAGCATGAGATATGTTTATATTTCAGATTATAAAACAGTTTCTATTCTTTAGATGAAATATTAAATATACCATCTTCATTGGATTAGGAATAAAACCCCAGTCTTTGAAAAAGATTCCCAATCTTTTCCAGATCTTTACTGGAAAAGTTTTTTTTTTTTCCAGAAAAGGAATCTCTTTTGAGAAATCAAAGCAATATTGTCAGCATAGGTGAAATTCCTGTATTCTGTATCTGACTAATTCCTGATGAATATATTAAGTCAAATAGATAAAAGAACTGAATTCTGTGGTAGACGGTTTTTAAAATTTTGTATCTATTACAATTATTACTAAGTGCTTAACATTTTCTATTGGAGAGCATTTTATAAGTAAATTAATGGTTTATTTACATTTAAGAATTTTAAAAACTTTTATATTATTTTTCCAAACAAAATCATAAACTGCACCAGTTTTTAATTTTTGAAAACATTTTTCATAATAAATTGTAAAAGATAGAACATATTTACAGCCGTTTCTTCCTAACCTAAAACCAATTTGCCTTATAATTCTGAATTATTGGTAAAATTCTTATTAATGCAATTAATTTCAAACAATATATATTAATGATATTGGATAATAATTTTTTGAATCATGGTTAAATTTATTGGCTTTTAAGATTACTATAGTTTGGGTCTTTTAGCCAAAACTTTGGAATACTTTCAATATGAATAATGTTATTGAATAGTTTTGCCAATCATACTTTCACTTTAAGACTAATTTTTTTTACAGATTGTAGTAGAAATAAAATAATCAAGTTCAATTTCACTAACAACTACAGATTTTATCAGATTGATATTAAAAACACATTATGAAAAAAAACATGAAATTCACATCTAATAATGCTTTTTCTCATTGTATCAAAGATAGATGATATATAAGATTAGTAATATGATTAGCAGTAATAATAGTTCTTTAAAAGGTACTTTTACATCCATCAAGCTTTCGCAAAAGTAACTAGATTCTATGCTTAGATCTTACAAAGTTTTGCATCTCCATGGTTTCTCTTCACTTTTCTTTTCTGGCATCAATTAGTGATTTTACAAGTCTGTCAGTAATTTCTGGATTTTTGATAGACAAAAATTGACTATAAGAACACTGCTGATTTAGTTCCAAGCTGAAAAGAATTGCTTTCGATTTATAAGAGATGGACTCTAGCAGTTATTTTTATGAGTTTGTTAAACCTTTTATAGCAAAAAAAAATTGAGGATTCTATTAATATTCTGTTCAAGATATATAATATTGATTCCAGTTAGCTTTCCTTAAATTCTATCTCAGAACAGTATAATTTTCAATTAGAAGAATGTGGATTTCAAGAATTAGATGCGGCTTTATGTTGGCTATGGAGAAAAATGATTTGATATCTATAGTTTTACAAGTAACAGAAGTAAAACTCCCCATAAAGTAATGCCACCCAGTATAGGCCAAAGTAATCAATGAACACAAGAAGGTTTGTGCATAAAATCCCTATCTAGTACCTACTCATCCAATATCCCCAGACTAGTTTCTAGCTTGTGGATTTCATCAGTGAGGAGCATGATGATGTTTAGTAGTTTTACAAGTAATGGTAACTATTTTTGTTGAAACAAAACATAAACTAAAAGTTGTTAATGCTCTTCGCTTTGCATCGTAAAACAAGTGTAATAAGTTGTCGTATATTTGTTTCTTATTTACATATCCGCCAAAAGATTAATATGAGAATTGAAATTTCCTATAAATACAGACACACAAAGATCTGGACGAAGAGAATAGAGCCAATTTATATTGAGAAGTTTGTAAATATTGTATACCTAAAAATTATATATTTAAATAGTGATTGCAATATCATTTTAACCATCTGCACTAGAAGTTGCTTTGTGTGATGATTCAAAATAAAAGGAGACATACCATATTTAGAATGTATTCTATCAATAAGCAATATAAATCTGAGAATTTTAAGAAAATATGCGTAATTAAAAAAAATGTTGAGCCTCCTGAAATTGTGCCGAACAATTAATTTGAAGAGGAAGTCCATTTTTGGTATATCAATGTTAAATAATTCTATTGTTTTTTGGTAAAAAAAAAAATTGGTCTATAGAGGGTATATCTAGCTACTTCTATTAAAATATTTATAATTTCAATATATTCTGGAGTTTTACTATTCTTTTATACATTTGTTTACTTTATTTTACATATTGGGAATTTTTAAAAATGTTATCATAATCATAGAAACTATATTTATTTCTTGTATTCCTACACATTTGATGATGATGTCCCTCAATTTAGAAATGGTGCTATTTTTTCTCTTCTATAACTTTTTTGGCACTTCATAATAACATTTTTCTAAGATCATCATTAATTTTTTACAGACTTCCTAATATTCTACTCTTCTAAATTAATCATTTTTAAATATTTCCATATGTTGCATTACCTTAATTAAAATTTTAAAGATGAATTGCTGCTTTTTTGCACCAACCTTCATGATAACATTTTAAATAGAATATCAGTTATGATCTTGCTAATCTCAACAAAAGTCTGAGCCATCTTCAAAGAATTTAAGAAATTTAGGGATATGAACTGTTTATACTGTTTGCTATTAATAGATTTTGACATTTTTGCTTTGCATTAATACCTATACTAAATTTTACTAATTTATGTTGAATCTATTATGCATATTACTAAATATAGAGGATTATGTTCCGGGTATAAGAATGCCTCTATTTCAAATCTTATGCCTATTACTGTAAATAAAATACTGATTTTCTATTAATCAATCCAATTCAGTTGTATCTTCATTTGGATGCTTTCAATCCATTTCAGCTTAGAATTTTTCTCAAAAAAAAAAATCATAATATACGAGTTTTTATTTTCCTAATTCTTTTATCTCATTTCTGTCTCCATAACCAAATTTACCCACAAGACTTTCATTTTTTAATCACTTTCCAATTCTAGCATTTGATCTGTGATAATTTTAAAATGTTTGATCAAAAGCATTCTGTATATCTATATAAAAATTTTCTATTTCTTTCAACACAATGAGAACTTATTGAATCAAAATCTGAATTATGTGCATTTGATATCGTCCATATAGCTAAATAACCAATATTGCCACTTTCTCAGATATATTATCAATTTCTATAATGTTGTTGTTCTGTCATTTGTGATGAACTCATGGCCTAAAGATCCTTGGATTGAAACTCAACCTATTGGCATTCAAACATGATAAATTATTAGATTATATTTTGATTACATTTACTTTTAAGTAGATCTAATAATCATAAATTTTCAAAAATTTATTACTAAAAGATCTAAACATCTTGACATCATTTGACAAAAATGCAGATATCTATATATCATCAGTGAAAACTTACCATGAAAAATCTTCTATGAAAGATTTATTATAAGCTTTCATAAATAATGTTAATTTGCCATATTAAAGGCGTTTTTTTTTTATCTGCTATCATCAGTTCTGAATTCATTTTGTAATAATTTCATTTTAAATTATTTATTTAAAAAAAAAAACTATGCTTATAATATTAAGTTTATCTTCATAGTTTTTCCATTTCTAGCTGAGTGAAACATTTTAATAAAGAATCAGATTCTTAAAATTAAAACTTCATTGCTTTAATAGATTGGAATATCATTGGAAATAAATAACAAAAACTGCCTATTTAAAAAAATTCTTTTTTTTTTAAAAAAAAAAAAAATATTCATAATCTCAACAACTTTTTCTATCTAAAGGGCACAAATTAATTTTATATATTCTGCTTGCTAACTTAACTATTTTTAGTTAAATATACCAGTCTGCATAAAAAGATTAGAAATATCAAATTCATGCATAATGAAAGACAAGGTTCCCAGTAATAACATAGTTATTTTCATAATTATAAAACAAATGTACAATATTTGTTTTTGACTTGTTTTTCTCATGTGTCATAGCATCAGCCGGGAAGCGAACCTGCTAACCCAGGACAACTGCTTGTAAAGCAGCCGTTGCTGACTTCTCGACCACCAATGACTTGTTTTTGTGATTAGATGTATAGTGAAGCTGCAATAAATGTCATGTCAATATATATCACTTTAATTATATGCTTTTAAAAAAAAATGAAAATGATCAAAAATAAAAACAATAAAATTCATAACTTTAATAAATTTTATGAGTCCGCATCAGTTATGATCTGGGCAGCAGCCATTTTTCATCTTGGAGTATATATGCTAAAATGTTACAATCTTAAACTTATGCAATATTATTTATGAATCATGTTTCTTCATGTTAAATAAATTGAAAATACATGCATGTTTTTTATTCCAAAAGTTTGATATAGTATAGTGTTTTGTTTAATAAAATATTTTCTAAACTGAAAATGCACAAAATTTTAAAAAAAATTGTACTTTCTTTAAGCAGTAAAATATAAGTTATGTGCAGCTGGGAAAGAAAAAACGATGTTCTGAAGTACGCTGCTTCTTCAAAGAGAATGGATTGTCTATTAAAGAAATAAATTTCTTGCCAATGTTGTTTATATGCCAGAAATATCTAAAGCTGTAACCATAATTAAAGGTTGATTTTTTTTTTTGTTATATAAACCAGTAAAATTTTAATATATATTCTTATATTGCATCAAAAAACTTAAAAAGTTTGTATGAAGAATTTGGGTGAGAATCTCAAATGGGTAACTGCAAGGCATTTCCTGTGAGTAGAAAGTGGTTGTACAGATTTTTTAATACTTCAAAACATCACAACTGGAGACACCATGTTTGCCAACATCAAAGACTGTGACTATATTTTTGAAGATTTATAAAAAAATATTGTCCAAAATAAGTATTTAAGTGTAGTGAAACTGAATTATTGTGATACATCAATATCTTCAAAAAGGTCAATAGTCTGACACTTTAATATTTTAATTAAAAATAAATAAAGATATTGTAATAAGTTGTTTTTTTTTTTTGAGTAAGTGTGAATGATTAAAAACATACACAATACATATATAAATGTATTTTCTCAATAAATTATTAATAATTATATTATTTTTTAAAATTTTGTTTACACCATAATCTTACTTTACATATGCATACTATACATATTAAAAAAAGTTTATTCTATATAAAGATGTGGATGTTGAAAAGTATTATATAGTTACAGAACATTCCATTATGCATTACACATTGTAAACAAAAACTTATATACATGATATACCTAGAACAAAATGTAGTGGATATTGTGACTTCATTGCACTTGAACAATCTTTACCTTAAAACTTCTTTCTTATTAAAATTACATTTGAATAATTAACAAATAAAATAATTTTAAATAAAATCCTTATAAATTTGAATACATATTTCTTCCATGACATTTCTTAATATTTTTTTTATTTGCTGTATTTAAATTTTACATGCATTCCTAAGTGTTATGTAGTTCTATTTTTTTAATCGACAAAATAAATTTACAAATTAAATAAAGGTTACTCTTCAACATTTACTGCTGAAAGTCAAAAATGATTTCTAATCTGCTGCAAAAATGACATAAATCTCTAACTAACTTTATATAATCTCCAATAATTTCATGTCAATCAAAATTCATCTCATCAATTTATACAAACCTAAATAGAATTCTGAGATTCAATAAACTTAAAGAATATAGAACTTTATATACTATTATAATTATTAAATATATAAATATGTTAATAAAATTATTAATACCTGTGGAGATGCAATTCGCATTGCTTCATGGGAACCTGTGTTGTTAACAATGGGAGATTTGTGTTCTTTGACTTCATTCTCTGCTATTGAATGGGGCTTTTTCTTCTTTAGTTTAGCTAGTATTGAAGACTCCCTTTCAGGAAATGGCGGCATTTCTTCTAATACTGTTGCCTAACATATTAAATAATATTGATTAAATATTAGTAAAAAATTTATTATGCATAAATTTGTAAGACACTTACCAAAACATCGGCAGATGTTACAGTGCTTAACTGAATATACTCTAATGCCCTTTGTTGTAATTCAGCATCGGCATTTCTCAAATTATTGTCACTTTTCAAAACCTACACAAATACAAAATTAAAAATGCGATTTTAAGTATTTTGCAAGTAAAATATAATCTCAAAAATTAATATAAAAATATTTTAGCGAATTCTAAATATTTATAGGGTCACTAGGGCAATTATATCAGCTAATAAGAACTTTTAGTAACATTGCCACATATTACTCAGAACATCCTACCAATTATGCCAACAGCCGCCACCTTGAACTTGAGGATCTTCTCTACATATATAATCTGATGATTGAGAAGGCTATCATGAAGTAGTGGTCTGCGGGTCTCATGATAAAAAAATACTGTGAACTGTATATCGCATAAATCAGCCATATTGTAAATCAGTTGTGGCATAAACCATTGTCTACAGACCCAAACAGCATATCCCAGTCGATTAGATAATATTAAAATAAGTTTACATATTATTTCTCATGACATTGCACATCATGTTCTTCTCAAGTATATCTCAACAAAGTGCACTAAAGCTTCTATTTGAAAATAATTGCAAAAAGTGTTAGCTGTATATTCATATAGCCTTATACTTTTTATTATTATTATTATTCTTATATCAGAAGACAAAAATCCACTTGATTTCCAAACTATTTAATTTCCCTATTTTTCTTTCACTTTAAACAAAATCTTTTCAAATTCTTTTTTGTTCTTACACTCAAAATGATAAATCTATAAGAACACTATAATAACGCAATGCCCCTTGATATCAGTCAATCCACATAATAGATGCAAAATGGAATATTTTTGTTTGCTATTCAAAGATTTATATGGATGTTTGATTAAAATAATGATAAATATAAGAATGAACATCAACTCAATTGCAAACTAATTATGGTTCACATATACATGGATTAACAAATTTAAATGTCTCATAGCTATATTATTTCAGCCACACTCTCTCTGAATTTATTTAAAGGGGGAGTATGGCCGAAACAATATAGCCATGGTGCATTTCAAATATTTGATATAAATTTCAGACAGCATTATGCATTGCATCTGTGGATTAACATTAATATCAGGGAGCATTACATTGATATAGCCACTACTCGGAAATGTATCATTTCAAATGTTGTATATTTTTCATTACTGTAAAATTCTTATTATACATTCTAGAATATGTGTGTTTGATATTTAATGTGGCATAAACATAGCAACAAAGCAAAAATAAAAACAAAGGTAAGTTAAAAGCTATCCCTTATTGAATTTTGTTTAATATGACCACTTCTATTCTCATAACACAAATTCAACAATTTATCTGATCTTCAAAGTCATTTTGATTATTATGTTTCCTAAAACTCTTCGTCTAGGCTATTTATACAATTATCAGATTATTGGTTTAACATTCCTAGTACATTTTCCTAAATTTAGCACCAGTTTCGCTTTAAATTCGCTAATAATTATTTATATTTATTCTTTTTTCATCAAATCTGTTAAAAATATTTAACGATTCGCTATGATTGTAGATTTACTTGCCAGCGATATTTTCATTTCCTCAACTATACATGTCACACAATAAATATAAATCTTTTCTTTCTTTTACTTAATCTCGAATCCCTATTCTTGTCTTAAACAACATTTCACTTTTCTTTTTTGTTATTACATATTTTTTCAGCTTCAAAAACAATCTTGATAAATCATTTCTCAGTTATTTTTTTTTACTTTATTTTATACTTATTAATTTATCTCACTGTTTATCTCAAACTTTAATGCATTGTATGGTTAATATTATTACTGTTATATTTTCTTTGCAGGTACATTAATTTTTATGTAGCTATACATCATATTATATTCTCCAACAAATTGTTTTGCATTTTTTTAATAACAACCAATCTTGATCAAAGTAAATGAGATATCTTTTACTATTAATCCAATCAAAAATTATAATTCTCAGCATAAACTTTAGCTTCTCAAGCATATAACGATAACTAATACAATTTAAAAAAATTGATCACTTCAATGTTTCTTTGTACAGCAGAATCAGTTGTCTATATATTTCTTTCAAGTGCATATCTTGCTATTTCTTTCCTAGTTTACCCAAAACCTTCAATTATTCTAATTCAATTGCTACTTGATCATTTTCATAAATGTTCTATGCAGTTTAACACAGTGACCACATGATTTCTTGAAGAAACCATTAAATTATTTTTATTTACAAAAGTTAAGATTTAATGCTATTTATAACCATTCTGCAAGATTGATTCTACCGATATAATACCCTATTATAACCAAATAATTTATTAATTGGTTCTTCTTTTTTTTTTATTCTTTAGTATAAAATTACTTTCCCATTCTAATAATAAATGTTCTATTTTATATCTAATTTTTATTCCTCAAATATTTTGCTGTATGTTTTTTATGTAGTAATTTTGTATTTTCCACTCACTGTTCTAACTATCTAATTTATTTATTAACTACAATTTTATTATTTGTATTAAATTTAATATTTATATTTGCCCTAATTTTACTCGCATTTTTAAGTATTTGAGCCTTCATTTTTCTCACAAAGAATCACAAAAACTGATAGTAATATATAATTACCACAAATCTTAACTGATCACAAACTGTAAAGCCAAATCACCACGATAACAGTACTTAACTACCAATCAGTTTTCAGTGTTAATATGCCTTTCATGCAGTTTGTATAAAACTATTGCAAAACATTTATTAATGATATCATTTCAATCTTTTTCAATAAATCCTGCTATTAGTAAACTTAATTTATATATTGCCTTTATTTCTCTGTTCTGCATTTCACATTATTACTATGAATATGAGGCAAACGGCCTCGAAAGCGCTTAGCGTTTAATATTAACTACATGATTCATGGTTTGTGACTTGCCACATCCATGTAGGTCAATGATTATTAAACTCTGTTAAAGCAGCGAATGAGTGCTACAATATAAACTATCCTAAATATGAAATGCAAATTTAAAACAAAACAAAAAAGTAACCAACCATACAGACTCTAAGCAAGAATCATTAGACGATTTATTAAGACTTTGAATTAGATTTGACAGTTATTAACTACATGATTCATGGTTTGTGATTTGCCACATCCATGTAGGTCAATGATTATTAAACTCTGTTAAAGCAGCAAATGAGTGCTACAATATAAACTATCCTAAATATGAAATGCAAATGCAACTTTAAAACAAAACAAAAACCACTTCTTCCAAATTGAGACTTAAGTTTTGAATATATAAAATTAATCAAAACTTTGTTTATGAATTTTAATACCATTCATTATAAATTAATAACAATTGTTTTACCAAATTCTTTGATGTATATTTAATAAGTTTCTTTTTATTTTATTTTGTTTTATATTATCTTAAAAAGATATTTGAAATCTTTTAAGATTTAAAATAATCTGGAAAGATAATATTATGAAGTGATGAAAAAAATGAAATAAAATATCTGTTACTAAAAAAAAAAATTGACAATAGAGATAAAAAAATATGGAGATTATGGTGGATATGTCAGAAAGAACTGCAAGAGATAAGAGGGGGGGGAAGGTAATTTATATTAATTAAAAAAATAAAAAATATAGATGGAGATGATAATGCTATCAAATATATAGAACGTGTTTATTAAAAGAGGCCAAAAAAAAAAAAATTGGAAAAACTGAAACCTACCGTTTAATGGCACTGTTTTCCACAAAACGGACATCAATATACCGTTTTAGGGGCTTTAACTTACGGTTGACAGTACAAGAGGTGTTTTTTTGAGTTGTAAAAGGCCGCTTGAGGGCGATGTATTCTATGATTACGTAATGAAATACTACGTCCATTGCATTGCGACAGTATTCGTCAAGTGAGCGCTCTTGAACTCTCGCTACAGTCTGATTTGATGGTGGCCGTATTTGAAAGAGATGAAACTCTGCAAAAATTCATTGTCAGAAATTTTTTAGAAAGTATAGAGGAATTAGTATTCCATATTAAGAATTGTCATGTCATCACACACGCTTTTGAAATGCACACAACTTGAAAAGGTTCTTCTTTTCAGCAGAGTTTTTTCCTGATTCCATATGCAAATGCCTGTTTATGAGCGAATCCATGCAAGAACTGTCAAATGTCGTCTGCAAGTTGTCCAAATTGGTCGAAGCTGAGTGAATTGCTGGCTGGCCACACAAGTGGATGTACAATATTGTGATTTCCCAGTAAGAGAAACTCCCGCAAGCATACCTATGTACGTCTGCATAAGGGAAGTTGTTGGTTCGAAGGCTCCAACATCCTGTTACTTACAACTTTGAGGCTTCCCTGTTATTTTATTTGCATGTTACTTTTGGCTGCTGTTTTTTATGCCCCCATAAATGGTGTTTTTTGTTTTTTTTTAACTTGTTTTGCTTCACAACTTGTCCAAAGTTTCGTTTCTTTTTGATTCAATAAATTATTTTATGGAGAAACTTCTTGTTGTTTTTGTTGTTCACATGATTATAAAGTAGGTAATATTTTATACCAAAAAAAAAAAAGAATTGTTTAAGAGTTTATTCAAAAGTCACCACCAAAAAAAAATAAAATAATAAAAAAGAACTGTGTGGTAACATAATAAAAGGTTCAAAAAGAAAATCCAAAAAGAGGTTGATAATTAAAAATCAAAAAAACCTTCCCCGCCACCCCATCTCCCCCGGCTTAAAAAAAAAAGTGTTCTTTAAAAACTAACTGTTTATGTCTTTTTTTTTTAAATTAAAGGCCCCAAAAAAATAAAGCTTTCTGTAGCGTAAAGATTTGAAACAAACAAACAAAAAAAAGCCTCATAATAAATTAACCAAAAAAAAAAAAAGATGACAATTCAAAATCAAAACAACCCCTCTCCTCTCCACCCTCTAAAAACCAACTATTGGTTTATTCAAAAGTACTGAATTATTGAAATCTTTCAGCAAATCAAAACATCAACCAAAAAAAAAAAAAGAAGAGAAGTTAAAAGCAAACAACCCCCTTCCCCCCAAATCTAAAAACAACAAAATGTTTGTTACTGTATTTTTGTGTAAACAAACCAACAGAGCGTTAATTGATAATTTAAAAGCAAACCAACACCCTTACACTATCTAAAAACAAAGTGTTTATTTCTTTAAAAAAAAATGAACCAAAAAAAAAAAATCGAGTAAAAAAAAATTTGATTTACTATTATGTAAAGAAACCTACGGACAGTTAGTCGTTAATTTACAAACAAACCAACACCCCTAGACCATCTAAAAAACAAAATATTTGTTTATTAAAAACAACAAAAAAAACCAGATGGAATAAAAAAAAAAAAACTTTGGTAGTTTACTGTCGCCGCCGAAAAAAAAATAACCGTTTGAAAAAAAAAAAAAAAAACTTTTACTGTAATATTATGTAATAAAAAAAAACTTTGGTGGTTTACCATCAACAACGAAAAAATAGTAAAAGCCGGTCGAAAAAAAAAAAATCTTTTACCGTAATTTATGTAAACAAACAGTCGGCCCGTGAATTGGTATATTGATGTGAATTGGGCGAAAAAGAGCGCCAGCAGACGGTAGAGTTCAGTATTCATACTATTACCAAAAAATCATAACTAAAAGAAAATGTAAAAAGCAAAAATGTAAACAAAAAAGAGGTACCTCTAAGATTTGATGTTTAATTTCTGGAAATAGGTTGATGAACTTCACATATGTTGATAATAATAACGCTCGAGTAGAAGCACTGCATAAGTGGTATTTGGAATGCAATAACTGGAACTGGACTGAGGGACTAAAAAAAATTAATAACAACTAAATATAATTAATATCCCAACAATATAAATATCATAAAGACATTCATTTACTCAAAATATCCTATGCAGAAGCATATGTAAATTAAGAATAAACTTATTATATATAAACATTAAATACTTTATTGATTTATAATTGATTACTTTGAAATTGACATATTTTATTTGTAAAATAAAAAAATAAAAAATTCAGCCAGTTTGTGTATAATAAAAATCTCTAATTGATAGGAATTTTATAAAAATAATTAATCCTATTTTCCCTTTATAAATTTAATGCTCAAAAGTCAAAGTCCATGTCAAGCTGTTAATTTCATTTATCTATAGTTATAAAATATTTAACTATAACTAGTAATTCAACACCCTTAACATACTTAAAATAACCTTTAATAAATAATAAAAAAACTGATCAAAATATTCTCCTTATGTCAACATATAACTACATACATCAGCTGAAACTACAAACAAGTCAGCCTTCTATTTTATATATGTAATTTTCAAAAATTGCTATCAAATTTTGATTAATGAAAATCAACACAGCTTTAATAAATAAATATTTAAACCTGTATATTTCATTATCAGAAAAACATTAAACAATCATTTGAGTGAATTCTCTTTTTATAAATCACACAATTCTGTAATATCCAGAAAAATATAATCAATCTTCATCCAAAAACCAACTAGTCAATCTTTTTGATCAAGTCAAATGAAAATGAAATTGTATGTTTATCAAATCCTAATTCTTCTTGCAAAAACTTTCCAATATAAACTGCTGTTTAATAAAACATACAACCTTTAAAATCTAACATAAACCTGATAAACCATTAAACATCACATGATCACTATCTCTTATACTAGCAACAAGCCAGAAACTAGTCTAGGAGTATTGGATGAGTAGCATTAGATTGGGATTTTGTGCACAAGCCTTCTGGCATCCATTGATTACTCTGGGTGGCACAGAGTGGCACTACTGTATGGAGAGTTTTGCCTTGTTTAATAAATCTGATAAGTAAATCTTCCTTATCGATTTCCATATTTATAATTTTCAAAAAATCTCTGTATAATAACAGTTGACAGAAAAATATTTTAATATAATTTTTTACCAAATAACTTGTTCAAATAAGCTCCAAGTGTAAAATTAATAAATTTTATTCTTATTGTATCCATAGACTAATTAACCAACAATGTAATCATAATTTTTCCAATTTGTTGACAAACTTTTCCTCTATATTAATCCTTAAACATTAAACATAATTTTTCATTTTTATCTTCTTTAATGCATATATTATTATTATTGAAAAAACGTTTTTCTATTAAAGAAATCTGACTATACCACATAGTCATATCTTACATCAGAAAACATAAATGAAGATATTTTAGAAAAGAACTTTCTAAAGATTTGGCAACTTCCATTCTAATTTTTAATAAGATCCTCAACAAATTTTATCCCTTTATCCAAAACTAAAATATCCACAGAATCCAAAAATCTATCAATTTATTTTACAATATTATATTCTTTTCTATTAAAATCAATACTCTAAGAGAATCATGTATGTAAAAACTGAATTTTTTTTTGTAGTATTTCCTTATTAATTGCTTATATGTAAATAAATGATAATCATAAAATTTTTTAAATCCAAGCCAATTTTCCAATTCACTATAAAAAATAAATTTTCTGAAATTATTTTATACTTTCAATTGATTTCAATTTTAAAAATATGCATTTACCACCTTTATAATAATTAATAATTAGATTTTTTTCATTATTTTATTATGATACACACATACATATATTAATATACGTTTTCAACATGTGTATGCATATACTTATAAATGAGTGTCTTTCAAAAATGCAGATTAGAATATGATTTATTATCTATGAATTTGGCTATCATTTTGAATCAAATCAATAAAGTAAATAATCAAATAGTTTTATTGTTTGAAAGTTTATAAGAAGTATGAGCACTGGAATCCAAAAGCCTTCTGTTCCAGAGTTTGATATTCTACAAATCATGTGGTGTAACCAGATGAATTATAGTTTATATAAACGGTATTACACAGAAAAAATATACAGATTATTGGAGTATATCAGTTTTTTTTTTTTTTTTGCTAATCGTCATTAAGTCCATTTAATACAAACATTAAAACACATCCCTTAAGACATCCCTTAAAGATAATCATTTTGTGTTTGGAATAATTTCCCAAATTGTCAACTAACAAATAAAAACAAAATTTCAGCAAAAAATAAAAAATAAAATAGATGAAGATGTATGATGCTTTTATTATAATCATTGTTATACCAACTAAAAATAAATATTGAAAACATTAAAATGTTCACTTTCTATTTATGATTGATTTTTTTATTTATTTATGAATGTTTAAATGAAGAAAATTAGTCTTTTTAAACATATTCTCTACAATCAATAAGCGTATCCTATATATTTACTTTAAATATAGCAATAATCTAACTATGTCAATGCTATGATTTAAATTTCCTAAATATTTGTAATTCTGACATACTATTGAGAAAAAGAACATTTAGATGCTCTCTATCAGATGATCTGACTAAGATTATAAGATTAGCCAACTTTTAAATTGTAAACTACAACAATGTAAGGTCATAGCATTGACTAGTTTCAGAGGAATCTTTTTCAATAGATGTGATAAATTCTAACATCTCTAATCACAAATCAGAATAAGCTTGAATTTTATTTCTATTAAGCAAATTTTACTTATTTTCTTTATTTTTAAAAATGTGAAACATGAAATATAGTTATTAAAAGTAACAACCTTACAATTAATAAAAAAAAAAAGACATATATAGTAATTATATTCTGATTATGTAGAAATTATAATCAATTTTTTTACAAATCTTATTAATATACATCTGTAAATATAAATTTAGATATTTTAAACTATTAATCAGTTGTTTTTACACATTTAATTAGCATGGATACAAATATATTTTAGTCGGGTAATAATTAATTCTATTTTTTTTTTATACAAACCTCATCAACTGAATTAAAATTATGTAAGATATTAGTTACATAATTGAGTATATGCCATGTAAGATACTTTCTGGAAAAAAAAAAAAGACAATCTTAAATATTAAAATGAGATAAACAAAACTGTATAATTTTACTTTTAATAAAACACCCAATATAGATCCTCTATCAGTTCACCATAAATAGAAGTTGTGAGATATGTATACTATAATGTTATATTCTAAGATAAAGTTCAATAAATTCTCGAAGGTATATTACAATAGTTATATTGATTTATCGTTAGTGATGTTTGGGATATTCCTGTGAGTCTTGCATTGACAAAGTTTCAGTTCAAAATTTGGCTATTATAGATAATCCTTATGTTCACAAAAAGTTAGAGAAGAGCACTTAATTTCACTTTTCCTAATAAACAAGATTTTGGACACATGAACTATACACTGAAACTTTTTTGTCTAAGAAGTAGTCATTTTACATCACAACAACAATAGTTCTGATAACATATCATTTTAGTAGCAAATATTTTTATTGTTATTTACGAGATTGTTTTTCATATATTTTATAATTATTAACACCAAATAATTAAAGAAAAAATACAAGAATCCTAGATTTGGTGTAGATTTTTTGAAGGATTACTAAAAAAGCTAATCCAATTCAAGTTCATATAAATTTATAATAGCTTTTTTATTCTAACAGAGTTTTATTATGAATTTATTTATAGGTTAAACTCCAACATACTAAATACTAAAACATATTTTACATGTTGAATAATTTATTTACTAATTAATATATAAAGTATATAAAATTAATTTATAAATTGCTTTCATTATTTATTGCAGTGGTAGAATAGCAGATTCTGAGGCTTAAGATCAATGAACTGTGAGTCCAGATCTGTCACTTAGAGTGCTCAAACTTCTGAACTACCGGGCAATAAAGTATTTGATTATTTTAAATGTTAAATAAAGAATTTATATATATATATATAATTACTGACCTTGATCTTTGATCACCAGCAATAAGATTTCCAAATTCTCCTAAAATGTAACCCCCAACCTTTACCATGTTTTCATGACAGGCTGGAGCTTGTAATGCCTAAAATAATAAAAAATAAAAAGATTTATTTTAAAAAAAAAAAAAATCTAAAATAATAATATTATTACTCTTTTATAACGACTACAAAAAATTAAAATTCAGAATTCAAAATTCATTTTTCTACCGTAAATATAAAAAAAGTTTAAAAGACATGTAGCCATTTAAAAAAATTAAAACAATGCAATATAATAATCATAGTTAGTTTGAAACTTAAATATAAATTCACTTTATTTCAGGAAATTCCTTTATATTAATATTTACCATTTAATTAATAATTTTAAACGTAATTTCTTTTAAATAATAAATTTACAATCCTGGATGTTCATAAATTATTTTTATCTTATAGATAAGTTTTACTGCTTATTTTATTGTAAGAGTTATCTTAAACCAACATCATAATTAAAAATAAAATCTACAAAAAAAAAGTTCAATGTCAACCATGAAAAGAAGCAGCAATGATAGGCAAAAATGTGGTAAATCAAATCGCTTACTATAAAAGATGCTGAGGAGATTGCAATAATATATTTAAGTTTATGGGGCATTGTTTCAAAGGTTTTTATAAAAATGAAGTCTTAAGGCTTACTAGGAGGTAAATAATTTCTGAATCAGCTCTGCATAAAAATATATTTACATCAGATAGTCAATTGTCAAACTCTAAATTGACCATACTGTTGTCTTTCCCTGTTATAAAATATTGATCGATTTTAAATTAATAAACAACATCAAGATAAAATTTTATTTACAGTATCAAACTAATCTTATTCCTTATAAGAATCTTATCAAAATGTCTTCTACTAATATAAAAATCTATTAATCTTACTAATCTTGCAAATAAGTAAAAAGAAAATACAGGAATAAGATCGACGCTATCTATCGTACACTGAAGAAATCTGATGAACTCTTATATTTATAATATCTAGCACATAATTTCAAGGAATAGAATTTTGGTTTATTAACACAATTTAGAATGAACATTTTTCCAAGTGTAATTCAATTTCTATAATCCATAGCTTCTCATATCCACACCGCTTTAGCAAATGTTCTTATCTATTCATCTAGTTTTTTCCCAGCTTATGTGCAATATCTCTGAATATGATTTTGACTTCAATCACCCATCATCTCTTTTAGTAAAACATTCAGAACAGCTGCATTTCAGCCTTTTAAATCTTTCACAAATGTCAGAAATATCTGTTTGTTTTCTTGGCCATATATTTTGTTTTCAATTCCTTTTTCTTATTCCCAATATACATTTTTCCATGGTATGCTTTGTGCACTGAAGTCTTTATACTGTTTTTCTATTTAAATGTTCTTGTCTCAGAAACTTAAGTAAGCACTGATAAAAGATATTTATTAAAAAAGAAGTGAACTTCCTATGTAAAGTAAAAAATATAATACAAATTAAATAAAATATACGTTCAAAAAAATTTACTGAAAATAATATCATAAATAAATATAAAAATAATAAAAATATTACAATTATATATACATTATCAACTTAAAAACTTTTTAAAAAAATTAAATAATCAGATACCTCAAATACTGTTTTAGCTGCATAACCCTGGACATCATCTCTATTAATTACTATCTGAATAACACGGTACCATACCTTTAAAGAGAGGAGAGAAAAAATTATATATGTGATACTAAAATAATCTGTTGTAAAATATAATCAATAATTTTAATTGGATAATTTTAAAATTGAAATTTTAACTTGGTTATTACCTCTTCACTTACATGGTCTCCTGCAATACGAATAAGATTTAAAATCACATCAACATACCATGTATAATCTACTGCATACTTTTCTGCAAGAATGGCTACTTTTAAAACCTGTTAGTTAACAAAAAGTAAAAAAGAACATTTAAAATTACCTACAAAATTAATAGTACATTTAAAGTAAAAAAGTATCAATACATAATAACAATTACAAGTGTATAAAATGTATATGTACATTCCTTAATTCTTGGGTAGGCTGGGTGGAGGGGGGGGTGGAATCTTTTTTCTGCCAAGGGCCATAAAAAATTATCAATTTAAAAATTAGCCTGCTATATACTTTAATTCAAAAAATTAGTTAATTTACCCCTAATCATCAGAGATGGGCAATCTTTTCAAATTGGGGCCATTTCAACTTTTCCTTTTTAAATTATGGCTATAAATTTTTTGTGAATTAAAAATAAAGTTACATCATTAATATTAATAATTGTTCCACATTTAATGGCAATTTTTTCAATTCATCTTTAACTACTTTTTGTGACATATTATTATTCTCGAATTTCTTTTTATGTCCCAGTAAGGATGGTCTTTTATAAATCCCCCTTCAGAAAATGTTTTTGAATTTTCTGGGGTTTTTTTTTGCAATGATGTAACTTGCTTTTTCTGACTTGTTTATACTTTTTATGAACATGTCAGCTACTTAATGAAACTTCTTTTCAAGTTTTCTATTTTAATATTTCTTTCTTCCCAACAATTTTGTTATCAGAATATTTTAATAACTAATGCTTCTTAATATTGTTCTTTACTAACTAAAATACTTTCCAATCATATCAAGCACATCAATTTACTATTTCTTTCTATATAAAAAAATATGCCTTTGGGTTATTTCTCTTGAAATACCCAATTTTCTGGGTTAATTTTTCTTATCTTACTCAATGTAACCATCCTAATAAAAAAATAAATAAATGTAAAATAATAATGATAAAACGAAATTAAATTCGAATTTTATTTTTTTAGTATACCTTTTTGCAAAAATCATTACAAAAACAAATAATGCCTTCAGCATCTTCGATTAAATGCGTAGACAGATAGATCGCACATTATACATAATTTGTTGGAATATTGCACTTCCAACAGAATGAACTAGAACTATTATAAAGCTTGGAAAAAGAAGAAGATCTAGTTGAGATAAATATTTTATTTTACTTAACTTTTAATTTAATATTTATAACATGCTCATGTTTAAATGGAAGTTTTATACAGGGCGATTTTATATATGTTTTGGAAAATGTTTGCAGGCCATACTGAAAGCTTTTAAGAGCCAGAAATTTCCCACTCCTGTTGTAGATTATTAAAAAAAATGATTCTTTACTCAAAAACAGACAGATTCAAAGATCTATATAACTAAGCTGAAAATATATATTTTGCCCAATAATTTATTTGTTAACATTCTGCAAATCAAATATATTATTTTACACAAAGTAATTCTGGAGAATATCATATGATTCACCGTAATACCCATACTACTATTGTCCAAAGTAATGAAAAGGCCAAAAAGAAGTAAATATCAAAGCTATTAAATATTATAGTGTTTCACTGCAAAAAAAAAAAAGACTTGCGACATTCAGAAGAAAAAAAATCTCTAAAAAATTTCATTGTTTTCTTTGTATATTCAAAATGTTTTATTTAATTCAATTATCTGAGAGTTTATCTATCTAGCAGTTTGCAATATGTTATTTGCTGCTTATTTATACAAACATAAAACAACATTTTAGCACGTATATACATATATAAGATCTAAATTTTCATTTTTAAAAGTTATAATAATGTGTCTTTCATAAATATAGAAAGAGTAAGTAATAAAAGATGTATAAATAGTTACTGTATATATGAAGTTTATGTTACAAAAATGTATAAGATTTTTATTTTCTATATTTTTTGCCAATGGCCGTTTGTAATGGATGAAACATTAGGCACCAGGTGCAAATAATGACCTTTGATTTAAATAAAATAATAATTTTTTTAAAAAAAGAAATTTGTTAATATCTGTGGAGTTATTTGAATATATATTATGCACAATTATACAATTCAAACTTAAAAAATTTAAAAATATATTTAATATTTATGTACTTCTATTTATATATATATAATTACATATTTACATTTACTGCATATTATAATTTTATTATTTTAATATGAACAATACAGTAATGAGAGTATTGAACACTTTGGGAAGAAAAAAACAAAGCCAGATGCCACATACATTATATTTAAATAAAATATTTCAGACTAATAAAAATAATTTCAATTAGCTAAAACAAAAACAAAAAAAAAATTGGGGAGGGGAGGGTAATAAGCACATGCTGTATTATTGATTTCTGATCATTGCACCACTAAATATATATCATACATAATAGCACTCCACACAAAAAATACTCTATACAGTGTTAAGTAAAATAATTATTATTATCTATCAGTGAACATACCGTAGTGTCATATAATGATCGGTGATGATAAGCGTTCGGTTTTTTTTTAAATTAAAACATACTTAATAATATCTATAAAAAATATTTCATAATAAATGCTTTTATTTATTGTGCACTAAAAAACCAAAAAACAATTGTTTTCTTCAACCATAATTGGGGTTTTTACATTTAACTTGAAATAAAAGCATGGGTTATCCAAGGTTATTTAATTCAATCACTTGTAAAAATTAATAACTGATCAATTAATTTCTTAGACACCCAGCAATTTTATTTCAAGTTAAATGAACTCCCAATTGTGGTTGAAGAAAACAATTATTTTTTGATTTTTTTAATGCACAGTAAATAAAATCATTTATTATATATTGTACCATTTATTTATATATGGTACAAATATATTGGCATTCGGTAAGATAGTTTAAAAGCTCAGAAGAAAAAATAAATTTAGCGATCTTATTAAAAAGACGCAATTAATTTTTTTTTTAGTTTGTATAGTTTATTTTTTTAAAACATACAATGAAAGTTAAATTTTTCATCCATATTTTTTTTTATCTAATTAAAAATAAAAGTAAAAATCGGAGAGAACAAAAGACACACAAATTACTAATCCAGATAAGCTAAAAGAAAAATATTTTAGCTAATTAAAGATGGCAGAATTATGCTAAAAAAATAAAGACTTTGTAACTGAAAAATACAAAAGAATGCACAAGATTATCAATGTGTATTTTTGACAAACAAAAGGTATGTGCAGAAGTCTAAAAACTCGACTTCGAATATAAAAAGGAAAAGACCAGTTAGATTAACGTCTTGGCTTGTCTGTTTTTCTTTTGGCTGGCCCTGGATCACGGAATCCAGGACAACTCTACGGTGAAATAATTCTTCAAGCGGGAGTAGACCGAAGCTTTTAACATCGTTCATCATGAAGACAGTCAAACCCAGAAAAGCTTTCGTGACTAGCCTTTAGAACCAGGACCAAGAACAAGTTAAAACTAATGGCCACGAGCTCATTCTAACTCAGAAAAAACTATGCATACTAATCTACAATCTTCTCACTAAACTAACCGGTAAGCTAAGATTAACTTTTCCCAATTGTGACTTAAAGTTTGCAAACAACTCTTTAAAAAATGAGCTTAAAATAATACTGATAAAGACTTTAATTTTATTGTTCAAGAGACTCTTGTTTACCCAAGAACTTTAATTGTTTAACTGTTATTTTTCATTAATGGATTCATGTCTGGATTAGTGTGTGTTCTCTCCAGTTTTATTTAATTAGTAATTTATCTTTAAACATTTTAATTTGTTAGAATAAAAATATTTATTTCTAAAATCAACTTTTCATTGCACGTTATTGATGATTATTATTAAATTTATTTATATTAATTTAGTAAGATTTGAAAATATAATTTACCTTTATCAATATGTGTTGACTAAGCTCCAGGAATAATAATATCTAGAAAATAACTAGTTACGGTAAAATATGATACCGATTCTTTTAAAAGCATTTTTCTTTTCAATTTTCGAGACACGATGCGACGGATTTCAGCAGATTCTTATATGAATCCTGGCACCCTTATAAAAAAAATAAAAGCTGATTTCGTCGATAGCGTAAATCGTAACAATTACTAGGTAGAGTTGATCAGGAAATATAGTTATGTTTTTAGAAATAGGAATGGAACTTTCTTCTTTTTTTCATAACTTGATCAACTCACGCATTTTATGTGTAACAGAGACCTAGTCAGACAGGCAAAACGCTTCAATATATATAATAAATTATATATATATATATATTTAATTTTTTAATATTCCAATATTTTTTGTATTTTATTATCATCATTACTTTCAACCATAATCAATCCACTGCAGGATAAAAATATCTGCAAGTTTAATCAAGTTTGTTCGATCTCTAGCCTCTCTTCTCCATGTCACACCAACAACTTTCATTATTTCATCCATCTATTTCGCATGTGGTCTCTTTCTAGGTCATTTACAATCTCTTGGGGCCCAGTTTAAGATATCAACTATCCATCTTTTATCATTTCTTTTAGCAATAGATCCAGTTCAGTTTCACTTCAGTCTCTTAATTCTTTTAATGATGTCAACAATATCCGATTGTTCTTACCTATGTATTTCATTTTTGATATCTTTTTGTTATTCCTAATATAAATCTCTCTATACTTCATTGAATTAAATCTCTATATTGCTATTTTACTAAGCATCCAAGTCTCACATCCATAAATAAGAACTGGTACAAAATGTTTATTAAACATGTTCCCTTTTAAAATTTTCTTTAATATTCTAATTATTCCTATTTAAAACAGAGAATGATGTAGAAAGAAAATTGAAATGAAAAATGATTCATAAAATAAAACAAGATTTGAAAGAAAAAAAAAAGTCTGTGAAATTAATTTTTTACATACACTGAAATAGATGGTACAAAAAAGTAGCAATTGATCAATAAAATTTCTACCAAGACAAAACAATTTATGAAGAAAAGAAGGAATATGAAAATATATAAAATTGATTGCTTTAAGAAGGATTAAATATTTCAAGTTTTGTAAAATGGTGTGAAAAAGAGTTGATAATGATATAAGAATGTATAATTGTGAACTAAAATGGAAAGTGGTAGAAGAGAATAAAAGTATTAACTTAGAGTGTAAAATAACATCTTGGTATTGGTAGAAAATTTTTTTCTGCAATATAAAAAAAAGAAAGATGATATCATGAAATATGTAGAAGAATTCTGTCAAGAATTACATAACAATAAAGAACAAAGAAAAGAATCTCATACAACTACTATACCTTCTTAATTGCACAGGATTTTACATGAAGAAGTGAGATATGCAATTAAATTTATGAAGAAGGGTAAAGTTTCAAGTAATGATGGAATTATAATCAATGTATTAAAAGAAGCAGGAGAAAAAATAGAAAATTTTTTGCAAAGTTATACACCAAATCTCTAAATAATAAAGATGTACCAGATGATTCGAAGAATGCATTATTAATATTAATATTTAAAAAATGTAATAAAAAAGATATTAGAAATTATAGATCTATCAATCTTTTATCATTTCTATACAAAATTTTTACAAAAGTAATTACTACTACAGTAAACTTTGAATTTTAACCAAACAAAAGAAGCTTGATTTAATTAAAGGTGGTTTTGGTACAGTGGATAATATCCAAGTATTGAGAAAAGTTATAGAAAGGATCAATAAATATGAATTGCCATTATGCTTTGGATTTGTAGACTATGAAAAAGCATTTGAGTCTGGAAGCATTTCTTTAGTGATTAAAGCATTGGATCATCAAGGTATAGATCCAGGATAAGATCATATTCTGAAGAATATTTATAAAAATACAACAGCAACAATTATTATTATATAATGACACTAAAAAGTTTAACATTAAGAATGATGTGTGACAAGATGACTTCATATCTCCAAAACTTTTTACAGCAGTTTTGAAAAAAGTATTTTGTGG
This sequence comes from Epiperipatus broadwayi, assembly GCA_028023455.1. Classification (NCBI taxonomy): domain Eukaryota; kingdom Metazoa; phylum Onychophora; class Udeonychophora; order Euonychophora; family Peripatidae; genus Epiperipatus; species Epiperipatus broadwayi. Next base: position 5,896,482 of record JAQFVV010012451.1, on the reverse strand, counting down.
ATTAAAATGGGAAGCTAAGGAAATAAAAATAAATAGAGATTACTTACATCAACTAAATTTTGCAGATGATGTAGTTGTTTTTGCAAATAATGCTTTAGAAGCTCAGAAAATATTGCAAGTTATGAGATGAAAGTAAGAAAGTAGAATTAAAGATAAATATTAAAAAGATTAAAATGATCAATGGATTTTCTCAAAAAAAAAAAAAAAGATTGATAATGACAAGTTATCTTGGTCAGATTATTACTACAGATGGAAACATAATGGATGAAATTAATCATAAAATTAAAAATTGGTTTGAGTGCTTTTGGTAGAAATAATTTAACATTAAAAGAAAAAATGCCTACATGTTTGAAAAGGAAGGTTTTTAATAAACGTTACCAATTCTTACTTAAAGATCTGAGACTTGGACACTTAACAGAAGCAGAGACTTCAGACAATTCAACCAATTATGGAAAGATATATGTTAGAAGAAACAAGAAAAGATCAAAAATGAAATATATGGGTGAGAGAACAAACAGGTGTTTCTGACATCATTGAAAGAATTAAGAGACTTAAGTGGAGTTGGGCTAGACATATTGTTAGATGATAATAGACTGTCAGTTAAAGTCCTAAGCTGGAATTCCAAGAGATTGCAAAAGACCTATAAAAAGACCACATGTGAGATGGATGGATGAAAAAAAAAAGTATTGGGATGATGTAGAGAAGAGAGATCTTTATTCCTGCAATAGATAGATATGGTTAAAATGATGGTGAAGAAATGGGATATATTTTTGGTATTAGCACAGTAAATAATAAAAATGTTTATTATAAAATATTATTTAAATATTATTTTTAATTTTTTAGTATGCAGATATTTTTTATAATTATTTCTAATTAAAACAAGAATAAAAATGTTGTTGCAGCTGTATATTTTAAATGAAAGAATTATTTTTAAAAAACCTTTTACAGTCAAAAGAAAATAAAATTCAATCAAAAGAAAATAAAATTTCATCCATTTTAAAAGAAACAACTTTTACAATGAATTGAAGATAAGATTTGTTTTTATTTCTATTCTAATTGAACATTAATACTTTTTAAGTTAATCCCTTTTTTTTTAAAAAAATAAAAATGTTTAAAAAAAATATACTGCCCTCTCACGTGCATTACTGAAAAATTATTGAACTGATATCAATGCATCTGCAATTCGATCCATTAACTCCTATACAGCAAAGTATTTTATTGTCATGCACAAAATTAAAGGAAATCCATTTGATAGAAATATGTTAAACATCTATTTCAAAATTTTACCTAAACAAACAACCAGAGTTTTAAAAGTGTTTAAAAATATTTATACAAATGGCATCTCATCAATTTGCAAGAGATTAGATTTCAAAAAAATTCATATCAAATTGATTCAATTTTTTTTTTTTCCAGAGTCAAGATTTAAAAAAAAAAAGGGCTTGTGACATTAGTTATCTAGATTCGCAAATGATATTATTATTTTTGCAATAACTTGTGACTTGTGATTAAGAATTCAGGGAATTATCAACCAAATTGAAGACATATGATAAAATACATTTCAATAAAACTAAGACTTCTATAAAAAATATGTAAACTAAAAATATTATAGTAAATGGAGGGAAAATGTAATATCTATAATTATATAAATCAGATATCAATTTAATTAAAACAAAATAAAATGATGTAAATAAATAGAAAAATTAAAATAATACTTGAATAAATATATTTCATGAATATAATTATATTTAAATAAACTAAGCTATACATTTTTAAGGTTGTTTTACAATAGCGTATTGAAACCACCGGAGGGCGTTATTTCTGTGATAATGCACAGAAATATGCCGTTTAGGTGGTGTACCACCACTAGCGAGCGTTCTATTTCTAATGCGTAAGCCTAGAAATAGTCCATTCGGTACGGGGTGGCTGCTTAGTGTCTATTTCTACGCTAATGCACAGAAACATGACATTGAATCTGCCGCAGAAGCTATCGTGTCAGCTTACAGCTCAGATTTGTCCTAAGCATTTTCGATGTGCGATCACATTTCCCTTTTGGCTACAGTATCGGGTGAGGGTGTCTGGAATTTCGATTGTCAAAACTATTTTAATATTCATTAAGACCACCTCCCCCTCTAACTGCCATCTTTTAGGAATGTCTCCTAACAATTATCAGCAGAGTCTCATGTTTCCCTAGCCCCCATTTCCTGCTCAAAAAATTTGGCAAGTGTAGGATTCCAGCGCGATTCGGATGAAATCACGCTCTAAGTCCTGCTTCTGCGAGAACAACGGCGAGTTTCATCGAATGGCTGAAATCGAAAAACTTGCTGCGAATGTCAAAGATTCTCTGACTGCTGCTGCTGGAAACGGGTTATCAAACAAAAGAGCTTTGAAGCTGCATGTGTGCTGTTCCTGAACAGCCCTAAAAGTTGCTTTTAATTGCCGTAAATATATTTATGTGGTTTTTTGGTAATTACGGTAAAAAGTTGGTCAACCTTCGAGTCGGAGCGTTACGTTCGCTTAGGAATTGTAACCACTCACCCCCACCTCCTTTCCCAAAGTTGGACCTTTCGGTTGTAAATGTTTGATACCGTTAAATGGAAATCGATTTGGTATTTGTAATTTATTATAAAACAACAAAAATATAAAAAAGAAAAGAAGCTGATTTTGCCGTAGAATACCCGACCGCCACCATTAACAAAAAATGTAAGTAATGAAAAAGAATAAAAAGTAACTACTTTTTAAAATTCATTTCGATCGATGTACCCTTTTTTTGTTTGTTTTCGTTCCAAAAATTGTTATTTGATAGATAGTAGTTTTGGTTAAATGTGATCAACAAAATCAAAAACATACATATAAAAAAAAAAAAGAATTCCTGCCCCCCCCCCCCCAAATATAAGTAATGAAAAAAATAACAAAAAAAAAATTAAGTACTTTTTTAAATTCAAATTTTTGATTTCTGCATATTTTTTTTTTTTATTTATTGTTGTTGCGTATTCCAAAATTTATTTGATATTACTTTACTTTGAAATGTGATAATAAACAAACCCGGTGGCGGCCCCGTAAACATTATATTTATCTTTGTTTACAAACAAAGCCCGCCCTCCGACGGTTGTAAATCAACCATTTTTAATAAAAAAAGAATACATAATACGAGTTTTGAGTTATAACTGTAAAATGAAAACTTTAAATTCTACTATGAATTAAATTGTAGGTGAAGAATAAAATATATATATAAAAAAAATTTTTAAAATGAATAAATAATAGGAGATAAAAATTTTAAAATATTTCTGAATAAAAATTACTAGATTTTTTTTTTCATGAATTTATATTTCTAAAACAATTTAAATCTTAAATTAATTAAATTAAGAAATTTATTTGGGGGGAGGGGTATCAACACACAAGATTTATTTTTAAAAAAAACTAGACATAAAAGGCAAAAACAAGAGTATAACATATAAATATGAGAAATTTACCATTTCTTCTCTGATAGAATAATCAGCAGTTTCTAAATATGCGAGCATTTCTGATACAATTTCTTCAGCGTTTGTTTTATCACACATTGCATACAATAAATCAACTGCTCTTTGCCTAACACTAACATCTCTTTCAGTCTAAAAAGAAAAGAAAGAAGTAATTGTAACAAAGTATAATTTTATTTTTTAATGAGTATATATTATCTTCATGCAAAAATGTCACTTCATTTATGGCACTAACTTATATATATATGATGACAAAATGAGCATCAACATACCCTTTTGTATATAATCAATTAGATTTCTGCAAAATATTTGAATATCTGATTTCCACACCAGACAGAATAAGTCTGATTTTTTTTATATAATATAACTTTAAACTGATTGGTTATAAATAATATTCTAAGCACTACAAGTTATTATTATTATATATATAATGTTTGGAACTATTTTCTTGATACGTACACCAGTCATTCATAAATAAGTATGACTATTTAATACCAAGGGGAAAAAAAGAAAGAATAAAAAAAAAAACTGCTCTAGAATTGAATTTTGCAATGATTACTACAAATAATGGTGTTTCAAGGACATGAAAAAAATTCAACTTATGTACATTTATTATTATAATTATGTTTTAATATTCACCATATTTAATTATGAATTTAAATATGAAAAGAAAAAGTTTGATGGAAATATACATGTAAGTTACATATTCAAATGCTGGTAAATACAATCATATTTAACATATATAGAATTTATTTATTTTTGATTAATCAATGATATGCAAACAAAACAATAATTATTGGAGTGACATATACTGACGACTCTTTATATATAAACAAGTTTCCAGAATTAACATAAGCAATAGTCATTATAAAGATTGTTTCTCCAAATATATAATATTAATATCAGAATTTCATAACACAAAAAAAAAATTACGCACCTTAAGAGCTGTAATAACAGTTTCTTGATGCTTCTTGACTGCTTCATGAGAAAACTCAGATGTAGCCAACAGGCACATACTTTCTAATGCTAAATATCTCAAGTTTGTTTCTCGATGTTGAAGAAATTGACCTAATTGATTGCAGGCTCGAACTAATAAGTTCGGCTCGCTAGCATAAAAAAAAAAAATTTAAGTGTTTTTTAAATTCCTTTCAATGAAAAATTGACTTGAAAACATTACGATACCTTTTAAAAAAAACTGATTAACAAAACATAAATATCCTAATGATGCATAATTTTAGTTATTAAAACCATTAACACATGGTAGAAAATTAATTCAATTTTTTTTTCGCAAATGCATAACTAAATAACAGCTTTTTAATACATTATCTATTTTTCTAAATATATTTACAAAGCAGCAATTGCATATACTTATTAAATATAAATATTCACACACATATTTACAATAGTATACAAAGGACAATTCAAGATATTAATTGTTAAATTTTGTAAAGGAGATAAAATGTCTTATGTGTGATACATAAATAGATATTATTCACCTGGCTACGTTATGAAGATATTAAAAGGGTGAAGAGAGATTTATTTGATGATACCTGGTCTTAATGATGTTTTTATTTTTTAATTTATAAAGTGATAGGAAAAAAACAATTATTCTATTATAACATTGATATCAATTGTGTTTCATGAGATTCAAAGCATACAATGGCAAGATCCTAAGATTAATTAGTGTTCTTCAGCTATTTGGATGTGATATTTGAGTCACATCTTTATTGGACTTGGGCATGTAAAATGTATAAATAATAAACAGAGTTCCTCAAAAAAATATTTGATGGTCAACATGGAGTATAGTTTTTATAGGAGAAGCAACCCCCATTTACATTATAAATATTCCACAAATAATCTTTTACTGGAAGACTATAGCCAAGGTTAATCTCAACAAGTAAAGTTCACTGCAGAAAATATTAGAAAACAGCATATCCGGATATCAAATAAACAGACCAAAAGATATAGTTATCATAAACTTCATCATTGAGGTTTTATTTTATTTTATTTTTTTTTGTCTATTTTTTTATTTTTCTACAGTTGAAATAATTATAATCATTGGCTGCAAATGATAAGGATTACTATATTTACCATTTGTTGTATTGTCCAAAGGCATTAAATCATTATCATTTATAATTATTAAATTTGTAAAAACCTTTATGTTTGCAACTAGTAATTTGCCATTAATTAATACAGTGAGTCAAAAGTTATATAATCTCACTTCACCAAAGAATTGGTCTTTTCTTCTAATTCCTCTAAAAGATAATTTTAAAATTTATTTTCATTAGTTGGCAGGTTCGGATATTACAGGGACTATAGACAAATTTTTTGTAATATTATCAACAATGATAGCTATATATACTTTAAAATTTATTTGAATAAAATTTTTTTTTTTTTTTTTGTCAATTCATCATTAGTCAATAATAATTTTGAAAGTTTCAATGACATTTACATTGTTTTTTTTTATGACATATTATAGTAACTCTTCTTTGTCTTTAGAAATGTTTCATTAGTTACTAAGTATTCTTTAAAAATGTATCTATAGCTCAAATTCATTATGTTAGTATTTATTTTAATGGAACTGCTTTTCCACATTATCTATTGCAAACATGGAACTGGATATCTATCAGTTGTATTAAAGTTTGGCTTTAGACTTGAAGTTCAATTTAAATTTCATACAAGTGATGGTGCAGTGTATAAGAAAATACTAGCTGATCAAAGATTTTTTATGTATTTCAGCATAATCATTCAATAAATTTTATAAAATAAAAAAAGAGTAAAAAATTTTTGCTATCACTCTAACTTGGGTTCTTTGACATATATATTTTTTTTCTAATTAATATAATACTTGTCACAGTCATGATTTCCCAATTTCATAGAGGCAAAACTATCCATACAGTAGCGCCACTCAGTGCAAGCCAGAGTAATCAATGGATGCAGGAAGGTTTGTCATAAATTCCTATCTAGTTCGTACTCATCCAATATCCCCAGACTAATTTCTAGCTTGTGGCTTTCATCAGTGAGAAGTCTTGGATCTAAGAGCACTGGACTAATTTCTAGCTTGTGGCTTTCATCAGTGAGAAGTCTTGGATCTAAGAGCACTGCATCTAGATCATAGCCCTCCAGCAGCCACCTTTTACTTTTTTAGCCATCAATAAAGCTTTGAATCCAAAATGAAAACCCAATAATGTTTTCAAGCTAACCTCAATAGTTTGTATAGATCTGAACCTAGTTCAGCATCCATACTTTTTGGTGTCTTTGGTTCTTTAATAACCACAACCATTATAATCCTATTGGGCAGGATTGGTATTAAACCATCAAACAACACGTGATCACCATTTTTTTGTTTTTTCATAAAGGCAGTTTAGCTTCTGTGAAAAATAGCTTGTGTAAGCATAAAAAATGATCATGTGATATTTGATGAGTTCCCAATTTATTCAACAATATCCTCAAATTGTTAAAAAAAAAAAAAAAAAAAGGCATGAGAATACATAGTTGGCTGAAGCTTACTGCTATCACACAGTAGTTTAACAAACAGCTTTTTTAGTTCCTTTTTTTTAAAAAAATAACCTTTTTTCCAGATCATGATTAATAATGACAATGCTTTATTAGATAATAATGCCCACTTTTATAACATTTTATTTATATAATTTATTTTTAACAAACAGTTTTTAATATGTCATCATAATATTCCATTATTGGGTTTAAGACTATCTTCTTGCTGATTTAATAATTGATTTCCAGGCAACTGTTTTTGATTCTTTCGCTAAATTATAAAAAAGATATTATTGTATTTCAAAATGAGTTAAATGTTTGATATTTTCTTTCCAAACATATAATGATGGTAGATTATAAGATGTAATATGTTGGACTATTTCCATCATTTATGAGTGAATATTGAATGTATAGAAAATTTTAAACTTTATTTAAACTTTTCAAATATAAACAACTTGTTAGTAATAACACACAAATAGACAATACAGGTTAGTAATTACACAACGTTTCGAGTAGTATTATTCTCCACTCTTCTTCAGGTGTTGCTGGCCTATATGCACAGTGACAATATTCGCTTAGAAGTTGAACTCGCACCTTTAGATTCTTGTATATTGAATTTAAGGCAAACGCTCTACCAACTGAGCTATTTTGTCAAAGGCAACATATAGTAGAAATTTGATATATTTATACTTGAGGGTTGGTTCAAATCCTCCTGAGTCCTTCAATTTTTTTTTTTTTTTAACAAGTCTAATTTTTTTTTTTTCCTAAGAGCAAGATTAATTAGAGGCTTCCATACATTGTGTATTACCACACTGGGTTGACTTATAGGATTATTTACCATTGTCATATGAGAAGCTTCCTTGGAACGTTGTGTAATTACTAACCTGTATTGTCTATTTGTGTGTTATTACTAACAAGTTGTTTGTATTTGAAAAGTTTAAATAAAGTTTAAAATTTTCTATACATTCAATATTCACTCATAAATGATGGAAATAGTCCAACATATTACATCTTATATAATGATTTTTGACTAACATACACAATATTCAAGCACAATAAAGTTTCCTTTTCTAGTTCCAAATTATAATTTCTTTCGAAGTTACTTTTACTAAAAATTGTAGATATTTTATAATTTCTTCAGCATTAAAATCAATTACATAAAACACAACAATCATAAAATGTTATCAACTGCTCTAAAAAAAATTTGAAATCTAAAATATTTATTTAGAATATCTCTTATTTTTTAAATAATATATTTATAAAAATAATTAAATTATATTATTATTTTAAAAATCAATCATTATACAAAACTTCCAACTTACTTTTTCATTATTTATATATATATGTAAAGTATAAAAACATAAATAAATTCTGATCTACTGTCAGACTTTAATAATTATACAAGCAAATTAGCTAGTTTAAAATCATAATGCATTTTTGAATATCATATTATTAGCACAGATAATATAAACATAAAGGCAAAAATGTTTTGCTAAATGTGTGATATAAAGTCAGATGTTCCTCTCTGAAAAAGGCCAATAACCAAAAATTAGTGTAATGAATTGAATACTGCACTATAATTTAATGTCCAACTGATTATGAAAGCTTATAACAAATGGTGCTGAAGTAAAGAAAAGGGAGTAAATTATTGTTCTTAATGTGGTTAAAAGGAAACATTAACATTTTGCAACTTCTTTGAGAAATTTCATCTATCCATATTATCTATTAAAGATACTAACTAATTTTTAAGAATCTTTTTTAAAAAATGATTAGTATGAATTTAATACATTAACTTAAACTAAAATAGCAATTATTGTGGAATGCCTATTAAATGGCATCTCATTCCTTCACTTTTTATGTATTAAGTATAAAAATATACACAAACATATAAACATGCGTTACACACAAACACACAAAATGTGCTACGTAATTATACTTTTACCCAAAAAGCAAAAACTTTTGTCTATTGACAGAATGTTATAGTGTATCTACTTTGAAAAAAATGAATGCATATATTTCTACTTATTTATTTATTATAGTCATTACTAAGAATAATAAACAATATACTGTGCATTCATAGAGTAAGAAAAAAAAATCTACCTATCCATATGAATGATGAGGCTGATGGCTTCAAACAATACGGCATTTTTGGCATTGGAATGCTGAACTTTCTTAGATTTGGGAGGCTCTTGAGCTTTGTTAAGGATAGTTTCTAAGCATTCATTTAGGCGGCCCCGAACTGCTGCATCCTCTGTTTGAAAATGAAAATTTAATAAGTTATAAGTGTGTAATTACTGAAAATATGAAATATATAACTAGCTTTTAAATTTTTAATCATATTGATATTTTAAAGTTTTTCTCTGCAAAGAATTATGTAAAGTTGTTAAAACATGATTTTAAAAAAAGACCAATTCATTTCAAATAGTTAAGCAAAAATATTTGCATGTTTTAGAGGGTGAAAGGTGATAATCAAAAATAGTACAAGTTTTGAAACAATAGATAAATATAAATGATAATTCAAGTATATTTCTTTTCTAAATATATCAGGATTCCTTTTTTTTCTTTCTTGTTTTATGACAACAATTAGATATGTTTAAGTTTGTTATTTGTTATCTAATATAATCATATTATAAATATTTTATTAAATACTATATATAGTACTTTGCTGGAAGATTCTTGGATTAGCTTTTCTCATATTTCCTTTATAATATTCCAGGTTCTCCCCCCCCCCCCCCGATTGTCATTTGACACTCTCTAAGACTTCAAAAATAGAAACCTGAAACATTAAAGGCTATAAATATAACAGGAATCAGAAATTCAATATAACCTTTATACAAAAAAAAACTCAAAAATATATTTTTTTAATAAAATATAAATTTTTTGCAAAAAGCATATAATAAAAATGTATGCAAAAAAAAGCTTTTGTGTGAGATAAAATAAAACATTGAAACCAAAGTAAATAGCTTTTTGTATATCCATAAAATTATAACTGCTCTAATAATTTTAATAAGCCTATAAATAAATATGTAATGCATTTTTATTTATTTGACCAAAAGATTAGCATTAATATGAGAACATAGGCTTTAATTTGAAAATTTATTAAATTAATCATTTAGAAATATGATTTGTGTATTGTAGGAATAGGTTCAGGCTTAATTGCTTCATGAATAAAATTACTGGTAAAAACTTTTTTTTTAATTTTGGAAAATAAATTATTCAATTTATAATAATTACTTGCAGTATTTACATTAAAAATAGAAATTTTATTAACAAAACAATCTTTTTTTTTTTTTTTTTTCAAATAAATTTCTATTCTAGTGATATTGGCATATATAAAGGCTAGATGATGTAAAAAATGTTCACTTCTCAAACAATTTCTGTTCGAAAAAATATAATAATAACAATTACTGGAAAATCAGGTTAAAATTTTTCAATTAAACTGGATAATAATTAGTAATGCAAAAAAAAAATATATATATATTTGCTTCAGAATAAACATACTGTCACTGTAATAATTGTATTCTAGTCCAAGGAAAGAAATGACTTGAAAATAATAGTTAATATAAATTAGTTTAATATTATTTAATCCTATAAAAGAATTCACATATTAGAAATGGCTAAACTAAAACTAAATATAAGTTATATTATATCTTTAATTAATAGTTTAATAATAAAAAAATAACATCTAAATAGCTAAAACTACAATTTATAAACATCTATCAGTCAGATAAAAGTAAACAGTTAAATGGCCTAAAGGGTCGCTATTTTTTACCATAAGCATTTTTCCATTTTCATTTTACTTTCTGGTTAAGAATAACTAAGTACTAATTTACTGACTAATATTAAGACAGCTAAATTAGCTATGAATAATTAATTACTTGGGGAGGGGGGAGTTCTATGGTTGACTAAAACCTCAAATAATTTCAAAAATTTTATGTAGGCTGATTTCAAACTCAGGGCACGAAAATTGTAGACAAATGTGTTACCAGCGATCACGTGGCTCTTTTTTGACTATCGTAAATAATAATGTTTTGTTGATTCAATAAAATTCCCATTTATTATTTCTGGTAAGAGTTAGGGTGGAGCAAAATGAAAGAGACAGTGAATATTGATTCTGACGTTTATGTAAACAGAATACGCTTGTTTTGGAGGTCTTGATAAAGCTCCATCTATTGATCATTAATACAAGCGATAGCAGGTTTTACGTATAAACTTGTTTTTCTTTTTCATATATATATAAAGAACATGTTAATAGCTCTAAACAAGCTTTTTTTTTTTTTTCATAATAAATGCTAGAAGACATTCAAATCATCTTTATCTATCTATACATACAAATGAGCAAATAGATAAATTAAAAGCTTCCTATGCCCTATTTATTTTTAATTTTAACTGGTAATTTTAAATTGTCAAATGCTTAGACAAAGCCTATATAATGAATACTGTCTTGAGTGACTTTGCACATAATTTTACACTCTCACTTTAAAACAGGCATGTGTGGAGATGCTTGAAAACATTTTAAAAAATATATTACAAATATATAGCAAATACATATAAGCTCAGAAATAAAAGGAAATCTGAATTATTCATTAGTTAATCAAATAAAAAGATTACACGATTATTTTATCATTTTATATGATTTTAATTTTTTTAACTGAAGTAATATTTTAGCCATAATTACATGGTGATATAGCATGACTTAGCCTCACTTCCCTGGTTCATAGAGAAAAACTGATAATGATTGATAAACTAGAAAGAAACAATTCTAAATAAAAATAAATCAATCAGAATGTTTTATTTAGAGAGAAGAATTCTACATCAAACTAATTCATTAATGGGGGCGAAAAGATTGCAAAATCTTCCAGTGATCGGCTACTGATTTCAAAAAAAAATTTGATAAAATTGTAAATAAAATAATTATACCTTCAAACCAATGATTTTTTGAGTAATTAAAAGTGCTAGAATGAATTATATTAAGAGGATGGCAAACAATAGCAAAATACCAATCTTGGTGATCAATTTAATTCAACCAGTCTTTGGGCTAGTAAAATGAAAAATGATTTGGAACTTTCCAAATAAATATGAATAAATTCTAAAAAAAGAAGTATATTAAAAGATCCTTATATTATATTTACATATATATTCATTCACTCAGAAAAAAAAGTGTTTAAGATAGCTATTGTTCTCTCTCACATACACCTGGATCTCATTTTATGCGATAGATAGGTTCCTCAGAAAACGTGCACAAAAATAGACTTAACTTACCTTGAAACATGGGGGATAGGTTACTGTAATTTTCGAAAATCACATAAAAGCAAAGCAACAACGTAAAATTACTTTAAATTCGCACAAAAAAAAAAAAAATATGACTAATAAAAAATTTCAAATTTGAAAAAAATTGATAAAAGACAAACTTTTTTTATTAACTACAGTATTTAATTTTATTCAAAACAATATATTTTTATGCGTAATTTACATTTTTTTCATACATGTACGGTATTTTAATCATTATTGTTATTTGAGACATCAGATTCATCATGATGTGATGTGATGTACTGTAGCTTCTCCTTAAACGAAGTCAAGAGGAAATACAACTAAAACGTTTTCCAATCACTATTAATCCTTCTCATTTCGCTAAGCGATCTAAAATTGAAATTTTTGTTTCCAAAGAAATTCATTTTCTTGGATGTTTTTTTTCTCTCCATTAGAGTAAACTAAAAGTTGAAAATAAAAATAAAAACTTAGACTTACGATAATAAAAAGACACAGACTCATCACTGTTGGGCAAAATTTAATTAAAACTAACAATTAAAAATTAAATTCTTTTTTTTTTGTTTTTAGTTTTTTAATTTTCAATTTCGTTTAAAAATCAAATTTCATCGTTTCACATCACCTTAATCTCAGGTCACATTACGTAATTTTTAAATTGTTAATTACAATTAAAAATCAGATTTTAATTGTCAAATTTAATTGTGCCCACCGCTGTTATTCACCTTTTAAAGATAAACTTGCAGACACTAAATGATTAATTGATTATGTACACTTTTTAAAAAAAAGCAAAAATAGAACGTGATTTAAAAAGCAAAAACAACAACATACATAGTGTAGGCATCTATAACATTTGAACGGATTTACATTACAGCTGTATAATCTTGTAAAATTTAATGTGTGTATATAAAATGGGGAAATCTTGATTTTAAGTGAATTATGAACTTCTTTATTGCATAAAATCTATTACAGTACTACTATAAAGTGCTGAAAATATTGAAATCATTAGATGGAAGTCGAACTCCGATAATGCGCTATTACTTTAAATATGACATGAGTGCATGAAATTTATAATATTTAAAGTAATAGCACATTATCAGAGCTCGACTTCTGACCAAATAATTATCGCATAAAAGAAAACCGCATACAAAGATATTAAGAAGAAACATGAATTGCATAACTTCAAAATTGCATTAAATAAATCCGCATAAAACGAGACCCGGGTGTATATAAATAAAATAAATGAAAATCAATCTAAACAAAAAATCATTTAAGTCTTTTATAGATACTGGTGGAAAATATTAGTCTGATGGAACTTGGCAATTTGATTATCAGTTAAAAGTAGCATACTAAAATAACTTAGTCATCATAAGTAATTACATCTCAATTCATTAATGTTTACTTTAAAAGAGGGTAAACATGTCAAAAATAGGTTAATCAACTTGTGCAACTTTATAGAATCAAGATCTAAAGATTCAAGGATTTCCACTCAACTATTGAACTCTATGAGTATGTAGTCTTCAAACAATAATATGGCAAATATTATGTCTAAACAAAAAAAAAAAGATGACTTATTACATAACATACATTACTCGACATAGTATAAAAATGTAGAATGGAACTTATTCTAAAAATTACGAAAAAGCCAAGCTCGCTCAATCAAATTTCGGGATTTGATTAATCACCCATTAACTGATATCTGCAATAATATGTCACTGTCACTTATTGGTAATGAAACAGACATGCCTGAGTTGATGTCTAACAACTGTTTTCAATATTGCCAAACATTTTCTTGAATACCTATACACAATCATACCTTTTTGAAATCATATCAACTGCAAATAATTTTGCCAACAAGAAAAAAATGTATATAAAATATTTACTTACATGAGTGGTAATAGTCATCTAATCCCCTAAACTACTAATGATTAGAAAGGATAGCACAAATTTATTATCTCTTCTGTATTATTACATACTTAAATGAAATAGAACTTATACGTATTAGATGACTTTAACTCTTACCAATTCTCGCAAATAAGCAAATTATTAATTGATAAATCTATTGTTCAATCTTAATCACATATAACTTAAACTATGTAGTTCAGTTTAGTATGCCTTGGATTATTTTTTTTTACAAAAATTAAATACAGAGATTATATTCTATTAATCTATTTTGGATTCTTATTATTACTGAAAAAAGACAACTATAACACAAATATGCATTATTAATAATATTTTATTCTGCTATTTTTTTTTTCACATTATTCCGTCTTTGCCATTTTATTAGGCTTCATAATTTGGGTATTAGATGCAAAGAAGAAAGGGAAAGGGTCCAATGGTTTCTGGAACTAAAATAATCAATGTTCTTAAGCATAATTTAAATTCCTAGTTGAATGTTTATATAAAAAATAGTGTCTCGGTCCAATTTCATTTTAAATGTGCCATTGCCAAATCAAGATCTTAAAATTCTTAAATCGAATGTGTTCATTGTTATAAATTACTAAATTAAATAATTTATATTATTCATAATCATTTAGCAGAAGTTTATAATCACCTCTACAATGACACCATACAAGTCAATGGCAACTGACAACCAGTGTTAAGAGCTTTAAATAACTAATTTGTTTCATTCCATCTCTACAAGTTTATTCAAAATATGATAAAAATAACTATACCATGAACTCTTCTTTGCCGGTGAGCTGTTGTAAGTCTGGCAATCACACTTAGATTTATTAGAGCATTCAAAGACTCAGTAATTTAACTATTATATATTTACAACTAGGTGAATAGACCTTAGGCAATGATACAAAATCAGATAATGATCTCTAATGATAATAACTGTGATCATCTTATGAAAAATGTCTTCTAATGTCTTACAGAAAAATAAATGATCAAATGTTGATAGTTTGAGTAGTTGGATAATTTTTAGGGCATCAGAAGCAACTAGTTCAAATCAAGAATCTTTAATCCTTAAGTTTATCACTCTATCACAGAGTTAAACTGTAATTCATATGTTAAAAAACCAACAAGTTTATGTGCAATTAAAGTGCCTTTTAGCAACAATGTCTCATTACTACTAATTCCATAAATTATGAAGTTTGGAGAAATATAAATAATCCCACCAGTTAAAATTATTTTCTTACAGAGCACAATTTCTTTTAAGTAATTTTGTCATTTCCAAATGAACACTTTCATCGAATCTCTGAATACAAAAATGATCATGTTTGTTTGTTTTTTTCAGGTCATCAAGGCAGTCCATTTTATCAAACTCACCAATTAATTGTGAAGAGATATCTGTAAGAATGGTTAGTAGTCATGGCTAGGCATTAATTCATCAATTTTATTCAAATAAGTAATATTGTATAAATTAAAGATCAGATGCTATTAGATTATTATAACTTTGTTATAATAAAATATAATACATCATAAATGCCAACAATTTTGACTGGTTAGTATAAGTAAATTACAACATCACACCTCTCATACATAAACAAGCCAATGAAATATCAACAACCTATTGTCAAGACAACAAACTATTTACTACCCTAATCTAAAATTTTTAAAGACTACAAATGAAAGAAAATGACTAAAACAAAATGAAATTAAATCTGTCTAAACATTTAATAAGCAAAGGTAAATTGTTTAATGGTAAATGAATAAACTATCATTTTTACAATCTTTCAACCAAAGTAATATGCAAAATTTTAAATACAGTAAACCAAAACTGCCGATAGTTAACTGATTACCATATTTAAATTACATCACTATAATCATCATACTTAAACTAATTAAAACAGGCAAAACTCTTCATACAGTAGTGCCAGTCAGTGCAAGCCAGAGTAATCAATGAATGCCAAAAAACTTGTGCATAAAATCCCTATCTAGTGCCTATTCATCCAATATCCCCAGACTAGTTTCTGGCTTGTGGCCTTTGTCAGTAAGGAGACTTGGATCTAAAAGCACTGCACCTAGATCTTAGGATCTAATGTAACCCTCCAGCAGCCACCTTTTATTTCTACTTAACTACAAAACTATGAGAATAAAATTGAAAACACAATAATATTTTCAATCTAAGCTCATAAGTTTATATAGTCATATAGTCCGAACTCAGTTCAGTACCCATGCATTTTGGGTCTTTGATTCTTTAATAACCATAGCAATCATTATCCTGTTAGGCAGGATTGGTATCAAACCACTAAACATCACATGATCACCATTTCTTACGCTTGCTCATAACTGTTATTAAAACAGGCAAAACTCTCCATACAGTAGTGTTAATCAGTGCAAACCAGAGTAATCAATGGATGCCAAAAAAACTAATACAATGTCAGTAATCTGCTTGTCAAGGCAAGCTACAATTAGGCAATAAATGTATGAAAAAGCATTAATGAATTATTTTTTTGCATATAATTTGTCACTTCTCCAGTTCTATTGATAAAAATTTTTCATTGTTGAATTTTTTTTCAGCACATTTTACGTTAAGCTAAAATCATACAAGCAAAATATCAACAAATGTATAATAATTGATAATCTCTAGCTATAACTAGCTGTTATATGTGGCAATTTTAAATTGATATTTAAAGATAAAAAAATTTAAATAGTAAAGTATTTTCTACTATTTTATAAAACTTTGACTTTTATTAACTAATCTGCCTTAAAACTATAACAATCTTTTCTGGATGAAATTAAAAATAACTCCCCAAGTCTGTTATTTAAATATTTATTTAAAAGTTTATAATTTAATTCCCACATTATTTGCATCCCTTTTTATATATTTTTGGAATTAAAAGTTATTCTTTATAAAAGATTGCACAAAATATCAGAAAATATTCTAATACAAAGAGAATCATAAAAAATCATGTATGATTATGTGTCTGAATCTAAGCATGTTCATATTACATATATTAAGGTTAAGATTTTTTAAAAATAAATGACAAGATCTTATATTTTAGATTCATCCACTTCTCTTCCTCTTTCCTTCTTTATTTTTGCTTTTCTAACATATAACATATAATAACCACATTCCACTCTTTTGACAATTTGAAGGAAAATATATTTATTTATTAATATTACAGTTTCGACTGTTCCTAGCAGTCTTCGTCAGATCTTATTATCTACTAACTGTGTTACTCCACACAGTTTAGTAGATAATAAGATCTGACGAAGACTGCTAGAAACAGTTGAAACTGTAATATTAATAAATAAATATTTTGCTTCAAAGTGTCAAAAGAGTGGAATGTGGTTATTATATGTTATTCATCCACTTGTAGTTAACATTAGCATTACATAGATGTTCCAAGTGGATCCCACTAGCTATCTTCTTGGATCCAGTGAAAACATAGGTACAATGCTTACACTAACTTGAAATAAACATAAACATGGAAAGTTCATGAATAACATATATATAAATTGCCTCTTGCATATGTGTATGTACATATCAGGCTCTTGATAAATAAAAATCTAAAAATAAAATATAATAACTACTAACCAAGCCAATAATTATTACCTGGTGGTGGATAATTCTGTAACAATCTTAACAGTTTGACAGATAACCAAGGAGCAGGAACGAAATAATATGTGTAGTCCTGAAGATCTGTATATGATGAAGTAACAATCTAATAGAAAAATTTCAACTAATTAAACAAATGGGTTACTTTAATGAATTATTAAATACTTTAGAAAAAATTTTGACAATATCCTTACCCGACTAAGCCTTGAGACTGCGAGGCTAACACAGCCTTTGTATTCATCAGGATTCTTTTTTACTAGAGCCTCAATAAGGCTTGTGGCTGCAGTCACTACACCCTAGAACCCAAATTCTATTACTTTAATAACATTTTAATTATCAATAACTATTTATTTTAGTTATAAAATTACCACCTTTTTTTTAAAAGTTAAAATGATGTGCATATTTAGGTAAAATACTATTAATTCAAAATCTTAATTTCAGAACTTTTTTGGAGTCATAAATTTTTCTGATCACTGTAAACTCAAACTCTACTAAAAAAAAAAAGAGACAGCTTATTGCAATTAAGCTTATTAATTTACAAGTATTTACTGAATGCTTTTTCTCCCTTTAGTTTTGTTTGAAAATGGATATATAAACTAATTTATTAATTGTAAATGAAATTTTATTTAGATAATAAAAAATTAATGATATTTTACCCAAATAATGTTAAGTTAAAATTACCTTCTCCATAACCAAAAAGATTATGAATATCTATTTACCCCTTTTACTTCAACTAAAACTCGAACAAGTTATTATAGGTTTAATGAAAAAACTGGTATAGCCTCAGGGATTGTCAATTATTAGTAATTGATAATATATAGATAAAACACATGCTCTTTTTCTTTATATCTTAAACAAAATTTATAAAGAAGAATGTGTTTTATTTATATATTCAAATTAATGGGCTATTTAAAGACTGTGTTTGTGTTAGTGATTTACTTTATTAGTAATTGATAATTTCTTGACAACATTAAAAGGTTAAAGGTTATTTCTATTTATATAGAT
This sequence comes from Epiperipatus broadwayi, assembly GCA_028023455.1. Taxonomy (NCBI): domain Eukaryota; kingdom Metazoa; phylum Onychophora; class Udeonychophora; order Euonychophora; family Peripatidae; genus Epiperipatus; species Epiperipatus broadwayi. The sequence goes on along the minus strand of JAQFVV010012451.1, from coordinate 5,877,732 downwards.
ATTATCTCATTTCTATTCTTTATTATAATAATAATATATATATTTTCAAAAATAAAATATAAATATAAAAGTTATAAAGATACAACAATTTAAATTGAATGTTTAGACAATGGCAATATAATATAAATATAAAAAAAAATCACATTTGAATTAAAGTATTTGATTAATTTTTTGTAGTTTTTAATATGTATAAATAGATTGCTTTGAACATTTAATTTTGTTATGATAATGTTTATTTGTACCACATATTTTAAGAGCTGTGAAAAATACTGTCGGACAATCAAAATTACCAACTATTTTTTTGGATATAATAAAATAGTAACCTTGCATTGTGTTTAAATATTAGCATTTACAATATAATCATGAAATAGGCTTTTTAACTCTGCTGCTTTTTCCTTATTGAAATAGAATCATCCAAACCATTTTTTTTAAATTATATATTGATTAATTTTAGATACTTTTGTTTTGATATTGTTAATTTGAAAAAGAAAATGTTAAAATAATTTATTTATACACATTTAATGTGTCTTTATAAGCAAGAAAAGTATACTACAAAAAAAATTTTGAATATTTAATCTAAAAAAAAAAAAAACCTTTAGATATATATTAAGCTTAATAATAATATAAGAAAACATAATTGTGAATTAACAAAGAAAGCTACAAAAAAAAAAATCTCGAAAGTGTAAAACATCTTGGAATTGATAGGAAATTTATTTCTGCAATAAGAAAATGGAACTATTACTAAAAAAAGAAATGACATCACGAAATGTGTGGAAGAATTCTACAAAGAATTATATACTATAAAGAATAAGAAAACAAATTATCTCCTACAATTATTGCATCTTCTGAATTGCCTAACATTTTAAATGAAAAAACGGGACATGCAATTAAATCTATAAAGAATGAAACGATTATGAAATAATCAAATAATCAAATCATAATCGATAATCTAAAAAAAGCAGGCGAAAAAAAAATAAAAGAATTGTTGTCAAAATTATATAACAAATGTTTAAATGATAAAGATGTACCAGATAATTGAAAGAATACAATAATATTTTATCAGATCTATAAAAAATTTTTTTACTAAGATTATTATAATTTGTTTGCAGTGAACTTTGGATTTTCATCAACAAAAAAAAAAAAACTAGATTTAAAAATTTCTTTCTAATAAAGTATCATCTTTAATTGTGAATAAATCAAAACTATAGTTAAGAAAATTCATGGAATTGAGGCCTGGGTAGCTGAAATTCATCTAACACAATATTATCTTTGATGTGAGTGACTTTTTGATGATTAATAAATACCATCCATAATAACAAATCCAAGTAACATTATTTGCTGTACTACGATCAAATACTCACTTAAAAGATAAACTTTCTTATTGCAATAAGATTACTCCATTTACAGATACTGTTCGTAAACTAGAAATAATGCATTTGATGGTGTAACACTGTGCTTTTTGAAAAGCATTACGATAGCAGTGAATTTAATATAATAATATAAAAAAAATTCATTTACTAATTCATCTAAGTGCAGAATACTTCCACTTTTAATGGTTAATGGGAGTTGGAGAGAATAAATTTAATTATAATAGATATCTAAATTCATCCATAACATTACTAAAAATATGTCACAATTTAAGATCTTAACAAGTAAGATGCTCTATACCAAAACAAATATTTAAAAAAAAAAAAACCTGATATAAACAATGCTGCTATTAGTATTATCAGTTTTTCGTCAAATACTGGTAAATAGATATACATGGTCCACACCATCAATAAATGTTTAATTTACTTATGCTATAATAGATCTGAAATTCTTCATGAAAACACAAATAAGTTCACTTCTTGAATGGAATTTCATTTGTGAATTGGTTATCACATATTAAAAAAAAATCTATATACTAAATAAATAAATAACTCATAGGTAGGATATCATTAAACATGAGAAAATTTACACTTAAATAGAAAATAAGTTTACTATGTGTGTATACACATGTTAAAAATATATTTTATACATATGATGTATGCTTTTAAATTGTTAATATATGTACGCAAAATTATAAACTGCAAATATTTACAATACTTTATATATATGTAATAATATAAATAATTTTCTCATAAATTATACTTGCCATATGTTGATCATTGAGTAAGTGGATTATACGAGAAGTCCACTCTCCAGCAGGAACTACTTCAGGTGAAGTTCGGAATAGCCTTAGCAGACACAATGCTGCACTCTGCTTCACTACATCCATTGTATCTCCTGAAACCAGAAGCTTAGGAATTTCCTGGCCAAAAGCTTCAGCCATTTCTTTGCTGCCGATATTAGCAATGCATTGTAAGGCCAAATTAACATGAATAGGATTGCGGCTAGCCAAATCATTTTTAATAGATTGAATAATAAGGCGCAACAATTCACTGTTTGCATTTACTAATACGGAGATAAACAAATAACCCTTTAAAAAAAGGTAAACAAAGAAAACATATTAGCATTAAATTTATTTAATATAATCTTTTCTATATAACAATTTATGTAGGCTTAGCGCTTTCAGTTTTGTTACTTCATAATCATAGCTTCTCTAAAGAGGCTATGATTATGGAGTAACAAAACTCTGAAAGCGCTAAGCCTACATAAATTGTTATATAGAAAAGTTTCATCGCAACGCATCAGTGTATTATTAATTACAAAGTAATGGTGAAATAAAAAATATTTATTAGTATAATCAGAAAAATCATGAATAGAGTTAAGAAGCAGACAAATGCCAAAAGAGTGCCACAAAGCAACACGGCAATATACTAACGCAAATTTTTTCTATCATTTTAATTTTATTTAAAATTTATTTAATTAATAGTCCCCTCACCGTACTGGGAAAGGGGGAAAGGTTAATTACTAATTGTTTGGTGGCGTTGGGGTGCTAAATAAAGTCATTACAGCTCTGACTTTCATTTTAATAATTGAAAAAAAAACTTTTAAGATTTCACTTGCCTTCCTAAATCTTTTTTAATATCTATTAATTTTAAATATATATATAACGTTCAAATTTATTTATTAAGCACATAGACCATATGAAATTAAAGAGAAAGGATTTCACCTTTTTAACATATGCGCCTTATTGATTTTATAATAACTTAACCATGCCATGTTGAGTACAGAAGAGATTCTCAAACCAAACACAAGATAGAGACTTTATAAAGATAAAAGTAACTGTCTTATCTCAAACCAAGACACTTCAGATTTGCCTATATAAATCAGAATTTAGTTAAAGATAAAATAGCCGCTCTTATCTTTATAAAGTCTGTATCTTGTGTTTGGGTTTGAGAATCTCCTCTGTACTCAACACAATATCATTGAGTTATTATAAAATCAGCAAGACACATATGTTAAAAAGGTGAAATCCTTTCTCTTTAACATACATATATGCTGAAATTGTAAATCAAGAGTTTTAATATGTTTATTAAATTATTAGTACTAAGTATACTTTTGACATTCGCATCCATAGTATATTTAATACTAATAATTGAATAAACATATTTAAATTCTGACTTAATATTTCTTTTTATATTAGTATTAATATAGCAAAGTATCAAAATATATTTATATACATGAAATTGTAAATAATACATTTATAAATCTATAGACGTTAGGACTACAAAATTTTTTTAAAGAGACTGAATAAGACAGTATTAAAAGGGTAACTATTCTTTGAAATATTACATCAAGTGTACCTAGAACTACCAAAGTTGGTGAGCGTGATTATAACCACTAATGAAGCATCAAAAATAATAGATGGAAAAGTGCCATGGCCCTGCTTCACATCACATGGAAGGCCTCAAAATTAATTCTAAAATCAGTAAAGGGCATTATATAATCTATCAAATGTATTGATTTTAATGGAAGTATTACCATGAGTTTCAAAAACTTTTATTGGAAACAGAAACTCAATGTGAAAATGTGTCATTCTTGTAATATTAATAGGTCAAATCAAAGTCCTATATTATACAAAATATGAGTTTCCTGAAATAATAACTATATTTAATAATCACAAACAGTTTTCTGGCTTAGTATTTCCAGTTCAGTCAGAACATGAGCAACTCATATGGACATATGAACACTAAAAGTATGTATTCTAAAACAGAGTTTCTCAATCTTTTAAGAATTATTACACCTTTTATAACTATCAGAACATAATATTGCTTCTTTAAAATTTATCAAATATTATTTTATGTTTTATAAAAATATCATGCTTAATTATCAAAATAAAGATTTTGCAAAAATAACAGACAACTCTAAAATAATATGATCCTTGAGGCTAATGATGTTGAGCAACTTGTTTATATTTGATTCAAAACTAGTCAAAAAATAATGTCGAAACACCTTTTTGAATAAGAGTAGTGCTAAATCCTTTTTCTGCGAGATAAGAAGTTGGAAATGTTTTAACTCTTTCAGGTCCATATCATTTTTTATGTTTTCTAGATGTATACAATATCTCTTCAAATCAGGATATTTAAATATAAAAATAGCAATAAATCTCTACGATTTATGTTATTTGTATAGAGAAAAAAATAATATTACCAAATTTTTAACTATGATAAGATTAATATTATTACTTTGCAGTTTTAACAGAACTTCACTAAATTTTTCACATATAAGATTGAGAAATAAGTAATATCATTTGTAACATTTCAACATTAAAAGTATTTTGATATTTAATTGTATTTAGAAACTAAATTATGATATCGAGCAAATGGAAAAATCATGAGACAATGTCCCTTGGTCAATCATCTGACCTTGTAAACAAAACAAACATTCATAGTCTTCATCATTTTCATAACTAGAAATAAATGGTCATTTTAAATATGTTTTGCTTTTAATAATTACGAATGTAACCTGTTATTCATTAATTCAGTCTATCGCTCAATCTTTTGATTAAAAAATGTTCTTGATATAAAATGCAGTATATAGAAAAAACATAACGAATTTCTTGTTTTAATAAAATAATAAATCCGTGGTCTATCTAACATTATTGGAGATCCGTCAATAGCACAAGCAACAATATCTGAAATTGATATATCTTTTTCATTAAAAAATATTTTTATAACATTAAAAATGGATAAACTCTTAATATCAATTTTGAAATAATATTTCAAAGTAAATTCGAAGTTCTGAAAATCTTGAAAGAGTTGTTCTTCAATATCATTAGCCATTTCATCAATTTATCTGGAAACCGCATTGTTTGTTGCTCAAAGGAATTTATTTGGATTTATTATGATCACAAACAGTTGGTATTATCAATTTTTTCTCAATGTTATGCAGTTTATTCCTTATTAATATGTTTTTACATCAAACTATAAGACCTTTGCCAAGTTGAATTGCTGAATCTTGGAATAAATTTACTATAATTTTATGATAATGAAGAACCTTTTTTAAAATAAAATAAAAAATCCACAGTCCTAATTAAATGCACTTTCATTCGTGAAGGCTTCATTATCTCGTTTGAAAAACCGTGCCAATTGCTCATTACTAGGCATAGCAATAAAACATCATTTTAGATACTGAATTGAATATTGGAGATATTTTCATTTCTAGTTGTAGTCACTGTTTTAATCCCTAAAAAATAAATTTTAAATAAATGACAAAAATAATATATTAAATTTTATATCATGGATAAATTAAATTAGGATTATGAAAATGTTTATAAAAATATAGATATGTTTTGCAATAAGGAAATTAAATAATAATTTTTAATTTGTTAATGATTTTACTTATATTACTAAAGCAGCAATAGAATATTAAAGGATGTAGAGTTCAATATAACTATTAAATACCAAGAAAAATATGACTGATATACTCAAATACAAAGATGGGAAATGAATCAATGGAGACTCTGCTGAAATAAAAATCATTGAAGAAATGGAATGCTCCTGAATACCCATCTACAATAATTGTAATTACAAATAATCAAGTTCATAATGCATATGATGTAGCAATGGGCTAGTGATAACTTATTTCCTTGATTAGCATTGTCAGTCAAATAAGTTATCACTAATATATTGCACATTATATTCAATATGAATTTGGTTAATCAATTAGATACACATAATTACAATATATAGAGCAGCTTTTAGTCATTAAAAGTCTTCTTATAGTCAAGACAGATTGTAAAAATAAAAAAAATATTTATTCATTGCTAAATTACCCAGCAGATTTTTAATTCACTAAAGGCCCAAAAGAAGGCAAAATTATCTGGGCTAAGAAACTGCTCTAGAAGACACACTCTAATATGTTGACAATGAAAAATAAAAAAATAGCTACAATTTATTGTCTCTGGGAAATAATATTAACTGGTGGCTTTGTCAGAATACAAACTTGGATCAATTCAAGCCAACCTTCGCTAATGAATTTAAGAAGGCCTAATATTGTTTATAAAAGTATTTTGAAAATTTACTTTTATTGGCCTGATTAAAAAAACACCCTATTAATTATTTTTAATGAAATTCTTATTTAATACCTACAATGACTTCCAGCAACAAGTACAAGCAATAGTGAAACAATCAAATGGTGGAAATATTAGCAAATGTATTATTACTTATTTTTTAATGATGGTAATAAAATTAAAAGAGGAATTTACTATGTATATTATCTGAAATTCTGAAGTGTTATAGAGATAAAATATTGAAATGATAAATGTCAAAAATGAAAATTATTGCATTTTGGTGGAAAATTATTGCAAGAGTGATTATAAAAAGATCTTTTAGGCGAAGTGAGATTTTTTTTTTTGAGTAATTACTGAAATATTACCTCCTCCCTCAAAAAAAAAAAAAAAAAACAGCTTTCATTTTTCTGCCTCCATAAACTGATTAGTTTAATTTGTTTTTCTTTTATTAAATCTTACTTATGTAATTAATTATGTTGTTATATGTTTCAACTAAAACAAATTTAAGTCAATAATTATTATTAGGATATAAATTTTAATTAATTTTAAATATTCTCTTCTAATTTAAAACTGTGTGTGTGTGTGTGTGCACATAAATAAATAAATATACAGTTTATGTAATAATTAAAAATAACAAGTAATATCTATATTTAGGATTTAGGGAAGCTTCTTAAACAATACATAAATTACCATATGACTACATTATTTGCATCTTTCTTATAATTTAATTGAATAAAATATATATATATATATCGTTTAATGACATACCAATTTACTATTGAAACTAGTTATTTATTTCCTATTCTTTATAATAAAATATCAAAAGTGCTAATGTGTTACAATTGATTTATAAATCAACTAATAATATTTCCTGCAAGATTTATGTTTGCTTAAGCATAATGTACATTCAAATATATATATATTTCTATAAACACACAACTATAAACGATAATGAGAATAAAAACATACTATTTGTTTTTCTGTATACTTGTTGGAACTAAGAAGATTAACAGCTTCCATGTGACCAAAATCAATGTCATGCCCAAGAAGGAATATGAATAGCAGTTTACATACATATTTCTTTTTCTGATAGCCATCTAATGTTTTATCACCTGAAATTAAAAGCACACATATATACATAGTCTCTTATATTACTAATAAATTTATTTGAAATGTTATGTATTGTTATCTGTGTGTGTGTGTGTATATATCCAGAAATGAACAAAATAATAACACCAGTCATATATTTCTCACACCATAGCATAGAATTAAAAATGATTACAAATTAACTTTCTGTTTGTTTGTTTTACTGATAGATTCCCTAAAAATTACTTGAGACAAGTTGAAATCAATTTGTTAAGCTTGTAAGTAGAAATGTTAGCTCTGCCAGAATTTAAAAGTCAAATTGTTAGAGCTTTATTAGCTGGATGCTTAAAGTTTCTAGATTAATTAAACACTTAGTGAGTGACTGCATTCACTAAACATGAGGATAAAACTTATTTGAACCAATTATGGTCAGAAATTAATGCTTATACAAGGAATTCTTTTTGCTCATCTGCAGAGCTTTCTATTGAAAGTTTGAGTAATCAATGAATATAAATCAATACTATATTGAGCTAAATTTGCACTTGAATAATTCAATATACCAAAATAATTTATAGTCAACTCTACAAGCCCAACATTTATGATCCAGCTGCCATTTCAAAGTCTGGTTTCTGATACCATTCTAATAAGCAGAAGCAATGAAATTCAGAAAATAAGAATCAGATAAGAAATGATGGGAAATATGTTGAACAAGAAGTCTCTCAATAAAGATATGAAAAGTTGGGAAATTTTTTAAGATTGTGATCTTATTCCCAATCCAATAAAGACAATATGTTCAACTTTTCATCTAAACAACAGAAAATCTCGTAATCTGAATAAACCTTTTACAGCAATAGCAAAATATGATTCTATTCTTGCTATTTAAAAGTAAATATGGACTATAGCTTTATTTCCCTCATTTTTCTGAGGTTAAATCTAAAATAATTTCTAGGAATAACTTCCTTGGAAAGCTAACTAGCACTGTATGAGATTATAAAGCAAGCATTTTATGAATATCCTTGGCATAAGAATATTTTATAAATAAATATTGTGTTTCTGTTTAGAAAAAAAAATGTTCATACTAAACTTCTAAATACATGATTAAATATTTACTGTGAAAAATATTTCTAGTACATTCATATCTGCTCCTTTGCAGTGGCTTCATATTCTATGATATATTCTTCCAACAGATATCTGAAGAGAAGGTGTTTCATAGAAAATGTATTAAGAGAAGTCAAGTAGATCAGATTTACCAATACCTCAAGATAGGTTTTGTCAATTAAGATTAATTGCCTACATTCTCTTCTTTCTAGATGTTCAACAAAAAATCTAGTACCAAAGAATTGTGGAAAAATTGATATAACTTTCAACTCAGTTTTCTTTTTCCTGGTTTAATAATAAAGTTAGCAGATTTGATTTTCCTAGATGCAACTGGAGACTCATTAACAGATTCAGAATAACTCATTTTCATCACACCTACTTCAAAAATGGAATTTTAAGAATCACTAATCTAATGTAGATGTGAACAAACACAAACCATATAGTTAATGAATGTCTGTTGAATCTATAGTTATAGTAGTAGAGTTGAAGGATTCAGTAAATTGTTAATAATTAAACAGCTTAAATGAAAGTCCATATACTAAATAAAAAAATAATGTGGGTTACCATAATTATAAAAAAAAAACCCATGATGACATTGTTGTGATTTGGAACAAATATCCTAATATTTTCTGCATGGAAGCATCATAGCTACATTCTCTCTGTATATATGGAGAGACAACGTTTATCCAACTTGAAAACTGTTCAGAACAGTATTATTTTCCAAGATTAGTAATTGGATATATTTTAAGTCGCCCCTCCATCACTATTTTTATATCAAATATTTTGTATCTCATTAATAGTTCCAATGAACAAATCAATGACATAAAGTGACGATTGTTGAAAAAATGTATATATTACATGAAAAATGATTATAAAAATTCATTAATATACATATGAAAATAAGAAAGGCATTGGACTATTTATAATGCAAACTCAATTACACAAAAAAAAAAAAAAACCAGTAAGAACCCATTGTAAAAAAACAGTTTATTCTTTTATCTAATTGATTAAAACAAATACAAACAGTAAAAACGTATAAAAACTCATGTTTAAAAATTTAACCTACAGACAAATCACAAGTAGTTATAATGAAATTGCTGATATGAAATTAAGAACATTAGGATAGTTGTGGTTTGCATAAACGAAATATGCCCTAAGATTTTATTTAGATAAAAGTGGTTGCTACAAGAATATAGACCATTCCTTTACAGATAGTTTGCTGGTAATTTACATTATTCACATTAAAAGCAACGCATATTAGAAGCAATTAGCATTGCAAATTAACTTGAATTCATCTGATTGCATATACTTAAAACTATTATCAATATGTTCATAATTGGTTGTGTTTAAAATTGAATATATTTACTATTTGAATATATAATAAAATTTAAAAAAATAAAACAAGGAAATTTATTAAAAGCTTCAATAACATAAAAACCATTAAGAACAGCAAAAGAATATAACCAAAAAGCATTCAAATATAAAATTAATTCATTCTAAAATTTTGATTTTGGCTAACATTGGCAGAATAAAATTAATACATTTAAATTAACTAGTTTATCCAACTCTATAAATAAAAAAAATTCTGGAAAGCAATTAATGGCCCATCTCAAACACATTCAGGGATCACTTAGTGACCTGTGGGTCATAAGTTGTCAACTGCTGTCTTTGATGATAATAATCTGTTTTAGGGAATATGAAATTATTATATATTTTTCATGACCTCTCCAATCACAAAGTTTAAATATTATTCAGCCCTGTGATAACTATCAAAGATGATGATCTAGACCATGATTTTACTTCATTCCACATTATAATGCCAGATTGACCTGATGCAAATCATGGCTCTATATCATATTAATGAATATTTCACAAATATTCCATTATTTTGTCTAGATATGAATATTTTGACATAACAAGATCAATAAGGAATTTATTATACATCATACAGGTCTATATAATTCTGTTTCTTTCTCTCTAAAATACCAGAGATAAATCCTTATTTAGTGCAAGGTTGTACTAGTTTTTTTTAAAAAATAATTTTTTAATTAATGTTATTTTTTACTTTTTTAATTATAACTGAAATTGATTAATATGTAATTTCTAAAAAAAAAAAAAAAATCTAGCATAAGAAATTCTAAAATTTTATTATTAATATATTAAATAAAAATTTTCAATTTCATTTTGTGATAATTTCAACAAATATCAAGTGCAATTAAAAAGATTTAAATGAAAAAAGATGTTTCTTTAACTAATGTTCTATTGGCTCAATTCACATATCATGCATTTTATTCTGCTAAATCCACAAAAAAGAACTTCAATGTTTCTCTTATTTATCTGAAAATCTTTATTTCAAAGCTAGAGTGAAATAAATGAAAATGTTTTATGATAAAATGATTGTGTGATTTATTTGTTTCATAAATTTCAACAACATCAAAACAAAAGAGAGGATGTTGAAGATAAATATAATTACAAAAAAAAAAATGTAATTATGATTTCTATTTTGAGATCTTTCAAAAATGAAATGAATAAATTTCATTTCGACTAATCCTTAAAATGTTTCAAATTATGCACAGTATTGGAAAAATTTTAACTTCAGTCTATTCATTGGTCAGCATCAAAGATCAACTTCTAATAGTAGAGTGTGAAAGTAGCTAGAATGTAAAAAAATTTTAAAAATCAAATGTAAGAGTTAACAAAAAAAAAAAAACTTTAACTTTTAAATAAAAAGCTAGATGACTAAATGAAAAAAAAACAAACAAACAATAGTTTTAAAGATGACAAGCTAAAACTAGATAAAACCCAAATAGTTTACCTGGAATCTATATGTTAAAAGTTATTTTACTACATAGCGAATACTGTGAGGATAAGCAATTGACTCCTCTAAATAATAGTGCAAAAGATTCCCATGACCCGTTTCCTGATTTAATGGCCCTTTTCTGATATGAAGAACTGTTATTGCAATATACAAAACTTTGTTTTTTTCTTATATGGGCAATTTTAAAATTTTGAATCCACACCAACATGGTTATTTGGATCAGTAATTATAATATTTTTATAAAAACATATACCAGCTTACATTTAATCTATATTTGATTATTATACCAAACAGGCAGGAGATAATGGCAACATCTGAATAATATCTTTTGTGATACAAAATATATGAGAAACAAATATTTTGGTTAGTTTTCTTAGGATTTAGTAAACCACAATTCTTACAGTATAGTAAGATTATCTTTCCTATCAAGTAAAAAGACTATCACTAATCGAATAAGATTATCTTCCCATCAAATGACAGTACTAACAACTATAATAAAGTTAGGCTCATCCAAAAATCCATCTTACAGCATATTACACTTGGTAAATTTCCAGAAAATTACAAAAAAAAAAAATGCCCAAGAGAACAATGATAATGAATGAGTGTAGCTAATAAGTTAAGACTGCACTAGTAATATATCAGAATCGATTTTGAGAACAAATTATAAGGTAATGTAAGAGAGAGATCAAAGCAATACACAAGATGACTCACAAAAAAAAGGGTAAAAATTGCGCTTGAAAATGAAAACAGCCATTAGATTCCATTGGACTCAGAAGACAGTCAATAATTTAAGATTAGTTTCAAAAATCTCAATTTACTATTAGTGATCAACTTCCAAATATTAATATCAGGATCTACAATATCACTTCACTTAATTCACTAACTTGCAACATATGTTTCTGGTTAATGAGCATTTCCTTAATCTCACCTTCTATCACATTAAGTAAATTATCTTTCTGTTGAATCAATGAATAATAATTCTGTTATTGTACTTTCTAATCAATAATTAACTTGAAATTATAAAATAATCTATTTTTCTTTTATATATATATATAAATTTAGCCCATAGTCAAGATTGGAATTTGATATTAGAAATGTGGATACACTGCCTAAAAATAATACTTCTTTCTTTTCTAAGAATCTGAATAAAGCAGATGAAACACCAGAGAAGAACACTCCATAAATTAGAAAGCAATGTCTTAATAATTACTGTTGAAGAAATAACAAACATTACGGAAAATAATTTTCTTCATTGTGGAAAAAAAACAACAGGCATTTAAATCCTCTATTATCATTACAAATTCAATTGAATTAGATGATATACAAGTCTATCTTTTACTAATAGACTAGATAAAGATAATGGTTAAATTATATGTCCAACCTGCTAAAACGGAGAGGAATATAAGATTCAAAATGTTGTTAGAAGTCCTTTTATAATTTTAATAATAATTACAATAGAATGACAGCCTGTTAAGCTAATTGCGCAGACGCTGTGAGAATGTTATTAATAAATGAATACCTTCGAACAACCACATGATATAGTATTTGTATAAGAGTAAAAGGAATCCTCTTACTCTTACGACTCAAATGTTTATATATGAGCAAATCTGAAGTAGTTGTAACGAAGGCGTGACTACATAATAGTCACTTTAAATTACTATATATAATGTCTGTAAACGCCACTCTAAACGAAACTAAATCATATACATGAATAAGCATTTATTTTATAACGTCTTGAGTGCGATTATAATTACAATAGAATGACAGCCTGTTAAGCTAATTGCGCAGATGCTGTGAGAATGTTATTAATAATTTCATTGGCGTCATTCATACAGACATTATATATAGTAATTTAAAGTGACTATTATGTAGTCACGCCTTCGTTACAACTACTTCAGATTTGCTCATATATAAACATTTGAGTCGTAAGAGTAAGGGATTCCTTACTCTTATACAAATCTATATCATGTGGTTGTTGAGGTATTCATTTATTAATAACATTCTCAGCTTAATTAGCTAACAGGCTGTATTCTTTGTAATTATAATCCACAAGACTTATAAAATAAATCTTAATTTTAATAATAAAAAAAAATATCTTGAATCAGATGACAGCTTATCTTATTACCAATAAACTGGACCAAGATAAAATTAAATAATGCTCCCAACCTACAAAAACATATTCAAAACGTCTACAACATACATTTTGCTATTCTGGACCAAAAATGAAAATTAGTACTATATGCTACATCTTGATTCTGATATGTTGATTTCTAATAAATCTGAGATATTTATTCCATTACGAATGTTACTCCTTTTAGTAATTATATAGAAATAGTAATCCTTAAAAAAAAAAGGGATTGGTTTTAGATACCTTTCTTAAATTTGTCTGCATTTATTTTTTACTTTTGTTAATAATATACACTCATTAAATATATTACAAGTGTTAAAAAATACATAGTTTTATAAATATCTATATAAAACAATGTTTTAAATTTATTCTTTTCTTATCCTCCCAACTTACTCTTTTTATTATCTTTAAATCCACATTTCTAAAAACTATTTTTTTTTTTTGCCCAAATTATCCAATACCTTGTTCTATAGTAAATAACAAAGAAACATTTAACAAGTCTCTTCCATAAATCTAATTCTAATAAGCCATAAAATGATCTACTTATATCAAAAACATATTTAATTATAGTAATTGTCCCTCAAATTAATTAATGTAATATAGTTTTCTTTTAATGCATTATGGACATTGCTTATCTTTATAATATCTTTAGAGTTTTGAATAAATATAAATGCACTATTTGCCCTCCATTATTGGACTATTCATTTATAGTTATAACATAAACTTGAAAAAAAACGTTTGGCCACTAAAAAGGTACAATTTATAAAAATGGTCTGCCAAGGAATTTCAAATTAACAAAATGTTTGGGAGCCAATGCTTGTAATTTCTTTATTTTTACATCCATCACACATTAATCAACCTTCCAAACATTTAAAAGCACCCATCTTCTCTGTAACTTTCTGTCCCAATGCTTATTCTTAATTTTTTCAGCATCTATTTTTCTTGCTTTAATATTATGTTTGAGTATTCTACATCTCTTTAACCAAAAACAGACTGAATGACAAAACAACAGACAATAGTTTGTGAATGCTTTAATTTTATTTTCATCTCAAATTTTGTTGATCCTAAAGAAATTACTAAGCTCAGCTTCACTGTCTGCAACTACTACCATAATATAATTAAATCTGACATAATGATTATACATTCAAATCATTAAAAAAAAATTTCAAAAAACCATTTTATACACTTACATTAAGAATAACTGTAATAATGCTCAAGGTATTTCCAATCTCTGTGACTTGCAATCTTTAATGTCTATATAAGTACATTAGACTATTAATAATGTAACGGTGAGAATTGTCCCTCCACGTAACAAAATCTAGAACACAGGTAAAATACACTAAAGCTGTTCGAATACGGATACTGGGATCCAGAATCCGACCAACATTCAATCCTTTTACCTCTGCTCAATGATCTAATACCCTATGGATGACATTTCTCAACGTACACAGACACACAATTTACCCTCGGTCCAGCAGTCACCCCCGGTGGAACAAGACTCATAATTTAACTAATTTATCACTGATTTGGTCAGATATACACACATATGACTAATTGATCAATTAATATATCAATGATTGACTTATATATAGATAAAATGATGTATGTGTAAATTAAATCTAAAGTTGGATAAAATGAACTCACGGACAATAAAAGTATGAAACGAGTTATAATCTTAAATATTATTAATTTAATAAAACAATAACAAATAATAAAACAAAACATACAAAATTATATGATGGGAACGTGAGATATAACGCTCGCAGGCGTTAGATAACTAATGAGATTAATGTTACATATCTCATTATAAGTGTTTAATAAAGTGTAGTGCGGTATTGGAGTTTATGCCTATATTAATTAATATGCCAAATTTCTAGCTCTTTTGTAGTCTGCTAGATCATACGGAACTTTTTAGCCAAAGTTATATAACTAACTTGATAGCGCTCCTACGGCGTCTATCTATACAAAGTTAAGTCGAGCATATAATTAAGCTCAGAGATACGCAGGTTAGCGTGTTAACCTAGATTAGGATATACCCTAATCTAGATAAGCATTTAATATAAAAGGAGAGAAAACTGGTTTACAATAGGTTTACCTATATACTCTATGGCACATATTAAAATATTAATAAAGCTCAAGGGTGCGAATGAGTCATTATTCACGGGCTTCAGCAGCGAATGCTCGGCTTGCCCTAAAACCAATCAACTTGCTATGAGTATGAACATTAGTACTTCAGAGGAGTTGGATAAGCATTATGAATAATCTAGGTCCTTGTGCCCTAGTTCTAAAAGTGTGCTTGAACTTGAACTAAAGTGGATGAGAGAGACCTGCGCCAGCAACTCATCAATAATCATGCAGCAAGCAGATAATTGTACATTTCGTACTTTGTAAGGACACATCCGCAACTTATACATATATAACGCAAATGCATAAAATTATACTATCGTGCCTTAAAATTAAATAGCGTCTATTTGCATATCTATACAATCCAGTTCTCAAATTTAGTATTTCAAATATACTATTTAGGGACTAAATTAATTAGTAACCTAGTTTAATATTATCACCTGCGTCTCTCAACATATATAAATCTAAGGAGGGCAAAGCATATTTACGGGGTGATATTGAATAAAACATTAAAATATGCTTAGAAAATATCTCTGTGGCTAGTTCCTATGATATACGAGTTACATATATAAATAGTTATAATTCATAACTAGAATTAAGCAAACTACAAGTTTAACTAGATAACTGATCAATGTAATATTAATACCCAAAACTTAATCAGTAAAATAATAATATGATCTTGAAACAGCAAGTGAGAGAAAAAAATAATTCAATTATTTAATATTTGTTATAGCGAAGATTTGAAAATACCTTCGCAGATCGATAAGCTAAAATTATATTTATAAATAGTTGCGGTTTCGAGTCATTTGGCATATCAAATACATATAATATTAAAATGATAAAATCATAGAATAAATCGAATAGATTTAGAAATAGGCATAAAAAGACCGCAGGAAATTATACATTTAAAATAGATTATTAGAGTCTTACATTTTAAAAGAAAATTCGAGTTTTACATTTTAAAAGAGAATTCAAGTTTTACAATCAGGAAAGATTTAGCATTTTACAATCAGGCAAGACTTAGCATTTAACAATCTTCTTTGTAGATTTCAGTGAAGGTGTTTGGGAAAGGCAGATTTAATAAATAGCTAGCTTTTAAAAGAAAGAAACGAAAGTCACAGTTTATAAACAGAGCTCTGAGAGAAAATTTACCATTCAGTTGTTTTCACCACAGTTGGTTTCTGGAGCACTTGGGATGATATTAAGTTGACACTTTTGATGATGATTTAAAGTTACTAGAGATTTTCCTATGGGCTACTTTTGCTTTGCTGATATTCGGCATTAGGTTTTATGGGACCAAAGTTCTTCTCCATTCACTGCGAGGAGAGAGGCGGTGAACTATTGCCGTCCTACTCGATCACTTTGAAGGTAAAACCGGCGTAGGTTCGGCTTACAGTTCACTTAATATATATATATGATCTATATTTGGCAACAAAACTCTGGCCACCTGTTAATTTTTACGAGCTTGAATGTAGCTGAAAAATCCATTTATTTATTTTAGCAAAACATTTAATAGTTACAACCAATAGAAAAACTCATTTATTTATTTTAGAGACACATTTTTAAATTATAACAAGTAATTTAGATTTTGTTTCCCTGAGTTATTTTGTTATTAACATTTTATATTTATAAATCAAGTCCACGCTATTTTAGGACCAATGCATGACCTACTTCGAAAATTGTTTACAAGATCAACTGACAAAGTTACTTTCATAATTAGTAGAAGACTAATTTTATAACCATACGTGTAGAATAACAGGAAATATACATATGCGCTTACAATAATAAATCAATAAAATTGTCTAAATAATTTAACTAAAATATTTCTTAAACTGGAAATATTTATCAAATGAATATACATATCTGTAATATATACCATTAACATAATAATTTAAACTAAAATATTTCTTAAATTAGAAATATTTATAAAATAAATACATATCTGTAATCTATACATATACTATTAAATTACAGACATACTACTCGCATATATATATACATGATTCTGCATATATAATAATTTAATGTTATTTAAATGGGTACTCTGAGAGGGTTTAAACCTGGCATATGGATAGATGTGTGGGTAAAATAAATGAAACGGGCAGATGGATGAAACTGACCGTTTCAATAAGGGTGGGATTCCACCCTTATTGTTATAAGGTTGCCTTGACAACAGTTTAAAAATTATTGATTGTTTATTGACATTGGAATTGATTACTTACATAAGAAGATGCTTTTTATACTTTTTGATTTTGTTTTACTAAGAATTTAAACTGATCCATAGTGTTCATTAGAGCTAAAAAAAATTGTGATGTAAGTATTAGTTTATTATTAATAATCTTATATACATCACTTGGCTTTAAAATAATTATAACAAATTGTAAATTTAATAATTTAAAAAAATAAAAAAATAATTATATATACAACTTATTAATTCTAATATTCTCATGGATAAATGATGAATTCATAGTACTATTTCTGGGAGCTTTCGTGTAATAAAAATATAATAGCTAAATAGCTGATATTTCAGTACATTAACAAGTACTTTCCTCAGAGCTTCATTCTCAAATCATAAAGAATGTGTGTGGTAAGATTTAAAATCGTTGCTTTTTTCTTTTGTTATTTTCTTCTCGTTTTTCAAATTCTATTGGTTAGAAGTTTTAAGAAATATTTTATCCTCGAATAGATTTTCCAAATATTGTTAATTTTATTTAATTCACACTTTTCATTTATACTCTAAAGTCTTTTAAAATTTTCTATAGCTTCTCTTGGCAATCTCTAGTCATATTGTTAAAATTTTGCCAGAATGTGTTTAATTAAATTTGATGTCATGGTTAGTTAATTTAATGTATGAATAAATGACTGACGAATTAGATTATACTCTAATTACTAAAATGCGTTCTTCCTTTCTTATGTTTATTCTATGATTATAGATTATACTCTAATTACTAAAATGCGTTCTTCCTTTCTTATGTTTATTCTATGATTATAGATTATACTCTAATTACTAAAATGCGTTCTTCCTTTCTTATGTTTATTCTATGATTAGTCTGTCCAATGTATGAATGTAAACAAACTCTACATGGAATTTCATATACACCATGATATTCCAAAGAAATTTTATCTATAGAGCATGGAAATATTTCATTATAATTTTTTTAAATGCAGTGTAAATTGGGTGGATATTATTTTTCTTTAAAATATTACCAATTTTATCAGTTACTTCCTTTATATACAGCAGAAGAGTTTTAATTTTTGAAGTATCAAAATCTTTTTATTATCTAAAAAAGCCCTATTAGTAATCCTGTGATCAAAACCATTATGAAGAAGCATTTTTTATTAGCATAGATATCTTGGTTAAAATGGCTATCATCAGAAAGTCTCTTAATTCTATCGAATAATGGATTTTTGCCACTGAAAATAATCGTGTTGGATGGTGATGAGAAGAAAAATGTAGATATATCCCAGTGCGTGTTTGCTTTCTATATATATTATAAGATAAAGAACCATCCTTCTTTTCTTTCAATTAAAAGCTCTAAGAATGGAAGTTGGTTATTATTTTCTACTTCTACAGTAAATTTGATATTGTTGCAAAAAGAATTTTAAAAAAATTAAAAATTCATCAAGAGCATGCTTACCATAAAACCAAATAACAGAGGTATCATCAACATACCTCAGCAATATGATGATTTTTATCTGCTGATATCAAAACTTCCTTTTCCAAGTTCATAAAAATAGAACCTAATGCTGGAGAAATTGATGAAAAAATGCATTTAATAAGCAGTGTTCAATCAAACTCATAACAAAATCAGGAAATTGAATATTTTTCAAAACTTCAATAGCTTTCTTTACAGGTATACTAGACAAAGCGAAATATCAAAACTTACCAAAATATCACTTTTAGTTAATTTAATATCTTGGATAAGCTCAAGAAAATGATTTGCATCCTTAACATAAGATGACATTTCTGTTAAATGTGGCTGTAGAAAAGAAAATGAGCTAGTGTTTGAGTTGATGAACCAACTGCACTTACAGTCTCAATGAAATATCTGTTTTGTGGATTCTTGGCAAACTGTATAACTTTGGATAAAAAGATTTTTCCTTAGGTATAGGAAGGATCTTAGTTTTTAAATCTAAATTAGTAGCATAAATTAATGCTTTCATTTTCTTTTCAAGATAAGTCACAAAATCTCTATAATTTTTTTTTAGAAATGTTATCATTTAATAAGTTATGTATTTTTTTGTAATAATCACTAGTATTCAAAATTGCTGTAGTATTACCCTTATCTGCTGGAAGAATAGTAATTAATTTATCATTTTTTAATTTAAACAAAGCTTTTCTTTTATTAACAGGTAAATTACTTTTAAATGGTTTTGCTTTATTTAAAATATCATATATTTTCCCTCTCATTATGTCTGCAGTGTGCAAGATATTTTTGATAAAGGACTTTACATTTTACAAATAATATCCTCAAACAGTAATTTTGATGGTGAAATAGCAAATTTGAAACCTTTATTAAGAACTTTCAGTTCACTATCTGATAATTCTGATCAGATAAAAAAAATTTTCAGATTAACAATTTGTTGAATTTATTTTTTTGCCTTCGACATTTAAATTCCTGTTCTTCAGTGACTCTAAAATCAGCGATCTTATCACAAATTGATCACAATATTGAATGAATAGTACTACTTAATGAAAGGCGGAGTTGTAACAATTTTTTATCTAAAAAAATCTAATTTTTTCCTTATATTTTTAATAATAGCAATTAAAATATCAAGACTTGCCTTAGATCTTATCTTTATACCCATATAATAATAAACATTTATGGTACATACATATAAAAATAAAAAACCAAAACTGCCTAACACTATACTAGCAAAAATAAAAATGCAAAACTATAAAACAATACAATACTAGATTAAATCCAAAATTTTACCAAAATCCTTAGACAACCATGGTTTCATCTACTACAAATAGACCTTCTCAAGTGAAAATCAAACTAAAGAAAATAACATATATATACAAACAAACAAACCTTGCCACAATTCATTTCAAACTCCACCTTCCCTTAATATCAAAAGAAGTCTTCATAAGATTGATAGTCTCAGAATCAAAAAGTTTTATCATCAAAGTCTCCTTTCTTCTTCTTTTTAACTCAATTCTTTTCATAAAAAATAACTGAAGCATTGTCAAACAATATTCTATGACCTGTATTCAATTCATGAATATATAAAGCTGAGTTAAGATACCTATGTTTAATTCTACTTATATGAACCATAACCCTTTCATTAAGGCTAAACTTACTCTGGCCTACATAAAATTTACCACAACTACATGGAATCTTATAAACAACACCAGGAATAGACCTACTATCAATAGACTGTTTTGAACCATTAAGTAACGAATTCAAATCAGAAACCTTTCTTCCAAGCAACTTTCATTCCACCTAACAAATGACTATTCCTATAAACCAAATTATATATTGAAGCCTTAAGTGGAATGAAGGTTGCATGGAAGAAAGGTTCTGATGTGAATTTGTTACTTAATGGTTCAAAACAGTCTATTGACAGTAGGTCTATTCCTGGTATTGTTTATAAGATTCCATGTAGTTGTGGTAAATTTTATGTAGGCCAGAGTAAGTTTAGCCCTAATGAAAGGGTTATGGTTCATATAAGTAGAGTTAAACATAGGTATCTTAACTCAGCTTTATATATTCATGAATTGAATACAGGTTATAGAATATTGTTTGACAATGCTTCGGTTATTTTTTATGAAAAGAATGAGTTAAAAAGAAGAATAAAGACTTTGGTGATAAAACTTCTTGATTCTGAGATCAATCTTATGAAGACTTCTTTTGATATTAAGAGAAGGTGGAGTTTGAAATGAATTGTGGGAAGGTTTGTTAGTTTGTATATATATATGTTATTTCCTTTAGTTTGATTTTCACTTGAGAAGGTCTATTTGTAGTAGATGAAACCATGGTTGAGTAAGGATTTTGGTAAAATTTTGGATTTAATCTAGTATTGTATTGTTTTATGGTTTTGCATATAAAAATAAATATACATACACACATATATACTGTGTTTCCCCGAAAATAAGGCCTAACCAGAAAATAAGCCCGACCACGATTTTTCAGGATGCTTATAATATAAGCCCTAGTTAAGATCGACAGCTACATAAGTCAGTCAAGAGATGAACTGATTTATAAAATAATAAATGTGTAAATAAACAATATTATTGACATCAATAAATCATAATATAAATTATATGGTTCTTTTGTATTTTCCTGTTGACATTTTTCAACAAATGTAATTCTACCTGTATAAAGAAACAATTTATCTATCACAAGTCAGTATATCAAACAATTTATAATTTCATTTATATATTTTTAGGCACTTATTTTATTTATATTAAATACTTAGATTTAGAAGGCTTGATTTAGTTTTAGTGTTTCACTGTGGTAACTTTTAAATATTCAAAATAAAAGAAAATTAATTTAATTTCTTAAAACACCCCCCCCCCTCTCTTAAAAGACTATTAAAATGATGGAAGTGATTTTAATAATCAAAGTTTAGCTCAAGTTAAATCATCAATCTTTCTCCTAAAAAAAAGTTTTTTTAAAAAATATCTAAGCAGGGCTATTACAAGTAATTTGGAAAGCGTTTACAATATGCACAATTGATAACAGATGGACATAGTTGTATCATATGTGAATCTCTGTAATTCAATATATCTTATATCATTCATAATAGACATACTTAATGTGCACATGTGAAATACAGAAACATTTTCTGAACTTTTGTATTTGCATTTTTTTTGTTGCATTTATGTGGCTAAACCATTCTTAACTGTAATGATTTTTGTTACCATTCCTGCCTTGCAAATCTTCCAATAAAACTTAATTTAATGGTAAATTTAAATGTAATAATATTTTGATGACCAGATAAGCTGAGTGCAAAAAGAAAGTTATTCGGCGAGTATAAGAAACAAATGCTGGGCGGTTCCTGGGCTAAGAATCTTATAGCTTTCTGTAAAGAGAAGTACTTGGATAAATATACATTTCTGCATTTGAACAAATGTAGATTTTTGTACCTAAAAAAAAAAAAAATATCCCTTGAAAATAAGTCCTATGGTCTCATTTAAAGCAAAAATTAATGTAAGGCCCAATCTTATTTTAGAGGAAACACAGTATACTTACATATAAATGTGTGCACACTTATGTATATGCTTATTATATATGTATAAAAAAGTTACATATATATAATTATGGTCCTTCCATATTAGAGCTGCAACATGGAACATGTATTAGACCTACTGCGCCTGTTCACATTCGTATGAATCCGCTAATAACTTTGTAATCTTGGGATCTGACCAAAATAATGTGTACACAAATCCTGTACACTACTTTTTTGGCAAAAAAACGTGCACACAGATCTTGTACATGATATTTTGGCTAGATTTACAAAGTTATCAGGGGGTTTGATAAGAATGTGAAATGGGTGCAGTATGCTCCATGTTGCAGGACTAAAAATAATTAAAAATAAAAATGTAAAAAACATATTTATCATTTTCAATAAGAAATGTATGATTTTGGACAAGACATTCAAATATGTACAACTCGGACATTAATAATTTTTTTAAAGATGATATTTGAAATCAAAAAAAAAAAAAGTGATTTGTGATCTTAATGAAATGATGGCATTACACAAAAAAATTGTTAGTTTAAATACGCATTAAACAAATGGTAAATGATTTTGGTTTTTAAATAATAAGATTTGAAAGCAAAAAAAAAAAAATGTGATTTGCGATCTTAATGAAATGATGGAATTACACAAAAAAATTATTAGTTTAAATATGCACTAAACAAACAGTTAATGATTTTGGTTTCTAAATAATATTTATAAAAAAACATTAATTATACATACGACTTTCACAATAACAACTTTTAACCATTTCAAAATGCAGCAAAACGCCTCCCACATTTCAGCATTTTCTGACATTTTTCTTTGTCTCACACATCAATGTAAAATATATAAAATTATTATTACTTACCAGAAAATAACAAATATGACTTCCTTTGATAGATATTTTTGTTTATTACTGAAATAAATTTTAAATGTTCACATTTTGTTTCTGTAAATATTGAAAAAATGAGATCACAATCAAAACAAAGATGTTCATTTCTAGAAAGATTATTTTCAGTTTATAAAATCAACGAAATATTTCTTATTTCTAATTATTTTTAAACATTGAAATGAATAATTGTTTATTTCTCTTATATCTAATGAATTATGCTTTAATAAGTTTAATTTTTTTGAATATTTATTGCAAAATTGTGATATTTTCTTACTCGTAAATATAAAGTAGATTGTTTTCATCATAGCTGCTTTTCTAATTTGCTTCAGGCCATATTTACGTTAGCTGCTAATATAATGTTATATTTTTGAAAATAAAGTATTTCAAGTCAAAATAAGTTATTAATAATTTTTATTTCTTGATATCTAATAAATATAGTGCAAATTATTTTTTAAAAAATATCTAAAAGCATAATAAATTCACAAATAAACATATTTTTGCGTCACTGGAAACTACAATGTCTTAAAACGCCGAATGTTTTACAGCCTTCGCAACAGACAATGGCTGAACGTGTCAGGGCGGGGTTTATGTCTATTGTAAGAGCGGGAATTTTGAATTCCCCGCTTTTTTGAACAATTTTTGGGGAAAAAATTATTACACTAAAATATAGTTTTACATGCATTTTAACATATAATACTTATGAAAAAATTCACTAGGGGTGAATTAGACAAAAGACAAAAAAAAGTTAAGAATGACATTCCCAATCAAAAAAAATGTGATTT
Organism: Epiperipatus broadwayi; assembly: GCA_028023455.1. Taxonomy (NCBI): domain Eukaryota; kingdom Metazoa; phylum Onychophora; class Udeonychophora; order Euonychophora; family Peripatidae; genus Epiperipatus; species Epiperipatus broadwayi. Next base: position 5,853,183 of record JAQFVV010012451.1, on the reverse strand, counting down.
GCGATCTTAATGAAATGATGCCCTTACACAAAAAAATTGTTACTAAACAAACAGTAAATGATTTTAGTTTTTAAATGATATTTATAAAAACATATTAAGTATACTCATAAGATATTTACCGTGTAATATATAACAGGAATTGTCACCTTGAAACAAAACATTTAATATTCCCACAGAAAATGGAGATCTCTATTAAAAATTTTCCTTCCGAAAATGTAGCACGTGAATGCATAGTATGCTGGGATTTTCAACAGAAATGCTAATAAACATATTTTTTTTTTTATAAATAACTTAAACCAAAAAAAAGAACAAAAAACACACACAAAAAAAAATACATATTAATTATGAGACTTTTATTAGATTTTTATCCTGATGGAACCATTTCTTTTATATCGTTAAGTATGGCAGAAAGAAATGGACAATAACTGAATATGTCAAAGTATTACAAAATAAAAAGATTGTGTTGATAAAGATAAAAACACATTTCCACATGTATACTCACAGTTTATTGTGGGTGTAAAAAGGCCTCCTATCTCTCTATATTTATTTTTTTTTAAAGATTAAATTTATTTAGAATAAATGTTAATATTTATATTACAAGTATTTTTTAACTCTTATTAAGACTGTAAATCAGTTGGAAATGAGATAGTAAAATAAAATCAAAGATTATTATTGAAAACTATTCAATTTATGTACACAAAGAATTTTTTTAAACCAGTTTTTAATGTTTTTAAGTAAGATTAAAACAACATAAAAAAAAAATAATGATTAGACGATTTAAATAAAATAACACAATGTATCTTCAATGCAATTTCTATCCATCCCAAAACAATATAATATTAATTTAATGAAATTGGAGTTAGATAACATCTCTGTTCAAGATCAATAAAATAATCATTAACTTCACAGTAAATTCTCAATTCATCTTAGGCAAAGAAACAAGAGAAAATATAGGAAATTTATTAAACATTATAGATAAATAACAAGTTTAATGATTGTTTATTAAATACTATACAGTTAAAATAGAACTTAATCCTTACCTCTAAATACAATTTAGATATTAGAATTCAAAGCATTTTATACTTATTATTTGCAAAATGTGTGGGTGTATAAAATTATAATTCTAATATAATTATTATCGTTAATTATACTTTATTAGATAAGATTTTTTTAATAAATACTTTTATTTAATCAAAAATATATATATTTGTTGTTTTGATTTTACATTTAAAAATCCATACTTTGGACTGATTTTACACTTCAATTGGTATCTGAAAATGCAAAGAAAGACAAAGGTTGAAGACAACCCCTCCCCCCTTAAAAAATAACATCTCACAAAAATAAATGAATGTATCCAAATCTTTTTTAAGAAACTAAATTTTATTAATTTCCATGCTTAATAAATTTACATATGAGTTAATTTTTGCTATTATTTTCTTAATTATTGCATCATCTATACCATTCTTATCTATCCAACTATTTTTCCAGTTACACATGGAGTTTTGTTATTTCCATCATAAGATTAAATGTTTTCTTTTTCCATCACTGACTTTCTTTTACTAATTATTTACTATTTCTAGCTTCAGTTACCCAAACTATTTTACTTCACATATAAGTTTTCTGCCCAGACATATGGAGTAAATAGGCATCAGAGAACTTCAAAAAGCTATCCTTTAATATAATTAATTCTAGCATGCCAATATTTAAAGTTTTAAATCAAATCTATCTTCTCTAATTTCTATTCATCAGTAATTTCAGTCTAATCATGATATCTTAGCTTTATCTAATTCATTTTTCAATTTTCTTTGTTATGCTCTTTATATATTTTCTATAGAATTTGTATTTTCCATGTTTTTTTATTATTTCATTCATCACTTCATTATTATTTATTATCTTTTGTTTCTTTTGAGGAATCTGTTAAATCTTTATTACACTTTTGTGAATGTATTAATTAAATTTATAATAACACTTTTTTTTATTCTTAAATAAGTATAAAACTTTTTCCTTTATCTTCTTCCATTTATCAATGACACATTTCTTACTTGTATAACTTAAATTTTTAAAAAATAATTTCAAATGAGTTCTAGATATGCAAAGACATTATTGAAACTTTCTGTATGAAAATTCTTACGAAGTTATTTTTTCTACAAAAACGTATCAATTTCGTGTTTTTCACATGCTTTAGCCATATTTCAAAAGCTTAGGCTCCAATCATTCTAAAATTTTTATATTTCTCCTTGATAATTTTTTCAAATACTTTATATATGTTAATCATCATCACAATTATTAATTGGTATGCATGTCTGAATAATGACTATACATACAGATGTTTTCAATTTTACCAAGTATCAATCTATCTGGAGAGATATTTATAAAACTCACTTCTATTTTTTTTTATAAACTAAAATAATAGCTATATTTATTAGATCTACTTTTAATCCTGCAACACAAAATCTTACAACTATGTTCGTTTCTTTATAACCACCCATCACATCTCACAAAAACCTACATACAATATTTCACTTTTTCTTTTCATAATCTAACAATTCATTTACCACCTTCTTAGGTATGACTGTTATCTTAATCTCAATGTTTTTATTCTTATACTATTCTTTAGTTCCAGTACTTTTAGACAGATGACAGTAAAGGATTGGTATATTATTTATATTTTCCAAAAAACCCCAATCAATTTTACATTTAACTCCAAAACATTACATCAATTTATTTCATTAATTATACCAAGAAAATGTTTTACACTATTCATCAAAGTTACCCCTAATACAAAAGATTAATGAATTCAATTTAAAAACTTTAAAAAAAAGTATACATATACATTATGTAACGATCCGGAGAATAGATCTTAACGTGATCTGCACTACAGGGCGCCATCTAGGCATTTGAACCTAGAAAAATTTATAAAGCAGGCAGATACGTAAGTCAAAAAAAAATTAGTTTTTTTTTTTAAATTTTGATTCTGGTCGTTAGCCCAAGTCACTAGCTCAGGGAGTAGCAGAGATTTAATAATATAATATCTTATCTAATTATATTTCAATATTAAAAAAATAAATAAAATAAGCCACTGCCAGTAATTAACATACACAAATTTATTTACGCACATATATATATATAAGATTTAACATTATTATTTTAATATGTTTACTTTAACATTTATCATTATTTTTACTTTTATTTTAGATTTTTAATTTACATTTTAAATTTTATACTATTATTAGTTCGCACAGATTTGTTTAAAAATGTTGAGTATAGATCGGTTACATAGATTCCACGGTCAAAAATATTTCAAAATAAACATAAACGATCAAAATACAAAATCATTGGTACCGTCAATTGCAGAGGGAAATTTATAAGTAACCCAATAGTATTCACCATAAGATACTTGCATTGTCACCAATAACTTAAAAGACATCCGAATAAATACATTTTAGATACTCACCGTAAGGTATCAGTATTTACCGAATGTCTATATATATTTTGATCAAATATGAAAACCAAAACATAATTAGCCGGTAACGAATCCATGCAAGCGTCTATAAACAACTTAAATTTAATGCAGTTTATTTAGTGTCGAGTATGAATAGACTACATAGATTTGCATTCGAAGATAAAACATTCTATCCCCATTTAACCTTAGGCTAAAAGTTAGCAGTCAACCTGGCGTCAATCCATCTGATATATCGATATATTCAATGTAATACGAATTCGGCAACACAAAATAGGTTAAGATAAGACATTGACTCTCGTTAGATAGGAATATTACATCTATCTAATGAGAACAATACAAAAAACTCCATAGAAACGGACTGCGGTCATTTTGCCGACTTATGATCGCATTCCCTAGGCAAGAGGAAGTGTGCGGCATACACAAGCGATTCTGCCCGTAGCGAATCTTGCATTACATCTACTAACTACATCAATATATCCAATCCATTGACCCAATTCAACAACGACACGAATAACCTAAGATTACCCTCCCCTAATATAACTTTACAAATCTATACAGCCATTCACGCCCGACTTAAGTTTATCATTGATATATTTTAATTTATCGGAAAACAGAAATCATAATAAAACTTAAAGAACAAAAAAATATAAATGGAAATGATTTTACAAGAGAAATACATCAAATAATATTTTAACTACTTTAGTCAGATAGGAAATTCTTATATTTATAAATATTGAAAAGTTTAGTATTTAGAGTTCTTTTGTTTAGAAATGTTCATAAATTATTTATATTTAAAGCTGAAGAGTTCAAAAAGTTCTTACGATTTCAAAACGTTCCTTTTATCCGTTGCTTGCCATTTGGAATCCACATTAAATTCCCCGATGATCCTGTTGTCCTCAATATAAGAAAAGCGAAGTTTCATTTCTTTTTTTTTCCTTTTTTTAATAACTGAAGGGATTGAAGAGTGTGTCTTTTCAATCCCTTCTCCTTCAACTCCGCACTAACACATATAGTCACATCTCCTTCTAATTAATTAAACAAATCCCTTTTTATTTCCAATTTTTTTCTTTTTATACATAACTTTAGAATCCAATGGACGTTACGTCATCATTGATGATGATCCTTCCGTTGAGGTCCGATTTCCCCGATGGATTTCTTTCATTGGCCATTTTGTTCCTATTGTTTTCCTATCTGACCATTGCTTATACATTTTAGATGCCCAAGGCTAGTTTACTAATTAAAATAATCATTTCCATTTTACAAAAGATTAATTAATTTGTTTTCAAACTTAAACATATATTTTTATCTCTAAATCTTTTCTGAAAATTTAGTTTTAAAATACTTTTTTTTTAATAAAGTTTTATTTTAATAATTATTTATCTGTGCGATTTTATATATATGCGAGTTTAAGATGATTTTTTTTATTTTTAATTCTTAAAAAAAAGAAGTTTTTATTGGTGAACTTTTATTCTTTTAATGTTTACTAATAAAAAACAATGTAATGTACGTATGTGTCCGTTACAATTATAATAATGCACCAAAACTATTTATAAAATAAGATCTAAAATAGTCTCTCCATCATCCAGTCTTTGAAAAACATTAGATATAATACACAAAAAAATCTGTTTGTACACCTCCCTCACACATTATTTCTTTCCATGCGACAATCATCAAATTATATTTCATAACTGACTTTTTTTATTTATTTTAATAAAAACTGCTTCATTAATTTCAATATCTGACCCTCATATTCCTCATTCTTGTCATAAAAATTAAAACAAAAAAACAAAAAAAAAAACAGAAAATCTTTACCTCTTTCACTCTCTTCAACATTTTTTCTTCTCTCCATATAATTTTTCCGCAAATTTTACAATATACTGTATCTCAAATAAATGTTCAATCTCTCCTTCCCATATATGCATAAATCACAATTACAGTTCAAATTATTATTACACTTTTGCCCTCTTCCTAGGGTTCTAAATAATAATAATGCTTTATGTAATTTCATAGTTTATATATCTTTATTCTTATATAAATCTAAACTTTTATTCGTATTCATTTCCCATAACTCTACTTTTTCTAATCTATCTATCTATCCCCTTTTCTTAATGGTCACATAATTACCTATTTAGAATATATTCTCTCTATAAATTTATCCATATATATACTAGCCAATGTATTCGGTAATCTATTCATTCAATTATACACTATTTCTACTAATCTATTTATTTTCATTCATATATTATGGCCTTCCAGATATTTTTAATTTACTTTTGATCATCTTATTTTACCATTCTACTTTTTGTGTTTTTTGTCCCAGTTCTACTAGCTATCCATTTAACAAAAGGATCTAAATATATATACCTTCCACTTCAAAACACCCAATTATCCATTTCTTTAATTTTGTCCTTCATATTAGTCACTAATATCTTAAACTTTTCCTCACTAATTTTAATTATCATCATACCTTTGTAACTTTCCAAATTTTTCTAACAGCAGCATCCTATTTCTTTCCCTATTGGCAAAAAAAGCTATACCATCTATAAAAAAAAAAAAAATCCATCATATTATGCACTCTCCTAACTTTCAGGGTGAAAATTCCCATCCCTATTCCCAGTCTTTCTTTAAATCAAAGTGCAATCCTTGAAGGAAAAGGAGACAATAGATATACCTGTTTTTGCCTAATTTTGTATTTAATTCCATCTAAATAAGTATTTATAAAAATTATCCTTGTAAAAAGTTTTATCACTCTTAGATATTCCTCATTTATTTCCATATTTTAAAGATGACTAATATTGCTATCAACTTCATCATAAACCTTTTCTATATCAAAAATGATATAAATAAATAACTATTTTCCCCTATAAAACATTTCAATTAATGAACAAATTATACTCTATCCATCTCTCTAAACAAAATTCAGTACTTAAGTATTACTGCTGCAATGTAGGAGAGATGGTACCCCTTTCCACATTCATGATAAATGTCTAAGGGTCAAATAAACCCTGCGATCTCATCCGATCTTGTCCAATACCATGATAAATTTACACTTTCATTTATTGTCCAGATTTCGTTTGGACAAGTTCTATCAAAATGTTTTTTTACTTTAGTACTGATTTATTTTTTTCCAATTTTCTGATTGTATACTACTTCAAAAAAAAAAAAAAAACAGTACAAAATATGATCAAGTACATCCATACTTCAACAAGCAATGGCATTGTAATCGAGGATGTAATAATAAAATAGGCCTTCATAAGGGAACATGTTTGGAGGGTTCCAAAATTCCATTTTCAACGGTGATCCGATTTATTTGCAACTGGACTCGCAAATTAATATCCAAAAACAGAGCTTGGTTTTGCAGAGAAAAATGTAAAACTGCAGGCCATAACAAAATCATTGAAAGTGATGAAAACCTTTTGCACAAAAAAATAAAACCAAGCCAGACAAATTCTTCTGAAAGTGATGTTTGATGGCTTGTCAGGGAGACCGATGAATGTTTCATCATAAAAATGTATGCTAGAACAGCGGCAATTCTGATGGAAGCCATCAAGCAAAATGACGAAGAGGAATCGATAATTTATTCGGACTGTTGGAAAGCCTTTAAAACTATTGAATTATGAGCTGCCGGTATGACCATGTTTGTGTGAATCATATTGGACAACATCAAAAAAATGAATCCACCACATTTATGAAATAATAAAAGTGTAGTAGTTTAATTTTTTTTTTTTTTTGAAAAAAAATACATTTATTACTTATTAACATTCTGATGAAGATCCCGTGCAGACGTTATATTGCACAATCACATGTTAAGTAAGTCTCCATTTTGGTCAAAATAAAAATTTTTACTTTTAGTCTCTATTTTGAAACAAAATTTTATCCACTTAAAATAAAGTAGAACAAATGAATTGATTGTTTCATCATGGCAATTCCTGTTATATATTGCACGGTAAGTACCGTATGTGTATATTTTAAGCGTTTTGTAATTTAGTGATTGCTTTGTCTGTATTTAAAGCAACATTTGGGAATTGCATAAAACTTTTTTCAGATTTATTTTTGTGTAAAATTCATATTTTTAGTATTGCTAGAAATTAATATTTTTAGTATTGTTAGATTTAGTCTGGAATAATTACTGTCACGTATTAGAACTGCTACACCTCTTCGCATATGTATTCAGACTGCTGATAACTTTGTAAATCTTGCGAAACTATCATGCACACATGGTCCATTTTGACAAATTTATCATTTTAAGTTTGTACAAGATCCAAGTGTACATGTTATTTGGTCAGATCAGAAGATTAGAAAGTTATCAGCAAATCAATATAAATGTGAAAAGGCATAGCAGATCTAGTACCTTGCAGGTCTAATACATAAGTACCCAAAATCCATTCTGAATCTGGCCCAAGATTTTATAATTTTACCATCCAAGTTTTAACCATATTCACAAACATAAATGTAAATATTCTACAAATCATAGTAGCTATTAAATAAACTAAAATTATTTCCCTTTTCTTTTTATAATAATCTAATTTACATACATACATACCTTCTAATCAACTATATTACTGCTGTATTTTTACCAATATCTATTAATAATTTAGCTATCATATCATTTAGATTTCATCAGTTTTCTTCTATTCAATTCTGAATCAGTCATTCCATAAAACTCTAATGAATCACATTCAAACTGCTAGCTTCTACTCATCCAAGATTTTGATTGCACTTTCAATAAGTTCTCCAATCTCATATCCTTTTGTCTTTGCACTAACAATATAACAGTCTTTTTTATAATTACTATTTATCTTAAAATATCTCCAAAAATTTTCACAACTCTCCTTCCTGTGTTGGTCATTCCTTTAGTTAACTTATTGAGTTTGTTCATTTTTCTTCCTTAAATATCTAGCCCATTTTACTTTTACCCTCTTTTTTGTCAACTGTTTCTTAAAAAGCTTTTTATATTCCTTATATGCATTTTTTTTATACTTTTTGCATTATAAAATAATTTAATATATCAAGCACACAGTTCTTTTTTCCAAAATAGTTCATAAATATCCAATATAGAAATAAAACAAACAAACAAACTCCTTTTTAAAACTTGCTTTTTATATGACTATAATGATGATAAAAAAATCCAACGTTTCGACTATTTTATATAGTCTTTTTTTGCATTATGTTTATTCTAATTTTAATAGTTCTGTTAGTTTAAAATAAATATTAATTTTCAACCATCTTAAATCCTATCAATCCATTCCTCATAAGTTCTAAACTAGACCAGGCTTCATAATTTTTAACAAAAAATTGGTAAACCAGTTCCACTTAAACTTGTACATCTCTTTCAACTCTAGTGTTCTGTAGTTAATCTTTCACATATTCCTAATTCTACTATCATAAAATTATGAATAATATTACTTTCTTTTCTTCTTCAAATAATCTTTTTATTATCTCTAGTTTCTAATCATAAATTTTCTATCATATATATTACTAAGATATCTAATTTTCATTTCCCATTTAGTATTCTCTACTCCATCAATTAATTTCATTAATATAATCATTCATGTTATCTACTTACAAACAAGATTTTACAATTATTCTTCCCAATCACTATCATTCCCAAATATTGCCATGCCATTTTTTCATTTTCAATAGCCAAATGTATTACTTCATATATCCATTTCTCTCTACTCAATAACTTCCTTACAATTTCTTAATAACTTCTATACTACCTATTTACTTATCATTATTTATCTATTTACCCTTTTACACTTCTAATAATAAAGCTCTTTTTCATTTCTAGAGTATGATTCTACTACTACTAACACATTGAATACATTATAAAATCCACTTTTGATCAATTCACTTATTCATATTTCTATCCCATGTACATTTATAAAACAAATTTTTAAATTTATATTTTTGATCTTTTAAATTGCAAGACATCAATTATAGAAAAAAAATTCTCACTATCTTTAAATTTCTATTCTAAATCACATTTCCTTTATATTATTATCTTCTCTAGCTAATCTTTCTATTATTACCTCCAACATTACATCCTTGTTCTTAGATATATATACACAATCCACTAGTTTAATAAATAATAAAATTTATTGTAAATTAATTCTCCTAGTATTTAGTCCCCTTTCTAATTAATATAACCCATCCACATTAATGTGATGTGATGCACTGTGACTTCTCCTTATATGGAGACAGGAATCTTTCAGCAACTATGCCCAAAAAAACATGTTAGCCACTTTGACTTCCCTTTCCATTCCCCACCCCAAGTTTTCCCATATTCTTCTCTATCCTGCTCCATCCCATTTCCACAACCTAATCTTTGTCAATACCATGGCTTTTAAATCTAAATCCCCCTTGTCTTTTCCCAAACCCACTATAAAAACCAATAAACCATTTTTTGTACAATCACTTTGTTTATATTTATTCTTCCACAACTTCATTATTTGTACCCTTTCTGCTTTCAGACATTTACATTCAATTAAAGGATATCTAATATTTTCTATGCCTTCCTTACACAACTTGCAGACTAAATCACCCATATTTTTCCATTTATGTGTATTCCCTTGTTGTTAAAGATCCTGTTTGAGCCTTAAACAGTAAACTACTTTCCTTGCTATTGTCATAAATTAACTCGCACCCAATATTCTGTTTACTTCTATAAATATTTAAATTCTTTTTACTCTCCATACTAGTTCTCCATCTCTTCAACTTCCTATTCTTTATTAATGCATCTATTCTTCTATCCCATTCCTTAACATTATAACACTCAACAATTCTCCTAACACAATCATCCCACCTTTTGTATAAGTCTTTATCCACATCCTCTTCATATCACATTAAATACTATTTTGGCTATTCTTTTATTATCCATAAACTGCAATCTACCGAACATTTTCATTTTGCTTTTTGTATCTCTCATATAAAAACTTGACCATCCCATTTCTCCTTGAATTGCCTCCTTTGCCGTCCACATATAGAATGATGTAAAAGCGCCTTCTGCAACATAGTTGACTCTTCAAACTAACCTTATTATTAAATCCAAGAAGTAATTAAAATGTAAATAATGATAAGCCTTACAGAATTTGAATTTTGAATATAATTATTAATTGCACTAAAGATTGAATAGTCATCATTAATGAATACAGCAAATGATGATTAGGATTTAGAATAAATAGCTAATGAGACATGGTTTATTGTTGAATTTAAATTCTGCTGGCCTTGTAGTTCCTTCAAAATTTTTACAATTAATTATTTACATTCATTAGTTATACATTTTATCATAAATGATGTTTTATAATATCATCTTACTTGATAAATATTCTTTGAAAGATATTATAAATTACATATTACCATTTATTAAATTTACAGTGAGGTTAAATATTTCTTTCTTGCTTACCTGAATTTGTTATTGTGTTAGCCATTAATTAATGAATGATGCATTTAATAGTCTACATTTTCTAAAACAATTTTCATGGCATTAAATGAACACTGTTATCAGTTTCCATTGAATAGTGAATGAGAATTGCTCAGGTTTTTGCACAGCTAATGAAATACCATTGGTTGATGAAATCTAGATCTTGTCAGCTATATTATGATTCAGTGGCTAATTTTTTACATTGTTTATGGCATTGGTTTCAAAAAGTTTCAGCTCAATATTCCATCTTTCAATAGTAGCAATTAGTGTAGTACTTTAAATTAAATATATAAAATGTATAATAAGATTGTTAAAATGGAACAATTTTACTAAAATGAATATGTAAGAACAAATACTGTTTATATATGCAGTATTTAATTAGAGGGGATTTGAACCCAGACTTTAAAGCTCACTTCAGCCATCCATTCCATTTTATACAACTGATACACATAACCACATAGTAAATGTGAGATATGTAATTTTTTGAACATGTTTAATAACTAATTAAATCAATACTACTAATACATGTTTCTTAAAAGTTTTTATCATACTTAAAAATTTTAATTAAAATAAAGAAATATTACTAAAACAAAAAGTACTTATTTATTATTATACAGTATACATATATTAATCGAATAGTGTGAACAAATGTTATTAATATATTAGATAATTTTTTTTAAAAAATATGATAAATATTTAAATTGTAAATATTTATTTTCAACAATTACTTAACTTTTAAATTGATATAAAAGAAAACTAGTCATGAATCACAATTTCTATTTTAAAATTTAAATTATATATATGTATAAACTGTTAATAAATTGAATTATAAATAAATTGAAATACTAGACAACTTGTTTGTATACATTTTAATTGCATATTAAATAGTTTTAATTCACATATGAACCTTTTCAAAATATATATATTTTGTAATATCTAATTTAAATATAGTTTATTAGGGATAGGCCCTATGGCGTGGAAAAAGATTTTATATTTATCATGCCTATAACTTTGTTTGAATCTCAGCAGAATAAAATTGGAAATTATTTCAATAGGTTTAACATTAATCATCCAATATGAGTTGGTAAATGGAAATCTATTTATTCCTAAGTAATGGATAACACAAAAATGAAAAATTCCTCTACTCTTACGACTGAGAAATTGGCAAGCCTAATCAGTACCAACTTCTTCATTATTTCTCTATGAAGGTTTATTGGACCCTGACTGTTAATTACTTATTTTAAAAAGGCTACTTGACTTTTCAATGTGCACTAAATTAGATCTGTATATATAATTAGGTTATATATTAAAATCATTCATATGGTTAGTTGCTCAAGTGATGTCTAGCACCCAAGGCATGTTGAACATAGTTTTATTCAAGTGACTGAAGTGATATTCAGTTTTATTGTTAATCCATTAACATTATGTACAACAAACATTATAAACATGATTAAACTATTACTACGAACATAAAATAATCTCAAATATGACATAAGCTAAATCATACTAATGTAAAAATGTTAATTATATTTTTTTAATAAGATAAAAATGATAATTAAGATAGAGAAACTACATATAAAATCAATAATAGAAGGTAAAATAAAATATATATTAACTACATATAATTAAAAACTAATTTTATAAAATTAATATTAAAACAGTACCTAAAAACAGAAATTAATGCTAAAATTAGCACAAGAAAACTAATGAAATATAAAAAAAATTCATATCTAGAGAATATCATGCATTCAAGCTTAATAAACATCAATCAATATCTTAATATTAATGTTGGCCATGGTTAACTTGTACTTTAATGTGAAAGCATTTGAAGTAAATTCAGAAGTACTTAAATTCAAAACAACTTTAAGTATTTTGCATATTGCAATAATTTGCTAATTTTTCTTCAAAGTTAATTCTATTCAAAGTAAAAAACTTTTGAAAATAGATTTACTGCTTTTAAAAATAATATTTCCATCAGACACATAACATTAAGTATTTGCAATATATCTAAATAAGAAAGTTGAATATGTAATACAACAAACTGTCAGATTAAAAAAAGATAAACGACACTACTTTTTTCTTTCTTTCTTTTTTTTTATAAAAGTAATTGTAAAATCAGTAATGTTAATGATAGTAAAATAGAAAATGGGAGCAATAAATAAGAAAAGTATTGTATTTTATTTGTTTTTTTTCTAAATATGATTACATATTATATTCAAACTTTTATATGGTTTAACAGTCTACTTGTAATCTTATTCTAAGATATTGAGTGAGAGCAAGTTATTACCCTAAGCTTCGAGTAGGTATATTTATGAGCATGGACTAATTCCCATCTCAAGCGCCAATCTTATCAATTAATAAGAATTATACCCCTCAAAAACAAAAGAAAAGGTTCCAGTGGACCCCTTTTGGTTACCTTATCCAGACTAGCTCAATCTCAAGGTCTGGGAGACAATGTCTATCGGAAGAACGAAGCCAAGGTTATCTTACAAAGAAACGTCATATATATCTTTATAATTTTTCTATCTGCCCTACGAATCTTATTATAATAATCCAGAAGTTATAAGAATCCCATAATTTAAATAAAGATACAAGTTATAGTTAAATTCTAAGATTTATTAATACACATATATATTAATATCTCAAACCTACGTCTCATTCATTCCGATACATATATATAAGATTAATATACACATTCACGAAGATAGTTAAATTCTAAGATTTATTAATACACATATATATTAATATCTCAAACCTACGTCTCATTCATTCCGATACATATATATAAGATTAATATACACATTCACGAAGGAGTGCAATTACATGTCAGAGTTGTATTTATTAAATGATTTAATCTATTTTCTAATTACTTTCTTTAGATTGGAATAAAGCACATGTTTCTTAATTTATTATTAAGTGTTCATTTAATATATATTGAGAAAAAAGTCAAAGTTACCTCATTTGAGAGCGAACGTTTGCATGTTAAGGCTGATAATCTGTAAGCTTACAGTATTATAATGGCGATGTTTTTGCAAGAGTTGTTGGTTTGAAAGATGATGAAAGATTCCATAAGATTTTCATATAAGATAATCCATCCTAGAGGTTAGGTAGATGATTCTAAACTTGATTGAACGAAAGTTCTAGTTGTTTGGAGTTCCGTGATCATTTCACTTGTTGAACTAGACGGCAAAATCTCCATAGATAAAATTCAGGCAGGTCACACAATAGCTGTCCACTGGACCAGTCCAACGAATCCACACGATTATATTTACCCCAACCTTTCGATGGAGTCCATTATTATTAATTTTTATTAATTAATAATCACATTATGAAATTTTCTTTCCATGCTTTTTTCTCTCTGTAACGGTCTTTTCCGAATCACTCCTAAATCAAAAAATATATATATAGTTCTTTTCTTTTAACTCTCTTTCACTTCACCTTTTTTTTTTTGATCCATATGCCAATGACCATATCTTAGAAATGCTTTTAGCTTCCATTGTTCCAAAATACTAAATTGACCAGTTCTGGGAATTTCGATGACAAGTGTCATTAACAGAAATCGCCCTTGGCACAACCTGAAATTCCTTTTATTACTCTCCAGCCTTATGTTTTAATTTGCTTTCGTTAAGAAATATGCACTACAAATGACATTATTTAAATAATTATAACTTACGATAATAAACAACAAAAATATATAAACGAAAAAAAATATAAAATACAACTCCGCACATAACCATTTCTCTTCATCTTCACAGACAAATCTGTTAGTAATTAATTTTACCCAACACAATAATACGTGTAATAAACATAGATGTATACATTCATACCTTTAAATGGTTAATGTACTTTACTCACACTCTATTGTAACAGGGTTCGAATGAATATCTATAAATGTTCTCGCATCTATCGATTTAATTCATAATAACAATCGCAATAACACTCTTGTAATTATTATTGACCTTCACTTCCTTTAGTACCCGTATTCGAACCCAGCTACTGTTACAATGGATTCTTTAAAACATGAACAAAAGATATCATTTATGGATAAAGAGCTGCCAAGATAGAGTGCCCTTAGTTAGCACTAAAGGGAGCCTAGGACTTCAGTTTTCACTGTTTCGGGTTCCCGGTTTTGTACACCAAAGTCATAGTCCATTGTTGGATTCATAGAAGAAAAGTTTACCAAAATGTAAATGAATATCTGTTTGAGAGTTTTTTATCTTTAAAAGAAGTTTTGGAACAGTTTTCATTCAATGATAATTGAAATTATCTATCATTCTGTTTTATGCAAATGGATGCCATTAGAAATAGACAAAAGCTTGTTTAAGTAATTCTTAGAATCATTAGAATATTATAAACCTTTTAAAAATAATTTTAAATGGAAACCAAATAATTCTAAAAAGAATAGACACTAAAAATCCTAATTTTATTGATAGAAAAAATAGGAAATTCATTTGGACATCAAATCTCATAGAAAATGTGGAATATAATGTTAACAATGTGGTTTTACGAAATTTATCTTTGCATCAGATTTTAGCAGTGTTAAACAAGTTTTAAATGTAATTCGATCTCAATTTTAGAACTGAACATTATAGAAAATAACCTAAGCTATCTTTCTGCACAAAATCAGGTTTTTCCGATGATCAGAACAAAAGTTATTACCCCCCCCCTTTCCGGTGGATTGAGGGCCCCCAAAAAAAATTTTAAAAAATTTCAAATCAACACAGAATTACAATGAAGTGCTTCCTGAGCTAAAAAATAATGATTTAAAGACAAAAATAAATACAAATGATATTTCAGATCCAAACAGACATTGAAGCTGCAAATTATTCATACTATTTTAAGCAATAATTATTGAGAATTTTCCAAGGTTTAACAACAAACTTTCAGATTATACTTGAATCATTGATTACTAATCAAGACCTGAAATTCAATCAAAAGAAGCAGGATCCAATTAGTATCAACAAATAAAAATCACTGTGAATTCTGAAGGACTTTGGTTGGTGGGTTGAACAGCTATTGTGAACAGTTGCAGACACAGAAGATTGATAATGATTAAGGGCAGATGTTCAGCTCCATTGACCTCAATGTGCAAGATGATATCACTGGATGCTAGACACTCCAGCTAGAAATGTCATCTTGTAACAGTAATAGTTTTGTTGTAATATTTGCAGGCATGGGTCTGCACTCATTTCTTCCACAGGGATTAATGATGGCGGTTGTTTGGGGGTCTGGTTTATGGATGCAGGCTGGTGACGATTATTGCCGCTACCTGGAAACCTGCCGGGGAGGATACAGAAGCAAAGTTTTCAGCGCCTTTTCCGCTCTGATGGGCTGCTGCGCCCCCTTGATGGATTGCTTTTGGGCAGTGCAGATCTGTGCTCGTCCATGTATAGATACACATTAAGCAAAATTATACAATCCTTTTAAGGATATATTTGTTATCGAGCGTACGTACTTTGCAAACCTGGTCAATAATTGTTTTGCCTTGTAACATTGAACACTTTGTAATCCTCCAAGGGTAAGTGTACCCAATAATTTTTTTGTAATCTTTTGACTAATAAAGGTTACTTTTGAGAGAAAAAAAGATAGAGTGCCTTTAGTGAAAACCTTTTTAAAGAGAGGAAGAAGTTTAATTAATTGATAAATATAAGACTATTAAGGTTTTTTATAAGGACAGATCATCAAATTATAAGATCACTTAAAATAATGAATTTATTATAAGGTCTAATTGGGTAACATCTATTCCTGGAATTCTTAGACGTACCAATTAAGTTCAATAATACTGAAACTTATTTTATGCACTAAGTATTTCTGCCTCTTTTATCAGTGTTTATGATTCAAAATTGTATTCAGAGTTTAGAATAAAGTTAAGCTTTTATTATTTCCTGAATAGTGAATGTTATTATATCAATACCACTGAAAGATCTAAATTTTTCTTCTTAAAAGCTTTAATACACATATTGATTGGGAATAATGTGTTATTGTCGATACTGAATTTCTTCACAACATTTGATATGACTATTGCACACATTTTATTTAAATAGAAAAATTGCCATAAAAGATTAGAAGTCAGGTGCAAAAACATAAGTTCATTTAATTAAATATTTATAAAACATTCTTGAATATGTCTATTAATATGCTCTAAAATTAAAACGATAGCTGCTTTAAAAATAAATGCCCATTTAATTATATATGTACAAAATTTAACATTCCTCTTTTAATCTATAAAGGCATCTACATCCGTGGGTTATTTTCAAGATTACCAAGTTACTGAAACATGGAATTATTTTAAGTAATTTATTGTGGACACAATAATGTTTGTCTGGTCTTGGATTTACTAAAAAAAAATCCTGACTAGTTCTCTAACAATGATTCTATTATTAGTTAGCTTGATTAAAAGAAAATATGACATTGTCTGCATGGCAGAATAATAAAGTGAATATGAAACTTCATAAGCAATATACAGTTTTAAAAGCAGAAGTTTAATAAATAACAAGTAGCCTTAAAAATCATTAATGGATTAAAACAGCAAGAAATCAACTCAAAAGGTGAACTTAAATATTTGCTCATAAAAGTATCCAATATAATGTCCATTCTACTTTCTGAAATGATTTTCTACATTCATGGAAAACAAACTCAAGTTTTCTTTAATTCTAAAAATTAAGATTCTTTTATTGTGCAAACTGTAATATGTATGTTCTCATTATAAACATGAAACAAGATATAATTGTATTAAATTTTTGACTAATTTGTCAGATACATAGCACTTGATTATTCCTCAATTTGTAAAATAAGATTATAACTTATTATGCATCATGTAAATATTTAAACATTCCATTTTTTTGATAACAGAACTATTGATTCTTTTTTATTAATTGCATAAGTGTCTCTAGCAATAGCCCACACTTTCTTAAAGCTTTGTTTCCTATCATCTCTTTCTGTGTAAAATGTTTTTATATTAATCGCATATCCATTCATGGATTTGAAAGCATAGATTCTTACACAATTAATAAAAAAGAATCAAGTGTTCCATTATCAAAAAAATGGAATATGTAAACATCTAATTTACCTAATGCACTATAGGTTATAAAATCATTTTATGAACTGAGGATTAGTTGAGCCACCTAAAAGCAGAAAAGAAATGGCAAACTGGTACATTATTTATAAATGCTGAAAACCAATAGCAACTGTAGTTGAAAATGATCAAGTATTATAACTTGATCAAAGTTCTCTGACAGCATGGAATTTCGAATGCACAAAAAAAAAAAAAATAAAAAAATAAACTGATTACTGCATTGCTCTATGGGAATGATGAAACTGAGACTTAAAGTTCCTGAATCAAAACTCACTTCCAGTGCCCAAATAATTCATGACCTGCTAAATGCATATAGCATATACTCAAAAGACAAATCAATCTTCTATATATAATTATAAAAATAATAAATTTACATTATTTCCTTAATTGACTGTTGGGGTCAAAATGTTTTGTTTAAAAAAAAAAAGGCACTTATAAAATAAATATTAAAAGTAAGGTTTAAAATTATTATTGATGTAACAACACACTAACTTTGATTGAAACATACTAAAAGTTATCACAAAAACATTTAACTACATGTTCATTTAACAGTAATTTATTTCTTCAGAAAATATATATAATAATAATTATTAACTATAAAATTAGCTAACCTTTAAATTTTGATCTGATATTTGCCAATTCTTTGTTTATTCTTTTTATTTCTGCTTCTTTACTTTTACCTGAAAAACAAAATATATATATATTGTGATTACAAATATTTGCTGCAGTGAAAATAAGCTCAGTAATCATACCATGAAATGCAACACCTAGTTATCCACAACATTATATCAAACATATATATATATGTAACTAGAAATAAT
The DNA here is from genome assembly GCA_028023455.1 of Epiperipatus broadwayi. Lineage (NCBI taxonomy): Eukaryota > Metazoa > Onychophora > Udeonychophora > Euonychophora > Peripatidae > Epiperipatus > Epiperipatus broadwayi. Next base: position 5,834,401 of record JAQFVV010012451.1, on the reverse strand, counting down.
AAATTTATAGTAAAAATCAATAAAAAGACAAATTTGAATCAATAAATACCAATATAAAATTAATTTCTAACAGTAATACAAAATATTAGTCAAAATTAGAGTATTATTTTATTTATTTACTCTTTGATTAAAATCATTATTTGGTCTTTACTTTTTTAAACTTATGTGAATCATTAAGTTGCAAATGAATTTAAGATATCACCTAGGCATGAATCATCATCATCATCCTAGAAATATTAAATACCTAATATAATTATACAACTTAGTTCTTCAACCTTGACAATTTTGGTAACTAAATAATGGTCATATAAAATTATATTGAACTCAATAAGAAGTGGAATAAAGTTGGCAAACTATTATTATGCTCTTAGTAAGATATACACTATATAATAAGGGATCACTGATTTACAATGAATTTTAAATACTAAATGCAATAATAATTTACATTAAGGATTAGATGGAAAAAAAAATTTTATTATTAAATAAATGTATTAATTAGTGTGGTGGATTTGAATACAGACTTTCAAACTCCCTTCAGCCATTCACTCTATCTCGTACAACTGATACACATCATCACACACGTGAAAAAAGATAAATGATCTGCAACACATTTCGTGCTGAACCAGCACTCATCAGTGCATCTCCCACATATATATACATGAGGCTAATTAGCACTCCATTCTTTTAATTAATGTCAACATAAAATGAAAAAATATCGACATAAAATATTAACATCTTTTTTATATGACATTGGCATAAAAACTATCAATCTATAGCAAAAAAAAAAAGCAATAAAGCAATATGTATGAGCAAATAAAATATGGTAAACAGAAAATAGCATCTATAAATAATAAAGCATTCAAGATAGAGACATATTTAAATATTTAGAACATCAAGGTTGCTATCCCTCACTTGGTAATGGTGAATAATATGAACACAATAAACAAGAATGTATATATAATTAGAATAACTAATATTAAAAATAGTTCAAGAATAATTGTTATAATTCTGATTTACAAATTTGAAAATACAATAATGATAAGTATATAAATTTTGAAACAATATGCATGTGTCATAATGATACCCCTTTTCACATCCACAATAAATGTGTAATCTTGCGATCACATGAAATTTAAGTGAAATAAACTCTGAGATGTTATCTGATCACGTGTGAACATGTTTCTCTTTATCAAAATGTGGTTTTTTTATATTTCAATATTTTCAGTTATTGTCCAGATTTCATTCTGACAACAGCTTCATTTCAATTGCATTTTTGCTCATTCAAGTATATCTACATTATTTCTACTTCTGAGTTATTCCAGTTCATTTGATTTTAAGTGTATAAGTATATGTAATGCTCATTTTTTCCTTTTGATTTTCTTTTCATAACTTCATAATTCCAGTTACGATCATTTTCGCATGAACCACAGAATAACTTTGTGAATCCAACAACTAGAGTTCACAAAATAATGAAAGACTATGGGGTTCCATGAAATGGCGAAATAAAGTGGCGAGGGACATCAAGGCAACACCTCAACTCATACCTGACTGAATTTATGTGTTATAGATTGCATAAAAATGATGTGTTCATTTGTATACTAAACGACATAAAAAAAATTTTCTGCCAAGATGAAAAATTAATAAAAATGTTGGAATTTATATTTCTTTATTTTTGAGAATTTTTTTGGCTTTTTTTTTTTTGCTTTTAACAAAAAATAGATTTTTTTATTAGCATTTCTGTGGAAAATGACCTTCAGCCGATATACTGCGGAATTACGTGTTCAGTTAAACTCCATTTTGGAGGGAAATTTTTCAGTTGAGGTCTCAATTTTGTGTCAAAAAAAGTAAATGCCAAATTGCTTGCTTCAATGCGATAAATCCTGTTATATATTAGATGGCAAGTAGCATATATATATTTTTTATGTTTGATTTTAAATAATATTTAAAAAATAATAATTTAATGATTGTTTTGTCTGTATTTAAAGTAACATTTGGAACTTGCATAATGGCATCTTGTATTTTACATATTTTTAGGGGCTGAGAAAATGTACTTTTTAAGATCCGTTTTTTTTCTTTCTGAAATTCATATCTTTAGTGTTGTTATAAATTTTAGTGTGAAAGTCATATATATTTCTGTATGGCAAATCAATATTTTTTTAATGATCTTTTTAATATTGATTTCTTGCTCAAATTCATATATCTTTATTATTGTTATAAATTTAAATTCCGCTTCATTTACTAGTGTTATAAATTTTATACTTTTTCATGTGAAAGTCATACATAATTCTGCTCTATATTTTATATTTTTTCGTGTGAAAGTGATATTTTTAGTCCTGCAACACGGAGCATATATTAGACATGCTACACCTTTTCTCATATGTATTCATCCTGCCAATAACTATAAATCTTGTGAAAATATCATGTACAAGATCCATGTACATATTACTTTTTGCAAATCTTGTACAAAATATCGTGTACAAGATCCGTGTACACATTACTTTGGTCAGATCACAAGATTAGAAAGTTATCATTGGATTGATATAAATGTGAAAAGGTGCAGCAGATCTAATACGTTCTGTGTTACAGGACTAATACCCAAGTACAATATTGTTTATTTTATGTTAAAAAATATATACAATCAGTTCTTGATTTTCATAATTAGTGCATTTTCACAAGGTTTTACTCGTTTTGATTTATGCATAAGATGAAAAAAAAAGTTTATTGTTCTGATATATAAAAATATTTTAATGATGGTATTTAAAGTGTTCCTATATTGAAAATGTTTTAATAAAACAAATTATTTAAAACATTTCAAATGTTTAAAGCAGTGGATGTCCTGCAATTAACAAATTGCATAATTAATAAAGATTATTTTGCTGTTAATGCCTGAAATACTTTCCTTATCTTTTCAATTTTGACTAGCATAATAAAGTAAAATTAGTGTGCTACTAATGAATGAAAAATATATCTTCCTCTCATTTTTTGTACCATTAAATTTAATTATATTATTTGATATTGAAAAATATAAATATTTTAAATATTTTGTGCCCTTTCTATGAACTTTACATATGGCTGTGTTTTAGATGGCAAAATGACATACCTTTGTTTGAGAGAGGATGGCTTTGGCAGTTTTAAAAAGTCCCAACTACCTGTTTTTATTTAATATCGTAATGTATTTTTATTACTTTTGTGTAATTTTGTCAGAAGTTCAGATACTCACGTTATTTGATGAGATTACAGGATTTATTTTTGAAGGGATGACAAGGTGAGAAATTTATGGATGGAACAACATGAATGTGAAGAGGCACAGCAGATCTAATACATAAGTACCATCTTTTATTTTAATAATATAAGATTTTGTTATCTGTAGAATAGTTTTAAGAAATTAATTCAATTAGTTTTACTTAAAGAGGAATGTAACTGGTTCACCAAATATCCAATAAATCAAGAATCTTGCATAAAAAACAAACAATTTTAATGCTTTCCCAGAAAATAATCTTTAAAAAAAGATCGATTCTAAAAAATAAATTTAATAATAGAATGTTAATGTCCAAGCAAATTTAAATAGTCGTGGTCATATTTTGATTTTAAAAAAAAAAAATCATTTTTAGAAAAAATAATTAAAAAAAAAGATCGATTTTTAAAAACAATGTAAAATACATGGATTTATGACAGGATGAAATTCCATGTAACAATATTAATAATCAAAGCAGATTTAAATAGATATGGCTTGTACATTATTGACACCTTTATATTATACGCTATGTACCTTTTAAGTAATATGTGCTTAGATGTTAACCTTGCAATAATAATGCGGTTAGAGAGCACAGTTTCTCCGTGCGTAGCGTGGAGAAACAGCACCGCGTAGTGGGCTGGTGGCAGACGACGTAAGTTAAATGCACTTACGCATGGCAACCACCAAGCGGGCAGCTTTGGTGCCAGCTAGCTGGTGGAATGTTCCTGTGCTTACGCATAATGAACAAACAACAACACCTAGTGGCTGGAACAAGCACTGCTGTTTTAAGCAGAAATGACGTCTTTAGCAGTGGCAGTACACTATCTCCATCAGTACCGTATAAAATTATAATAAGTTAAAAATCCAATAAAAAACAAAATAATTGAAAAATAATAATAATAATGTATAAACATTTTGCTAAGCATATTATTACTAAAAAAAAGTACTAGCCTGTTTGTAAATAATGTAGAATACATTTCAATGATTGGGTTTTTTTTTTTTAAATAATTTTACTTTTTATGGTTGCCATTTTGAATTCACAAAATCAGATGAAGTCAATAGTCTGAGTCAAATCATGATTTGTTAAATTTACTTTGGTAGCACTTTAAGAGTTGTCATCATTATTATTTGTATTTTTGGAAATGCCTAACTAGTACTGTTAAAAAAATATTTTAAAAATAAACAGTCTGCCGTTTATTTTCTTCTATGAGAATGCAATTCTACTTAAATAAAAATTACATTAAAAAATATTGTACAATTGATTGCTGTAGTTTAATAATGTAAGTAATTAAATATTGTTTTGCTGATAATACAATTTACAATTATGATGACAGATACTTTTGTTTGGAGGAAATTAAAACTTTTATAGGTAAACAAATATTAAACAAAGATTAAGTAAAAATTGTTTTTAAATAATATATTTTTCAAATTAATTCAGTATATAGTGAAACGTTTATTTTTAATTTATGTTAAATAAAATTAACTTTTTTTTTTTGGATATTGTTCACATTCATGATGAAAACCATCTTTGCTTTCAAAACGAAGATACTTAATAAAAATCAAGTAAGTTATACTTTCTAATTATTATAATCGCAATTTACAATATCATAGTAGTGTTTTTAATTACACAATGAATACATCTTGTATATTTTTTCCCTTGAGATTGAATTCACCATTTTATCTTGCAAAAATGGCATTGCTTAGATGGTTGGTATTTTTAAAAAAATGGGTATAGAAAAAAATGCAATTTTTTTTTAATGATTGCTTTAATGAATACTTGGATTGTTCATTATAGTAGTGAAAACAAATTGATGGTTGGTGTGACAAATCCTATAAAGGATTTTTCATATGCAAGGGATCGGTTAACCTTTATTAAACTAAATGTTCCAAGAAATCAAGAAGTTATCAATTAAATTATTTCATGATTGCAAAGTAAAATGAATGCTATGACATAAAAAAAAAAAAAATGAATACATTTCTGGGATGGCCAAACTTCATGTCTGCAAGAGTCAAGTGTTAAAATTATGATATATTCAAGAGACACAATTAAATTTTTGAAGTATGCAACAGAAGCAAATATTAATCATTATTTTATTAATTGTACAAAAAATCAAAATAACAAAATTAATAAGAACAATAGCAATAAAAAAATTATTCACACGAGATTAAAATTTGACCTATAATTTATTAACAAAATACACAATAGTTTCGTAAGATGTTCATTCATTAGTTGTGCTTAATGTTTGATTTTACAAGAATGCGACCAAAAAATTGACCTTAGTTTACAAGCAGCTTCTTTTGAATAATGATACTTACGGCAATAATTTTTTACATTCTAAATATAAATTAAAAATACTTGCATTGCTTAATTAAATTAATGGAAGAAGTTGATATTCAAAAGTCAACGTAGAAGAACACACTCGACAATGACGTGAATAAAAACTGTACAAAGAATACCAATATCACTGGACAAATCCAAATAAAAACTGAACAAACAATTCCAAACAATGCCTTATATTTCCAGGAGACGATAACAATAAAATCATAGAAGTTTATAACATAAACAATCATTATCAAATTGCTACAGCAAAAGAATAAAGCATGTATGAATAGTTTCAAGACAAAATGTAAATATAGTTGCAGGGGACCATCTAAAAAGCAGCATGTGGTTTATGAGCTGCAGTTTGGTCATGGTAGCAACATTTGATAAACTTCATTAAATCACTTACCCATGAAAATTTTTTCCTCTGCCTTGTAGTTTTAATATTGCAAACAAAATGAAATAATCGTTTGTTTGCTTTTTAAATAGATAAAATTTAATGTTCAATATTAAAAAAAAAAATTTATACCATAGCTATGAGAATAGATATAAAAACAATGACAAATTAAAAAAAGAATCTAATACAAGATCCACAGAAATTGAATACATTATTTGTGGAAAATATTACTTTACAACTTTACAAAGTCTTAATAAAAATTCTGGATATATTTGAAAATTCCTCACCTAAAAGTAAATGTTATTTATAGATTTTGTTGATTTTCAAGTTGAAAGCTACTTGAAATTGTAAAAAGCAAAAATCCTAGTAATTTACTAAAGAAAAATTATTTGTTTCTTTTAAATGTTTATTTACAGGTTTTGATTTAATTAATATTTGTACATATTGATTGGTAAAAAGAATTATGAAAGATGTATTTCAACAGAGAATGCTATTAGCTGAAAAAGATTCATTTATTTATTAATAATGTAAAATAATTATTCTTTTGTTGTAAAAAACTATAAATCGATTACTATTTGAAGTTTATAGAGTTTGTATACAATTGTTAAGATGTTCCCAGACAGGACAAAGAATTGGATAAGTGTAATAATAGTATAAAATAGAATGGGCAAAAAAATATTAAATAGAATGTAAGTGAATTATCAACTGATATTCTTATAAGAGATGTATAGATAAATACAATATAAAAATAAGGAATGAATATTCTATGTTCCAACATTAAGATACCGAAGTTTGTTATTTAACTCTGAACCAGATATCTGATTTTAAATTTTTATAAAATATAATGTGACTATAGTATATAACCATATCAGAAATAATAATTGAATTCGCTTTAGCTTGACTATACTATATATGCTCTTATTATTATTTATATAAAAAAAAATTGAATAGAATAAGAGTAAAAAATATCATTTGCTTAATACATTTATTATTAATATGTTCATCAAATTAGAATTTTTAATGTGCTGTGAGTATGAAGATTAGGAAATATTTAATTGTCATATCAATATGTATAGTAATTAAGCCTCAAGTGTGAATTTTTTCCAAAAACAATACTCTTTGTCTTAATGCTCTATATTAATTTTGTGTAAAATTTAAATAAATATAATTATTAAAAATAAAATGTAAAAGTCTTAATTAATTTTAAATAGTGTAATATTAATTGATATAAGTTATTTGGGGAAAACTCCTATGGTGTCAGTCTCTATTGCTATTTTTCCCTAACCATTACTATATATCACAGACACATAGTATAAATAGTGCGGCATGATTAATTCAGCACTAACATTTGTCAATCAAATACTTATAGCAGATTTCTGTCTAATAATTTCCGCAGTATGACATGCAAATCCTTATATCATAATTTATAACTTTTAATATTATTAGAATTCACATTAAGTTATACTAATTATGTGTTTATAAAAGGGTTTGTATGGCCATAAAAATGTGAAAGCAGATTTGCTGATATTTTCCTTAAAAGTACTATAGTGAAGAAATCTGGAATCAATGTGAAAGCCTTCTATGCATTTTTCTGTTTGATTAACTATGATCATTTTATTTTTAAGAGTTCACATTGAATGTGTTATAATTTATTTACATATATCACAGTGATCTCTCTGCCAAATATTTGTCAAGTTATCTGAAGAAAACAAACACGAGACAAATAGAACAAAAATACATTAAAAATTGTAGATATGCAAAGTATAACATAACTATTAATTTTAAATATTGCTCATAATTCAAAACAACCCACATTTATTTGCAAAATGTGTATACAATATATTTAATTTTAATAGCACAGTAATTACATATGCTTAAAAAAATTATTTTATTTAATCATTAATCAATTATAAAAACAAAAATTTGTTTGGTTGTATGTAATAAAAAATAAACCACCTTTTCTACCATAGAAAAACCATTAACAATAGAGCAGCTGACTACACTTAATAAACTTTATTCTTAATAAACTTGTTTTTTTAATAAATGTTGAAATTAAAAGTAGTAATCAAAGGCAAAACAAATGTAAACATATTATTAATATTGAAGACAATCAATTAAACAAGATATGGAAGGAATCATATTCTTAACCAGCTTTTTATAAATAATCATTATAAGTCAATTAATTGTAAATATTAGTAAACATATTTTTAAATATTTACATGAAATTGATTTCTGAAAATGTTAAAACTTTTATATTTATTCTTACTTTTAAAAAAAATAAGAAGTTGAATTCTGAAAATAATATATGCATATGTAATGGACTAAGAGTTTATATTCTTTGTTTAGTGCAATATTGCATTTATATATAATAGATTCAAAAATAATTGTTCCCTTAATGTTTTATGCTCATAGAAAAAATGCAAAAAATACAGTAAATTTCAAAATTAACATATCCCTATTGATTCTCAGCTCTGCAAGATAAAAAATATCTCATAAATTTAGCACTATCACCAACTACAATTGATGTTTCACTTCCATGTTTCTTTGAAAAATTAATAAAATATTCAATTAATTAAATGGGCAACATTCAATATATATCTAAGACCCATAATTGTTTCTATACTCAAATATCTTGACAGGCATGCTCCCCAAAATTTCATCTTACTAAACATACATTGGATCATTTGCAAGTCAATATAATAAATGGAAATAATCAAAAAACAAAATGTCAAAAAAATATCACTCTCTTTTAAGAGTAAGCATTCAGAGTGAAATATCAATTAAGAATCTTTTTTTTTTACTTATTATTTGGTGTTTTATTATTTCTACATAATCAGTTATTAATTTACTTATTTAAAGAAAATGTTAATATTTTTAAGCATATACAAATAATTGCAATCCAATATAACGGGAATAGGTGAAAATATAAATTGCAAATAAGTTTTAATTATGAATGGAAATGAATTATCAAAGAAATGTCAGTTCTAATCATCTTGTACAACACATTTTTATTATGGCTGCAATATACATGAAAATGGACATATTGCTCTACAGTACACATGCATTTCAGAAATGACTTCCTACATCAGCCATCTTAGAGCACTACTACCAACAATTCATGCAAATAAACACCTGCCTGAATCATATTAATATCGCTTACTATAAATTAGTGTATTCCAACACAGTTATATGGATAAATATTCACATAAATTATTATGGAATTAATGTTGGATAGCTATGTGTAGGTTGACAGTCCTCTACGGTAGTTGTTGGGCAGTTATTTCTGAAATGTGTCATATCACAGGACATTCTCATATGAATTAGAATTATTTTCCAGCACAGACTCACAACAAATCATTTTAATAAACATGCAAATACAATTTTACTTTTCATTTATCAATGCCCACTCATTCCGTCTGATAAAAGGAGAATTCCTCTTTCATCTGATCTCCAACCCTATATATTATAAATAAGTCAACATGGATATCTGAAACGGCTGAAACTTATTATTAACGGCGATTTTAGGTCACAAATTATTCAAGCCAGCTTAACTTCTTTTATCAGACTGAATATGACTGAGCATTGATAAATGAAAAATAAAATTGTATGTGCAAGTTTATTAACATGATTCATTACGAGTCTGCTGGCAAATAATTCTGAATAACGTATTTGAATGAGAATATTCTGTGATATGATTATAATCATAAATATTACACATTTAAGCAGTAGTATAAGTTATTTACATGCTGTTGGAATTAATAATATTTAATTAAAAATAATACATGAAATGTTAAGCTGGCTTGATTAATTTGTGAACTAGGATTGCCGCTAATAATAAGTTTCAGTCTTTTTTAGATATCAATGTTGATTTATTTACAATATATGCAAATGGAGGACAAATGAAAGAAGAATTCTTTTATCAGTGAATGAATGGGTTTTGATAAATGAAAAGTAGAATTGCATTTGCAAGTTTATTAAAATGATTCATTATGAATCTGCTAGCAAATAATCCTGAATAGTGTATTTGAACGATAATGTTCTGTAATATGATTATAATGATAAAGGGTACATATTTAAGCCGTAGTAAAAGTTATGTGCTGTTGAAATTAATCATATTCTGAAATGCATATACTTTACAGAACAATTTTTTTATGTAGTTTGATAGTCTTAATAAAGATGTGCTGTTCATGATTGAAGCTGACATATTTTCAAAAATTTATTTAATATCTTAATTTAAGTATATTCATTTAAAGTTTATTAACCTATAAATGCAATATATATTTCATCATAACTGATTTTTACTTGTAAATGTTAATTCTAACTAAGTTTTCCAATTATTGAATCAAATCCATCAGCTCAATGCAAACACAAGGTGAATCGCAAATTATATTGAAAATCATTTTCAATTTAATAATATATTATTAGAATAAAAAAACTGCACACACACACACAAAATGTATGTTAATTTTTCATATTGTGGGTTGTTTCGATAAAGAATGGATAGAATGATCTAATTTTCTTGGCTGGAGCTTGATGGTGCCTAAAGAAATATTGGCAAACCTGTTGTTTATCATAAATATAAAAAAAATCTAAATTTGAAAAAACTTGAACAATAATAAATGAAGATCTTATTTAAAATGCCTTATTGAATTTCTATAGTCTGCTCAGAAATTTTGGGCTCCATTTTTCTGTAATCTACAAAGCAAACAAACTGAAGCAACACAATGAAGTATTTGAAAAGTCAATATAGTTTACATTATATTGTTTACATATACACTTTAATGCAAAAAAAAATTTTTTATTTAATGATTCCTTTATTTTCCTGACAGTCAAAACTGTCAGGAAAATAAAAGGAATATGACTGTCAGGAAAATAAAGAAATCATTCAAATAAAATTCCCATTAAAGTATATATGAGCGGAGTTATTGTAAACAATATATATGAATATATGAAGAAATGCAAAGAAAGTAAAAGGAGAAAATAAGAATATAGTTTACATTACTTTTGAGAATCATATACATATAATTTTTAACAAAAGAATATAATTTCATACATATACATATTTATTCCCAAGTATTGAGCATCATTCATTTTTTTTACCACCAGTAAACAATTGTCTCACTCGGAGTATGCCATTTATTTTCATTAAATTGATTTCATTAATGAATGAAGCTGAAATCAATGTTGTCTACATTTCCTGACTTTTAACAACTTTTTAGTTTGTTTTTAACAATGATTTTCATATATTGAATTTGATAAAAGTCATAAATATTAAAATTATAAATTATTAGTTTTTCATTTTTTTTTTGTCAAAATTATTTGATTAACTACTTCATAATGGGCTTTCAAGGCTTTTTACATGTGCCATAACACATAATTTCATGAATAAAGTGGAAAAGAATGAGAAAACACATTAAACTAATTATTCACATCAAAAAATTATTTTCAAAACATTAATCAAATAAAAGCAAAGTCAAATGAAAATATATTGCCTAAGGTTAACTTTAAAAAAGGTTTTAAAATATTTTATACATAAGGCTTCTCAAGTGTTTCATTTATATTTTTTTTATTAGTCTTAAATAAAAATTAAAAAGGAATAAAGATTTAACAGCAAGGCTTTATATGCTAAATGTTTCCATTGCAGAATTAAATTATTAATATATTTTTGCTCAATAATGTATTTCTTCTGGATATTAAGTTTGTTGCCCAAAAGATAAAATATTAATTTAGAAAATATTTCATACGAAAATTAAATAAATTTATCTACATTTGTGACAAAATAAGATTTCATTGTTCGTCATTATTTTCCAATATTACCACCCATCCATTGCAGGATAAAAACTTTTCAAAGTTTCTCTTATCCCCAACCTAACTCCTCCCAATTACATAAGTAAAATTTCTTATTTCATTTATCCAACTCTCACATGATCTCTTTCTAGATCTTTAACAATCTCTTGGTATCAATTAAAAACTTCAACTGTTCTACTATTATCTCTTCTAGCAATATGTTTAGTTCCAGCTTCATTTTAGTCGTAATTACTTCAAAGAGGTCAGTGGAACCTGTTTGTTCTATCACCCATATATTTCATTTTCCATCTCTTCTTGTTATTCCTATCATATATCTTCCAATACTTCACTGAGTGGTTTAAAGTCTCAGATCCATAGATAAGAACTGGTAAAACATATATATTAAATACTTTCCTTTTCAATTATATGCATACTGCATTTTCTTCTAATACTGAATTCTCTAACTTTTGAATAATTTCATCCATTATATTTCCATCATCAATATTAATAATCTAACCAAGATATTTATAGTAGTTAACTTCCAAATCATGGTTATCATTCTTTATTCTCTGTGAATCCCATTATACATACTTTAGTCTCTTTAGTATTTAACATTAATCCTACTTATTTATTTTCATCTGATAACTCTTGCAATATTTTCTAAAGTTCTGAATCATTATTTGCAAAATTGATCACATCTCCAAAATCTAGATGACTTAAATAATTTTTATTTACTGTTACTCTTTTAGCTTCATTTTTTAATCCACAAAATATTTCTTGTAGAACTGCAATAAAAAATTTTGGAAATATAAAATCACTTGTCATACATCTTTATCATTGTTAATCCTTAGTATGTAATCTAATCAATACTATTGCATTTTGATAAATATTATTCAAAATATGACAATATCTCAGGTCTATATGTTGATAATACAAAGCTTTAATCACAGTTAAAATGCTTAGAGAATCAAATGCCTTTTAAACTCTTACCGGCGGGCGAGTGCATAGAAATTTATAATATTTAAGAAATAGTGCATTATCGGAGATTGACTTCCATTTGAATAATTTCTTTTCATAATCCATAAATTGTAAACAAAAAGACAACACATATTCATTTGTTCTTTCTATAATTTCTTTTAATACTTGGATGTGATCCACTGTGCTAAAATCACTTTTGATTAGAATCCCGAGTTTGCTGTGGATAAGTTGAAATTATATTAATAGATTTTACGTAGAATTGATATAATATTGCCAACAATTTTTCTTCATCTGTTTCTTTTAAAATATCAGTAATAATTTATTTACTGGAGCTTTTTCCTTTTTCTTCGATTTAATTGCATGTCTCATCTCTTCATTTAAAATACTTGGCAATTCAGATAATGTAGTAATTATTCGATACTTTGTTCCTTATTCTTTATTCTAATTCTTTTTAGAATTCTTCCAAAACATTTTATGATGTCATCTCTCTCATTTGTAATAGTTCCATCTTTTCTTATTATTACAGTTATAAAATTTTCTTATTGATTTCAGTCAAATCTAAACTACCTTCAGTCTGATAATATTTTAAAATGATTTGCAAGTACTAATTTAAATTCATTGGAATGTTTCTGAAAATTAGGAATATCAACTGCTAATACTATCTTTCTTAATAATTTTTGTCTAATTTTGTATTAACACGCATCTTAAATTTCTCTCATCAATCATTACTTCTTGTGTTGAATCTATTAAGAACATCACAATCTTGAAACACATATTTTCTGTTAGTCAAACTATACTTTTGTTTGGATACTTACATGTTCATTTCTGTTTAGTAATTTTTTTCAAAAAAAGCATTCATAATATATATATATTTTATTTTGCTGCTAACTCCGTTCAAGCCTATAGTTTGTCAATATAAGCAAATTTACCGGCAGCATTTTCATTTTTCAATTGTTTACCAATTCTAGCATTAATGTAAACCATGATAATTTCTGATCAAAAGTGTTTTATATAATCCATATAAAAATTATCTACTTTTTCATCACAATGAGAACTTGTTTGGGTATAGATCTAAATTATCTGCATTTGCTACCATCTATTAATTTGAATAATTAATCTTGCTATTCTGTCCGATATATTATCAATTGCTACAGTATCATTCTCATGTAATATTTGTGCCTTTGTAATAAAATATGTCCACTTTTTAAATTGTCTCTTCGCCCTTTCTTTTAAAAAGTCTAACAATATCCCATTTAATATTATTAGATAGTTCTTTCAATTCATGTAATCTTCCTTCTCTTAAAATTTGCACTTGCAGGTATTTAAATAAAAAGATTATAATTAAATGGCAGCCTGGGGTGATAATCAGAGATGGTCTTAGTATCCTTTACCTTTGACTACCAATTACTGCCTTGGCTGAAGATTTTATAGCCTCCTGAGAAAAGAGCCATAATTTAGTTTTGTAGATCATGATTATAAATACTCTATCTGTAAGAGGAAAAAACATTTTTCACACATATTCTTCAAAACTCAACTGATATTTCAGTTAAGAACTAATACTGCTATTGAAAAGAAAGATCATGATATTTCTTTAACTAGTTTGTTGTTATATGTAAATTTCATATCCAAAGTTGAGAAGAAAAATCATATTTCTTTAACTAGTTTGTTGTTATATGTAAATTTTATATAGATAGTTAACATTCCCAAAAAATATATATATTATAAGATTTATTTTTATTATTCTTTGGACTTTCTATAGATAGACCATTTGTAAATCAATTTTGAAGTTGTGACATTTTCTCTCCCTTACTATTTTTACTTTTAAACACAAAAACTTATAAGTAAAGTTTAAAAGAGAAGTTATAAATAAATATAATAATAAGCTGAACGTTTTCGAGGATCCATGCCTCATAATCATAGCTTTCTTAAAAATATATAATAAAATATATGCAAAGATATTTAAATTAGCACTGTTATGTGTCCCATTTCTTGGATATATCAAAGCAAGTGTCTTTTCTATTTATTGCATTAATATTTCTATTAATGTAGAATGCTTCTTTTATTTTTCTCTTATGATCACTCGATTCTGTGCATATAATTACAGGATTAGCAGGTGTAAAATTGTGTCCAGATTTCATGCCATGCTCCAAAAATACAGATGTATTGTTGTTTTTCTGAGCTCTATTGTAAGTGTACACATGTTGAGCAACTCTAGTATTAATAGTAGCTTTAGTTTCACCATAATATACAGCTTGGCATCCGTCTTGAGGGCATGAAATAGAATATACTAGATGTGGGGTGAATGATGGATCAATATGATCTTTTTTGAGTTGTTGATCAATCTGTTAGAATTAGAAGGAGTTATAAATCATATTTTAAACTTATTGATTAATGCTTTAGTTAGTTTGTTAGATATTTTGGAAATATAAGTAATGGTAATTATAGGAAGTTGAATACGTGGTACAATATTATTTATTTTATTATGGAATTTAGTAATTTTATTTTTAATAGATTTAAATTTAAAACCTGCTGTCATTAAATCTTTAATAAAATTATTCAGATTTTCTTTTCTGTCTTCTTCATATTTGCAGAGATGCAAATTTCTAAATAATAAAGAATTTAAACCAGCAAATTTATGTGATGCAGGTGAGTTAGATTTAGGGTGAATCATCATCATCATCAACCATTATCAATCCACTGCAGGATGAAGGTCTCTCCAAGTTTAATCCATCTTCTCCGATCTTTAGCTTCTCTTCTCCACAACACCCCTGCACATTTTCTTATTTCATCCATCCATCTCACATGTGGTCTCTTTCTGGGTCTTTTACAATCTCTTGGAATCCAGTTTAAAATTTCAATTGTCCATCTATTATCATCTCTTCTAGCAATATGTCCAGCCCAACTCCATTTCAATCTTTTAAATTTTTTGAATAAGGTCAGTAACACTGTTTGTTGTCTTACCCATACATTGCGTTTTCGATCTCTTCTTGTTACTCCCAACATACATCGCTCCATACTCCTTTGAGTGGCCTGAAGTCTCTGTATTGCTCTTCTATTAAGTGTCCAAGTCTCAGATCCATAAGTAAGAACTGGTAAAACACATTTGTTAAAAACCTTTCTTTTCAAACACATAGGCATATTTCCTTTTAGTATCAAGTTATTTCTACCAAAAGCACTCCAACCAAGTTTAATTCTATGATTAATTTCCTCCATTATGTTTCCATCTGTATTAATAATCTGACCAAGGTATTTGTAACTGTTAACTTCTTCTAATTCTTCATAATCAATCTTTATTTTCATATTTTGAGCAAATCGATTAAACATTACTTTAGTCTTTTTAACATTTATCTTTAGTCCTACTTTTCTACTTTCATCTGCTAACTCCTGCAACATTTCCTGCAGCTCTGAAGCATTATTTGCAAAAACAACTACATCATCTGCAAAATCTAAATGACTTAAATACTCTCCATTTACTTTCACTCCTTTAGTTTCCCATTTTAATCCACAAAATATTTCTTGCAGCACTGCTGTAAAGAGTTTTGGAGATATGGAGTCACCTTGTCTTACACCTTTCTCAATGTTGATTTTTCCAGTATCATTATGTAATCTAATTGTTGCTGTTGCATTTTTATAAATATTCTTTAAAATATGACAATATCCTGGATCTATACCTTGATGATCCAATGCTTTAATCACTGAAGAAATGTGTATAGAATCGAATGCCTTTTCATAATCTACAAATCCAAAACATAATGACAACTCATATTCGTTTGTCCTTTCTATGACTTCTCTCAATACCTGGATATGATCTATTGTACTAAAACCACTTTTAAATCCAGCTTGTTCTCTTGGTTGGTGGAAATCCAAAGTTCTCTGTAGACGAGTTGTAATTATTTTGGTAAAAATTTTATATAAAACTGATAAAAGGCTGATAGGTCTGTAATTTCTAATATCTTCTTTATCACCTTTTTTTAAATATTAATATTATTACTGCATTCTTCCAATCTTCTGGTACATCTTTATCATTTAGACATTTGGTATATAACTTTGCTAAAATTGTTTCTATTTCTTCACGTGCTTCTTTTAATATATCAATTATAATTCCATCATTTCCTGGAGCCTTTCCTTTCTTCATACACTTAATTGCATGTCTCACTTCTTCATTTAAAATTCTGGGCAATTCGGAAGATGTAATAGATATAGGAGGTACTTGTTCTTTATTACTATATAATTCTTGATAAAAATCTTCTACCAATTTCATGATGTCATCTCTCTTTTTAGTAATAATTCCATCTTTCTTTCTTATTGCAGATATAAATTTCCTACCAATACCAAAATGTTGTTTAACATTTTTGAGACTTTTATTTTCTTCTACAGCTTTCCTTGCTATTTCACAGTTATACTTTCTTATATCATTTTCAACTCTTTTCCGTACCATTTTACAAAATTCGAGATATTCAATTCTTTTTAATACATCATTTTTGTATATCTTCATATTCCTTCTTTTCTTCATAAATTCTCTAGTCTCAGTAGAAATTTTATTAGTCAATTGTTGCTTTTTTCTACCAGCTATGTTTGTTGCAGTTTTTAAAAGTGTATCAGTTATTTTCATATTAATTTCATTCAAATCTGAATCATGTTCAAAATCTCCTAACACTTGAAACCTATTTGTAAGTTCTAATTTAAATTCATTAGAATGTTTCTGAAGATTAGGAATATCAACTGTAAATATTGTTTTTCTTAATAATTTTTTGTCTCTCTAGTTTTACATTAACACGTAACTTACACCTTACTAATCGATGATCACTTCCTGTGTTAAATTTATTAAGAACATTACAATCTTGAAATATGTATTTTCTGTTAGTCAAAATATAATCCAATTCTGCTGTACCTTCATTTGGATGCTTCCATGTCCATTTCCTTTTAACATTTTTCTCAAAAAATGAATTCATAATATAAAGTTTTTCTTTTTCTGCAAACTCCACAAGTCTATGTCCTCTCTGATTTCTATTACCATAACCAAAATTACCTACAGCAATTTCATCTTTCATTTGTCTACCAATTCTAGCATTAAAGTCTCCCATAACAATTTTAAAATGTTGTTTACTCTGATCAAAAGCCTTTTGTACATCCATATAAAAATCTTCTACTACTTCATCACTATGAGAACTTGTTGGGGCATAAACCTGAATTATCTGCATTTGGTATCTGCTATTAAGTTGTATAACTAATCTTGCCACTCTGTCCGATACACCATCAATCTCCACAATATTGTTCTTCCACTTTTTATTTATAATGAATCCTACTCCACTTCTATTTCCAATATGTGTGCCTTTATAATAGAGTATATGTCCACTTTTTAAATCAATTGTTTCTTCTCCTTTTCTTCTAACTTCACAAAGTCCAATAATGTCCCATTTAATATAAGACAGTTCTTCTTCTAATTCTTGCAATCTTCCTTCACTTGAAAGTGATCTGCAGTTGTAAGTACCTAAATAAAAAGTTGTCATCAAATGGCAGCCTGGGTCCGCAATCAGGGGATTCTTAGCACCCTCCGCCTTCGGCCACCAACCGCTGCCTTGGTTGGTGACTTTACAGCCTCCTGGGAATAAGGGCCATGCTTTATTTTTGTCTGTCATAATTGTATATATGTATTGGAAAAATATTTATCATTTACACAAACATTCATTCTGCCTTATCAGGCACTGAGAAGAAAGACCATGGTGTTTCTTGATCTTAAACTCAGAGGTAAAAAGCCAATAAACTCACCACGCTGGCTAATGCGTGTTGGTGAGCAACCCATCCATGTTCGTATACTATATGAATAATCACATAGTAATAACAGCTGCAACGACAAGAACATATGGAGTGGACATTAGGAATTTGCCCTGCTCGGTTCCTTTAAGGCCTCCAAGATGAATCAAAGGGTCTCCTTTCAGTTAATAGCAAACTCCTTTCTGCAGCCTTAGGGTGAATACAGCTTCTAATTTCAAAAGGCTTAATTATCATCTTGTAATCTATCATGTTATTATTTCTTGATAATAAAAGGTCAAGATATTTGATTTCTTTGTTGTTATATTCATATACAATGCTAAGTGATAGATTAGATAAATTTTGAAGTTCTTGTCGTATGTATAAAATATTATCCATAGAGGCAATAATAAATATATCATCAACATACCGAATATATGTAAAATCATGGGTGGTATTGTAATATTTTGGTATTATAGAGCTCTCAAATTTATTTAAGTAGACATTAGATAAAATGCTACTGACAGATAAGCCCATTGGCCATCCATCTTTCATAGTATACCATTTGTAACAACAAAGAAATCAAATATCTTGACCTTTTATTATCAAGAAATAATAACATGATAGATTACAAAATAATAATTAAGCCTTTTGAAATTAGAAGCTGTATTCACCCTAAATCTAACTTACCTGCATCACACAAATTTGCTGGTTTAAATTCTTTCTTATTTAGAAATTTGCATCTCTGCAAATATGAAGCAGGCAGAAAAGAAAATCTGAATAATTTTATTAAAGATTTAATGACAGCAGGTTTTAAATTTAAATCTATTAAAAATAAAATTACTAAATTCCATAATAAAATAAATAATATTGTATCAAGTATTCAACTTCCTAAAATTACTATTCCTTACATTTCCAAAATATCTAACAAACTAACTAAAGCATTAATCAATAAGTTTAAAATAGGATTTGGAACTCCTCCTAATTCTAATAGATTGATCAACAACTCAAAAGATCATATTGATCGATCATTCACCCCACATGTAGTATATTCCATTTCATGCCCTCAAGATGGATGGAGAAACTAAAGCTACTATTAATACTAAACTTGCTCAACATGTGTACACTTACAATAGAGTTCAGAAAAACAACAATACATCTGTATTTTTGGAGCATGCCATGAAATCTGGACACAATTTTACATCTGCTAATCCTGTAATTATATGCACAGAATCAAGTGATCATGAGAGAAAAATAAAAGAAGCATTCTACATTAATGGAAATATTAAAGCTATAAATAGAAAAGACACTTGCTTTGATATATCCAAGAAATGGGTCATGTAACATGTGCTAATTTAAATATCTTTGCATATATTTTATTATATATTTTTAAGAAAACTATGATTATGGGGTGTGGTATCCTCGAAAACGTTCAGCTTATTATATTTATATATAACTTCTCTTTTAAACGTTACTTATGTTTTTGTGTTTATTTATATATAACTGGAACTATTTTTATTTTTACTTTTATGTTTTACATCTTAATATGATGATTCATTACTGATTATTGGAGAGGGGGGTAAAAAATCAATAATTTAATACACAAAAAAACCCAATAACATTACTTTATTAGCAACAATATCAGCAATACAAGCCCCCCCCCCCATTCTCTCATATAAAATATTAATTACTACTTTGCTTTTGAACTGCATTTATTTTTAGTTAATGTCTACAGAAATTATTTTTGCTTTAATTATTACATTTTGAATAACATGAATATTTTTCACTAATCATAATATATATAATTTCACAAACTGAATTTTTACACTAAAATTAAAAAAGGAAATGGTAGAAATTACAAAAGGAAAAAAAAAATATTAAAAGCAAATAATAATAATATCTAATTATACAATTCTGTGTAACAAGACGACAGAATAAAAAATATTCATCATTATTAATATACAACTAATCTTTCCTAGACTTCTTTCTGGAACTTAAAATTTATTAATTCCTGAGCGATAAAGCCATTTGATTATTGCAATTTATTGTAATGTTCAACTATTAACACACACTGCAAAAAGAAAGGAGTATCTACGTTTTTCAAAATTGCCAACTCACAAGATCTCTCCTCCACATAACTCAATTCATCCAACCATTTAGCATGTGATCTTTATTTAGATCTTAAAATTTGAGATCTAGTGTATGCCCCCAGTTGTCCATCTATTATCATCTCCTTTGATATTTGAATACAAGTATAATGTAGATACTTGAACTTGATGTAAGTGAGGGAATTTGAACACAGACTTTCAAGCTCCTTTTAGTCATACAACCGACACACATGACCACATACATATGAAAAAGATACATAACTCCAATGTAAGTTAGGCAAATCTAAGTATGTTTCAATTTCTAAATATTTAATTTGTTAATCGTTTTAATAAAACTCTAATAATCACCCATCGACATAATTTAGTCTGACTAATCCCACAAAATTAGAATGACAATAGGAATATCAAAGAACTGTTTCAAAAAATTATACCTGGAAGGTTTTATATATGTGTATGTTATAGATGTAGGATATAATTCCAGATTTTTTTTATTGAGATAATTTTTTAATGCAATCTCACTAATGAATTCCTCATTCCCAATCTTTCATGTATACTCTGGTATACAGGAAAATTATTTACAATTAACTTTTGAGTCTGAAATGAATATAATGATAGATGAAAAGCAAATAATTCCCCAGAACTAATTTTCATTGATGTCATTTAAAAAGACTGCTAGGTGATTATCTAAAAATAACTTACTACAGAAGAAAAAAAGTCATTAAGTACAAGATAATCAGCATAAGAATTTTTATTTATAAAAATTTTATTACTGTATTATTTATTAACTATGAAATGGATGAAAAATATTAGCAGTCTGTAATGTTTTGGAATCTACATCATGGAGAAAAGCTTTAAGTCAGCACTGACAGCAAAATATTGTCATAATAGTCACAGTTCAATTTAAACAAATGATGGCTCAACTTATTTTTAATACTCTTTGAGGCATTTTATGAATAAGGCTTAAAAATCTAACTTGGATACATTCTAAGATTATTGTGCCAAAGTTATTTTACCTGTAAATTCATTAAAAGAAACAATTTCTTAAAACATTTGAAAACTTCTTAAAATGTAAATAACATATTTATCAATATATTCAGCTAAATCTTGCAACTGTGATATACTGAATTATAGTATTGCAATCTTTTTATTAAATATTATGTCATTAAAGATACCAATTACTTATTTTAATGCAAATATTTAAAATATACAATTTGAATTTAAAAAATGCAACTAAATAAAAAAAACAAAACAAACAGAAGCATCTACTGAACATAGATTAGTTTACAAACATTTTTTTATAACAAATTAACTATAACTAGTCAAAAAATAGCACAAGAAATACAAGTTATACTACATTTAAAGATGCATAGATTCAATAAAGCTTATGAAATAGCTATAAAATTAAAATAGTAGAATAAATTATGTTAAACATGACAAGCAATGGAGATCAACACCAACAATGATTAAGGATTATCAACTGACCAAAATCTTGTTGGCTAGTTAATTCAATCTGCTTTTGAATAGACAATTGAACATGTTCTAAATATATATTATTTTTCTGCATTGTTTTAATTCATATTTAATAATCTACTACTAAACTCAGTAGAAGATTTCATATATAGAGGGAATGATTTATCTTTTTCACCCAACAATAATTACCATAAACATGCACTTCTTCATGGTTATAATGTTTAAATTTAGTCCTATCAGAATTTAAAAAACTACATATTCACACTACCAGTAGAAAAGATATTAGCTTACAATCAGAATGGGTGAACAATAGCTCTCTGTGATTAAATTTCAACTGTCTTTCCATTGATGAAGCATTACATCTTTCAAATAAAAATCAAGATATCTATCTTTTTGAGACAGAATAGAATATATTATTGTCTATATACTCTATTAAAAGAGCAAGGTTAATTATTTTACAACATTAAACAGCTTTCAATTAGTAATGGTGAGCACAACATTATTTCATGTCAAATTATAAAAAAAAACCAAAAAAATTAACTTTGAACAATTTACTATTTTCCGCATAACAGTATGTATAAATTAAATGTTTAACAAAAAAATAAATTCAATCTTATATCAGGAAATGCACAAGGTAAGTATTTAATGCTTTATTTTGAAGATTCACATTGCCTACTAATTATCATAAGATTATTTATATCCTATTTCATATAGAATTGCAACAACCACTATTATTGCATAAAACTGTTGTGAGGAAAAAATAATTTGTGCTGCACATGCAGTGAAATAAAAGTGTATCATTTGTTTTCCTTACAGTATTTACATATGCATAACTGGAATTACATTAAGCTTGCTAAGAATAAGTGTCTATGATACATTCACTTCTAAATATGGGTTCTGTGCAAATCTAAATAATGATGATCATAAATAATCTGTATTAATAGTTATATTGTCAAATGATTCAACCAAAAAAAAATTACAAAAGTATTTTTTGTAATAAGTAAACAATATTAATTAATATATTTTCTATAATAAAATTAACACAGACTTTAGATTGAATCGATAATGTTAAAATTGTTTAGCAACTTTCTCAAAAAATTTAGACAAAAATTATTCCTTCATTTAATGCATTTGCATTTATATTAATAAATAAATAAAAACATGCATTTGTTTTGTGAATGATAAAAATAAAAAAAAGTACAAAAAAAATTATTTATGATAGCAAAAAAAAAAAAAAGAACAATTTGAGAAGGATCAAAATATATAAATATCTTTGATGACATAAAGTTTTTAAAAAATGAAAAGCCACTATAATTTTTAGAGGCACAATAAGGAATTATTACTTTACTTCTTTCTTGCCCTCACGCCAGATGCCATGTCGTACATTACAGTGAAACCAAAGCTACCATCAACACCAAACTCGTTCAACACCTATATATTTATAACAGAGCTCAAAAGAACAATAACCCATCGTCTGTATTTTTGGAACATGCCAAAACCTCCAGGCATGACTTTACACCTGCCAATCCTGTAATTTTGTGCAATCAATCTAATGATCACAAGAGAAAAATTAAGGAAGCATTCTCATTCATGGAAATATTCACGCCATCAATAGAAAGGATACGTGCTTCGAGAATTTGAAGAAATGGGCTACGTAACACATCGTTAATTTAAATATTTTTGCATAAATTTTCCTATATGTGTTTTATTACGGCTATGATTATGAGACTATCCTCGAAAACGTTAAGCCTATCTCTATTTATTAATTAAATTACAGTATATCTTCTCCATTAAACTTTGTTTATAAGTGTGTGTTTGTTTACATAATACAGAAAATAAAACAGCTATTTACTTCTTTTAGAAAATAGATTTTTTGAAGATGAAATAAAATACAAAAGAGCCTCATTCATCATCATTAATTAGTTCTTTAGAAAAAGTATGATAAACAAAAGCAAAATTCCCATAAGAAGAACAATGTTAATGTTCATTTGTAATAAACTACAGTACTTTTCATATGCTGACATATAATAATACACAAGTAATGTACAAGTATAGGCAACTTCCTATTTGTGTAATTTCTACATATACAAAATATCTGACATAGTGCAAAGTATACAAAAAGCATACTAAATTTTCAAAATTCATCAAACTTTAATTCCATTTAATGGCATAAAATGGAAGAAATATCTTATTTTCATTCTTTAACCTCAAATTAACTACTTTTTTTGTTATACTGATCAAAGTTGAATTTTTAAAAAACCACAATAATTCAAATTAACAGTAGGAAAAAGAGGTAGAAAAATTTTTTTGCCATTCCTTGGCAGCAGAATAAGTTTTACTTCCTTATTATACTGGTTATAATGGAAAGAGAAATTAAATATTGCTTATCCCATTCACCAGCAATGGAATAATAAACATTAATTACAAAATTGTCCATCTCTGAGCATCTATTATTTATATATTATTAGAAATATGATGTTCATATACTTCACAAAAACCATTTCAACATGGGAACATTTTATAAATAAGATCAATAAAAAAAAAAATATGTGCTTAAATATGTCACAACAACAATGGTTTATATTTTTTTCTATTTAAGTTAAAAAAAAAAATGGATATATAAGGGGATATATAAGGTGGGCTATGGGTTTTCAAAGTAAGTCTAAAATTCCATTAGCAATCACAGTGAATAATATAATTTTCTCGGGTAATGGCATGATTTTACAAATTTTAAATCATTATAAATGCAAGCTAGTAGATGTTTCACAGAATTTGGTGCTTGATACATCTATATATTCTTGTGAGACAATTCATGGTATATGTAATGATGATATTAGAGCTAAACTCTCATCCACGCCCGATAGAATACACCCTGGAATCCATAGAATACCAAAATTCATGTTCAAACATCTTGAAGCCTTCACAGTACCAATAGTGAGTAGAATGATTGATCTACTTGCCTCAGGTCCCCTTACAATTGATCAACTCTATCCTATTGCGATGGTCCCATTTCTTAAGTGCTATTATCCCATCGCCTCTGGAGAACCTTAGACCAATCTCGATGACCATTGATTATTAAGCTGATTGAAGCAATTATCAAAGATAAAATTCAAAATCTCATTCTGCCTTTTATCTCTAGTTTTCAATTTGCAAAGAAAGGTAGTTCCACAGCTGAGGCACTCTGCCTATTCAGGTTAATTACGGATTGTACAAGAAAAAATAAAAAGTCAAAGCCAATAGTTGTCCAACTTGATATTTCAGCTGCTTTTGACTCAGTCAGAATTCCTCAACTAATACATCTTCTAAGTGGTTTGAACATTCCCACAGGTATAATGAACATCATTACTAACCTTCTATTAAACAGACATATTGCAATTTCATTAAATGGAAAAATTTCAAACTCATTCACACCTACCAAGTCGATTCCACAGGGTTCTCCTCTTAGTCCCTTACTCTTCATTCTATATATAAATCCATTTCTTAAATCTTTGGAGATGAATTTTCCTGGATTGTACATTCCTGGTATCAATAAATCCATTCAGCACATATCCTTCATGGATGATGTGGCAGTGTTCTTACCATCTAGAAAATTCATACTGAAACTAATTCAAATTATGGACAATTTCACCATAGAGTCAGGTCTTGCGTTTAACCTTAGAAAATCTGCTGTATGGAGACTTTCCTCTGGAAAATCCATTCCATCCCTTTTCACAGCTATGCCACAAAAATTTTTGGGCTTACCAATGAGTCTCTCTCATGCAGCAATGAGGAAATTAATACAAGACAGACACTATCATGAATTCTGCAAGAAAAATAATTGATTCACTTTCAAAAGTTTATACATCATTATTTGCAAAAGCAGCCCTACTCAACATGTTACTGTTCCCCAGAATTGCTTACTACATGCCGTTCATTAAATTCTCATCAAAATTTATCCAGAATATAAACTCTCTTTGCTCTAGATTAATGTGGAAGGGTAAAACTGTTGCTATTAGCTTAAAAGAGTGCAGAGACCAACAAGATGTAATGGTTTGTCACTGCATTCACTTCATGTTCTTTGTCTACAGAAATCAAATAACCTCATTACAAGACTTAATGGGATTTTTCCTGATGACTCACCTTTTCTATCTATTCATCCTACAGATACTCCACCTCCAATTAATGATGGTTGGCTGACACAAGTCTTAATTGACATTGCAAAAATTCTCACACCTTTAACTCAAATAAAACCAACAAAACTTCATTATTGGGATGCCTATCTTCTTTTTTTTTTTCAACAATTATCCCAGATCATAGCATTCTCACCTGTACAAACTTTGCCATTATAAAGAAATATAAAAGATGTAATCTAGAGCCAAAATATTTGGACTTTCTTCTAAAGCTAAATCTCAATGCCCTTCCAAGCCACTTTCTTGCGATGTATAGAGGTTTTTCATCTTTGGACCCTGTTTGCTCACTCTGCCATAGGGAGGATGATGATACCATATTTCACATTTTCAACGATTGTTCCTCTCTTCAGGGCTGTAGAATATTGATTAATAATATTTATACACCAAAACATCCAATTATCAACACACTCATAGAAGGTTTTGCTTATGGGGATTTTGCAATTATAAGAAGTGCAACTTTCATCACTTTCTGTCTATGGTTTGCCAGATGCTTCCTAATCTTCAAGTCTGTTATACCTGATCCAACATTAATTTTTTTACAAAAATTAAAAGATATCAAAGAAAGAGATTTGAAGTTAGCTCCTCAACTAATAGTAAATTCCACATGGAATCTTATTAATATTGGACATTAAGTAATTTAATGGTTTATAAATGTATTGCCAAATTTAATGTTATTTTATATTTTTTTCTTTATTGTAAACATAGTTGAATAAACCTGTTTTTGATACTACTAAACAAAAAATGGTAAACTGAACTCCTTATACAAGTTAGTAATTGCATGTATTAATGTTATACATTACTCTATATTTATTTACTTAAAAGATGATACAAATAAGAATTAATTAAAAACCACAATAAGTTTTATATTAAAAAAAAAAAAAAATCCATGTTACCTCCCATCCAGAAATCTCTTGGTTTCTGTTTTTAAAAATAAATATCTTACTTTTTATTTAGCTATTTTTTTATTTCAATAAATTTAAGAGGAAAAAAATGTTTCCATCTGATTAAATACAATAGATAATATAAACAGATCATAGAAATTATACTTAATTTCTACAAAAGCATGAAAAGAAAAAAGAAAACTGGAATATACTTCCATCCCAAAAAACAAAAAAATTCACAAATAAAATTTAAAATAATTTTTTTAAGCAAAAATTATAGTAGTTTACTTAATTTCTTTTCCAAAACTCAAGAAAGGCAAACGTTTTAAAAAAATACATGATATTGGTATATATATACAAGATTGAGACTAACATGACTCAAAAATATTCCAAGATCAGTATATTATATAATCAGATGAGGTAAAAATGGACAAAATATTTATTCTTGATCAGTATATAATCAACTCATTATAATGTTTTTCTGAAGGTTTGTGATGATGGTGTTCTAGCTGTATTTTTATATTGGACTATTTCCATCATCTAATATGTGTGTTGAATGTCTTTAGAAAAGTTTAATTTTTAGTTAAATATTCCAAATGCAATCAACTGTTAGTAATATCACAGCAAACAGGTTAGTATAAGCACCAACTGTTAGTAATATCACAGCAAACAAATGTTAATAATATCACAGCAAACAGGTTAGTATATGCACTGTTAGTAATATCACAGCAAACAGGTTAGTATATGCACAACGTTTCGAGAGGTATTTTTCTCCCCTCTTCTTCAGGTGTTGCTGGCCTGACCAGTGACAGTACTAGCATGGGATTCGAACCTGGGTCCTTAGATTTTTGATTATTGAAATTTAAGGTAACACTCTAACCAATTGAGCCATCCTGCCAAAGGCAACAGTATGTAGTAATTTCATATACTTATCTATGAGTTTCCTCCTGATTTCTCCACTTTTTCCTCAGAGCAAAGTTGATTAGTGGTTTCCATACATTATGTATAGTCACACTAGGTTGGCTTATGGGATTTTTTGCCATTGTCATGTGAGCAGCTTCTTTAAATTTTCTTCTTTGTACCTTTTCTTCTTTATCCAATATTTTTGTATTTTCCCAATCGAACGTATGTTCATTGGTCCATACATGGTCTGCTACGTTAGATACATCTGTTTTCTCTCTTCTAATCATCAGTTTGTTCTTGCAAGTGCTTTTGAATGGGACGGCTGGTCTCACCAATATATGTTCTTCCACATTCACATGGTATTTCATAGATGCAGTTTTTTCTTTGCAGCATTTCAAGTTTAGGCTTTGTAGATGTTAGAATTCCTCGTAGTGTGGTATGGCTCTGGAAAGCTGTTCTGATGTTATACTGATTGCAGATTTTCCTTAATTTGTCTGCTATTTTTGGAATGTATGGATACACTACAGTACCAATAATTGGCTTTTCTCTTGATGGTTCTTTTTGTTGTCTATTTAATGTTTCCTTAATAACAGCTGATGGATAACCATTTTTCTTAAGACTTTGTTCTATATAGATCTTTTCTTTTTCCAAATCGCCAGTTGCTGAACAAACTTCTTTTGCTCTGTTCCACAGTGATAGTATAACTCCATGTTTTGTGTTTCTGGTGTGATTAGATGTATAGGCTAGGTATTTTCCTGTATGTGTAGGTTTTCGGTAAACTGTAGTTTTGATTTTGCCATGAGGAAGTCTTGTCACAAGAACATCTAAGAATGCCAATTTCTGTTCTTGTTCTGGTTCTATTGTGAATTTAATTGAAGGGGATATGTTGATGTGTGTCCAGAAAGTTTGTAGCAATGCTTCCCCATGTAGCCATACAACAAATGTATCATCCACATAGCGAAGCCAAACTTTAGGTGGATAAGGAGTAGTTTTTATGGCTGTGGTTTCAAGTTCTTCCATGTAAATATTGCTAATCAGGGGTGTTATATTGAAAGTAGGTTGTTTTTACACAGAATGTTAATAGTTCCATTATGCTATCAATAGGAAGAGCTATTCTGGTTTGTAAACTATTATCACCATTTAATCTTTTCTTTACAATAGACAATGCTTCTTCACATGGTACATTTGTGAATAAACTTTCCACATCAAAGCTTACCAGTAAGTCAGTTCTTTCAATTTTCATGTTCTTGATTAATTCTACAAAGTGTCTAGAATCCCTGACAAATGATTGGGTCTTGCATGCCAAAGGACTTAGAACTTTGAGAAGAAATCTTGCCAAATTCTGGCAAGGTGAAGTACTAGAAAATATTATGTTTATATAACAGCAATAATATATATAATAATAATCATACACATAAAAGCTCTTTTCAGCAAATATTAAGTTTTGCCCTTTTCAATGTGCTTGAATAAATTATAATTACATGTGATGTGATGTGATGCAGTGTGGCTTCTCCTTATATGGAGTCAGGAATCTCTCAGCAACTATGCCCAGAGAAACCTGTTAGCCACTTTACCTTCCCTTTCCATTCCCCACCCTAAGTTTTCCCATAATCTGCTCCACCCCATTTCCGCAACATAATCTTTGTCAACTCCATGGCCTTCATATCTAAATTGCCCTTATCTTTTCCCAAACCCAGCATAAAAACCAATAACTCACTTTCTGTATAATCACTTTGTTCATATTTATTCCTCCATAATTTCATTATTTGTACCCTTTCTGCTTCCAAGCATTTACATTGAAGTAACAGATGTCTAATATTTTCTATGCCTTCTTTACTCAACTTGCAGACTAAATCACCCATATTTTTCCATTTACGTGTATATTCCCTTGTTGCTAAAGATCCCGTTCAAGCCTTAAACAATAAACTACTTTCCTTACTATTATCATAAATTAACTCGCACCCAATGTTCTGTTTACCTCTATCTATATGTAAACTCGTTTTACTCACCATACTAGTTCTCCATCTCTCCAACTCCCTATTCTTTATTAATCTATCTATTCTTCTATCCGACTCCTTACCACTATAACAGTCAACAATCCTACTAACACAATCACCCCACCTTTTGTACAAGTATACTGACATAAATTCTTTATCTAAATCTTCTGCATACCGCATTACCTACTCAGCCATCTTGTTGCCTGCCCTTTACTCGTAACCCAATTAAATACTATTTTGGCTATTCTTTTATTATCCATAAACTGCAATCTACTGAACATTTTCATTTTGCTTTTTGCAACTCTCATATAAAACTTGACCATCCCATTTCTCCTTGAATTGCCTCATTTGCTGTCCACACATCTGCATCTAATGCATGTCTTCCTACTTCCCTTTGTATTTTTTCTAAGTAATCTAATACCCCTTTACTAACACATAGCGCATCATTGCCATATGTTAACCCTGCTACTGCCACTCCCATACAATTCTAACTACATCATATTTATTATATGAAAACACTGTTAATTTTTTATCAATCCCTTTCTTTTCTTTATCAAATTTTTATCCCATTCATCCAATCAATTTTTCTGATTACTCAAGATGATTCCCAAATAACTATATCTTGCACCACACTTAACTTTATATCCCCCAATAAAAAATCTTTGTCTTCTCTTTCCCTGTTATTCATCATCATTATATTTGATTTTTCTTCACTAAATTTAATCCCTATCTCTTTACCCACCCTTGTGCATGTCCCCAACATAACTTCCATATCTTCTCTTCTTTCTGCACACAAAAAGACATCATTCGCAAAAAAAAAAGACCCGACAACATATATACTCCCTTGCCACCTATTAATGATATCTCTATCCCTCTGCTTAGTCTCTCTATTGCTCTCTCCATTTCACTCAAATACAACAAAAACAAAATAGGTGACATCCTTGCCTTAGTCCCATCCCATTTTTAACTTGATTCTATATCCCCTAACTGATATGTAGTGTAATTATTTTCATATAATTTCGTAATATCCACTAAAGCTTCATCCATTCCCAAATTTGCTAAACTTAGCCATAATCTATTTCTATTTACTCTATCATATGCCTTCTCTATATCTATATAACTCATATACAACTGTCTACCTGAATTCTTACTCATATTCATAAGTTGTGTAACTACAAATAAACTATCTCCTATACGCCTATCTGACCTAAAGCCTCCTTGCATTTCCCCCACTACATTATTTTCTTCCATCCATTTTGCAACTCTTCCTGCCAACATATATGAAAAAACTTTATATAAAACTGATGTTACCACTATCGGTCTATAATTGTTTAACTTTCTATGGTCCTTACCCTTTCCTTTAAATAATAATCTTACTCTCGTATTACTCCAACTATCTGGAAAAACTCTCGTCTGTGTCATCTTACTAAAACATGGTAATAGCTTTACTTTTGCTCTACACTCTAAATTCATTACCATCTCTGCTGCCCATCCATCTAAACCTCTTGCCTTTCCACTTCTCAATTTCTTCCCTGCCTCATTCAATTCATTTTCTGTAAGCCTAATATTCCCATTACTATATGCTTTCATATTTTCTATCCCCCTGTCCTTCACATCTAACATGTTTTCTATATCCATTACATACCTATTTAAGATACTTTCTAATTCTTCTCTAGAGCTACACTCTATTCCCTCATAATCCAGTAATACTATCTTTCTCTCCCCTACATTTCTCCTTTTAATGTAATTCCAAAATTTTTTACTGCCATCTCTTCCACTTTTATTAATATCATCCAATAATTTACTATTCAATTTCATTCTCTCTCTATAATTATCTATTTTAGCTAACTTCTTTTCTAAGTACTTTTCCCATTTAGCATCAATATCTTTTTTACTTTCATTGTCCTTAATAGCACACATATTCTCTGCATGCTTTTTTCCTCTCTTTTACACTTTATTAATTCTCATTTTTTTATTACTTTTATTCTTTTGAATATTCTCACCTAAAACCCTATTTGCCACTTTTTCTATTTCATCACACCAGTCCTCATACTCATTTCCAACCAACTCTTCCATGGTTTCTTCAACTTACATGTGATGTGATGTGATGTATTATGGCTTCTCCTTAAACGAAGTCAAGACTATCTCAGCAATTATGCCCAGATAAACCTGTTAGCCACTGTATTTTACATTCCCCACTCTAAATTTATCCATAATCTGCTCTATCCCATTTCCACAACATAATCTTTGTCAACTCTATAACCTTTATATCTAAATCCCCCTTATCTTTTCCCAAACCCAACATAAAAATCAATAATTCACTTTCTGTATAATCACTCTTTTCATATTTATTTTTCCACAACTTCATTATATGTACCCTTTCTGTTTTCGAACATTTACATTCAATTAACAAATGCCTAATATTTTCTATTCCTTTCTTACATAATTTACAAAATAAATCACCCATATTTTTCCATTTACATTGAATACATAGCGACATCTATCTCTTTTATATAAAATTAACTATAACCTATTAAAACTATACAATATTTTTAAGGCGTTAAAAAAAAAAAAAACCTGTATAAATATATATTATATAATTTTCCATTCATTTATCATTATTAAATTATTAATTACATGAATATATTAAATTATATATTGCATAGACCAATATATAAGGACAATATCATGATCTTTCTACACATATGCTAATAGTTATATAGAATATGTCCATATTTAGTATTACATATTTCAAATTTGTTTATATCTGATAATCAATCTTCAACAGCTTTAGTATTTGATTTTATAAATTCACTAACAATTTTTATTAAAATTCTTATGTAAAATTTATTTAATAATCATTTGAGTTTTAGGTTTAAAAATTTAATTTTTTTTTTTTTAATAACTGAATCCTGTGTGTTGGAGAAACATGCTGTCCTTAAAAGGTTGTTCAGCAAACTTAAAAATCTTATTAGATAAAAAAAAGGAAAAATCATATACACCTGGGTCTCTTTTTACGCGGACTTATTTAACACGATTTTGAAGTTACGCGATTCACGTTTCTTCGGAAGTCGAACTCCGATAATGCGCTATTACTTTAAATAATAAATTTCGCGCACTTACGTTATATTGAAAGTAATAGCACATTATTGGAATTCGACTTTCATCTTAGAAATTTCAATATTTTCAGTGCTTTATAATAGTAAGATTTTATGCAATAATGAAATTAAAATCATGATTTCCACATTTTATGTAAACACACATTAAATTTTACAAGATTATAATGTAAATTTGTTCAAACATTTTGCGTGTTAATTTTGCATTTTAAATCACATTCTGTTTTTGCTTTTTAAAAAAGAACGTAATCAATTATTAATCATTTAGTGTCCGCAAGTTTATTTTTAAAAGGTGAGTTAATAGCAGTGGGCACAATTAAAATTGAAAATTAAAAAATTAAAGACAAAAATAAGAATTTAATTTTTAGTTGTTAGATTAATTACTAATTACGTTGTCACCAGAAAACCATTAACACAACGTGAGAGTGACGTTGGCACTAGTTGTATTTCCTCTTGCGAAGAATCTGATTTTTTACCAGTTTGCAAACGAACCTGTTTATCGGCAAATAGTGATAATAATTAAAACGTGTATAAAAAAATGTAAATTACTGTAAATTATGCATAAAAATATATTGTTTTGAATAAAATTAAATATTATAGTTAAAAAAAGTTTGTCTTGTATCAATTTTTTTCAAATTTGAAATTTTTTATTAGTCATATTTTATTTCCTTATTTTTTTTTTGCGCGAATTTTAAAGTAATTTTACGTTGGTGCTTTGCTTTTACGTGATTTTTGAAAAATCACAGTCCGTATCCCCCCTTTTTCAAGGTAAGTTACGTCTATTTTTGCGCGATTTCATTTGCGCGTGTTTTCTGAGGAACCTATCTATCGCGTAAAACGAGACCCAGGTGTATTACGATATGCTCTGATTAAATTATAATGCATATTGAACTATAACTGATTTGCTTGCATGCTTTAATCTAAATTTCTTGCAATGTTATACTCTGCAATAAAATAATTATTTTAATCAAATCATGTGTCTCAAGAATTGTTTCCTACAGGATAAAAAAAATTCCATTAGACTAAGCTCTATATTTGTATCATTTTAATGTAAATTAACTCTTAAAATTAGGAAATAAATGTCTAAAAAAAGTGTTCTCATTTCATTTTTTGGCCAAATTTTGTTAATAATTTGCTGCAATTTTTAAATCACAATTAATAAAATTTGCTTTATTTTGCTTTGATCAAATGGACTTTCTTTAAGTAATTTACTTTCTCGTGGTAATTGTATTTAATTTTGATAGTTAGCTTTAATCAGATAAAAAGTTTCATTTTGTTAATAAAAATTTGCCTTAAAGTTTTGAACAAATTCACATTTAGAAGTTAATATGAAACAAATTTTTCTTTCAGTAAATGTAGAAAATAAATGGTATGAATCATATATGCATATAACATGTCATCTTTTAGCATAATTCACTTTTCTTAAAATGGCATTTTCAAAATATACCTTTACTCCACTTAGCGAATGCGACTGAGTCCCTAAAATTCAATAAAGCAAGAATATTGTATAAAAAGCAAAAGGATTATAATGGTTTGCTATGGGGAAAAAAAATTAGCTTATTCCTGTGAACAAAAATTTAAAGTGTGTATATTGTACTAACAAATGATCTAGTATAATAATTTTTTAAAAAAAAACCTAATTCACAATATATGTATGTAGTATAGGGGATTTGAACACAGACTTTCAAACTCCTTTCAGCCATCCACTCTATTTCATACACCCATACATATGACCACTCACGTGTGAAAAAGATAAATGATCAATATATGTATTTCATGCTCAACCAGGACTCATCAGTTGGTCCAGATCATCATCTCCCCCACATATAGATAATCAGTGCTCAGTCTTGTATTAAGATAGTATAAACTGTGCTACGTGTATATTTTTGTTTTGTATATATAGGATGTTCGTACCTTGTTGAATTTCGCTTGAAAAAGTCTATTTGCTAATAGATGAAACCATAGTCGTGGAAGAATTTTAATAAGATTTTGAGTTTATTTTAGGTAGTATTGTAAGGTTATTATTTATTATTATAATGTTATACGATTTTCTATTTTATTTTCTATTTTAAAATATGTATCTATGTATGTAAGATTGTGCAATTTAAATCTATGTAAAAAAACCCAAAAACTTAAACATTGTTTTTTCTTATAATCCATCCATTCAGCATTCATTGTCATTCAATTTTCTTAGTCATTAGTTGCTCATTCTAAGAGTACATCATTGCCTTTTAAATCCTTCGATGATAATTTTTTTGGAGGTAGTACATCACCAGGTATTGATAGCTGAGGATCTCTAGAAAAAAAGTTTAGAATGTTGGCTGATTTGTTTCTTTGATTTTAAAACAGGCAAAACTCTCCATACAGTAGTGCCACTCAGTGCCAACCAGAATAATCAATGGATGACAGAAGGCTTATGCATAAAATCCCTATCTAGTGCATACTCATCCAATATTCCCAGACTAGTTTCTGGCTTGTGGCCTTCGTCAGTGAGGAGCTTTGGATCTGAGAGCACTTCACCTAGATCTTAGGATCTAATACAACCCTCCAGCAGCCACCTTTTATCCCTACTTAACTATTTATAAGAATAAAATTGAAAACACAATATTTTCAATCTAAGCTCAATAGCTTATATAGTCATATGGAGAGTTTTGCCTGTTTTAATAACAATAATGTGCTAGCATAGAAAATAGTGATCATGTGATGTTTAGTGGCTTCTTTGATTTTCTTTAAGTACATCTTATAAGATCCCATTTAATGACTTTATGCTGTTCATGACCTTGTGATACAAATCAATTCCTTTAGTTTTTTGATGCCAAGTTCTTTTTTACAAGCTTGCTAATTTTCTTTTATTCAATCCAGTTGGATTAATTCCTCATTAGTTAATTCTTCCATGTGTGATTCCAAAAAGTCTTCAATGTTATCATCAACTTCTGTAAATCCTATTTTCTTGATTAGGTCAAATATGGTTTCCATATGATTGTCGTAGGTTCCTTTTTAACTTCAATGCTTGCAATGAGTTGTAGGCAGATTTTCTTCCATATAAATTTTGTTAGTGATCTAGGTTCATGCACTGCCTATAAAATCAACAGCTGTTTTTATATTGAAATCCTTCAAGAGTTGTGAAATAACTTTATCAGCTTCTTTATGCAAAGTGTCAACAAGATGCTAGATTAATCATTGAAAATAGTACATTTTGAAGATAGCAATGATCCCTTAATCCATAGGTTGAAAAAGTAATATGATGTTCAGCGATATTAGTTGATGCCATGATTCCAGTTGAAAATATATGTAGCTATAATTTTTTTTTTTCAAAAAATAAAATTTCACTATCGCTAGAAAACAAAATGTGGGGTTTTGCTGTGAAAACATATAGCAAAATGGACCTCTCAATTGACAATTTTTTATGTTCCTCCGCAAAATTGTTTCTTATTGCATTGGAAAAAAGCCCATACTGATGAAGTTTCATTTTTTTAAAATTCATAGTCTTATTTTATTTATATCAAATTATTTAGAATTAATGAAGCAATGTTTAATAATATCTCACTTAACTGTACTATTCTAACCACAAAAACTTTTTATTTAACATCAGTTTAAGAATAAAAATTCTATAATAATAATAATAAAAAATGTATATAATGCATTGCAATCAATATTTAAGACTTTTTTGTTTTACATTATGTACTATGCGGATCTGAATAAAAAGCACTTTATATACAAATACCCTAGCAGTGGACATTTTTATGATATGAGATATCACATTTTATTATGCATGGTAGTCATTTTCTAGGAATGATCTAAATGAGGCGTGACCTAGTAATTTTTCAAATAATACAGTATGTTGTAATGGCAGAGATATGGACCAGTTAAATAAAAATTAAAATCATGAATCTTCAATTTATTTTTATTGCATTTTCAGCATACAAAATTTATTGTTAAATGCATAATGCATGAAATCATATTGTTCCTTCCCTTTTTTTTTTTTAAAGCCAAAATTCATTATCAATAATAGCAGTTTTGATTTGGCTGAAATTATTATTCAAAAGGTTTTATTTTAATATTGTTCAATTGAATGTTTTAGCTACTACTTATACAGTATGTAATTAAAAATTAATTAATATAGACAAAATTTATTTTTAGTTTTATGCTAAATGAAATTTGTATTTTTTTTTCAGTGCTGCATTTTTTTTTAAGTTTGTGATAATAACACTATTTGCTTGCCTTTCTGAAACAAATTACAAGATTACTTTTCATCATATGAAGCCGATTATTAATTGCATAATTCATGAAATCACTCCCTCCTCCCTTTTTTACTTAACTGAAAATGGTATAGATTTACAATAAGTTTTGATTTGACTGAAAAATTTTAATACAAATTTAGTTGACTGAACTGTCATCAACAGATGGCTTATAGACACAGTAAACTTTGGAGAGTATACAATTCAGTCATCATTCAAATTCATAGGGAAAATTAAACAAGCTATCATCCCACTAAATTTTAAACTGGCAACTCTTGACATCCGATCACAATCCATCGAGATCATCAACGATGCACTGATAGCCAGTGAATGCCCGCCTGCAAGTACCAAATTCATATATAAATTCCTTAAGTGACTTGATAAGAGCAACTTTCAAGAACAAGTGGTTCAAAATGACTAATGGTTGGCCAATGGGCCTACCACTCAGCGGCATTGTTTCCAGCATTGTGCAGAATCATCATGAAAAACGCATCCTACCAAGATTCTTCGGCGCAACTCCACACCTCATTTACCTTAGATATGTGGATGATATATTCATCGCAGCTCCTGACCACATTACATCAAACTGCACACCAGTCTCCAGAGTATCTATAAACTTAATTGCACTCACACAGCTGAAATCCACACACGTTAGATAGCTGGACATAAATATTTGCAGAAACCTCAAGCAACTAGATTACACCATGATTGTCAAGACAATAGAAGTACATTGTACAGCTTATCCTATATCGTACG
Organism: Epiperipatus broadwayi; assembly: GCA_028023455.1. Taxonomy (NCBI): domain Eukaryota; kingdom Metazoa; phylum Onychophora; class Udeonychophora; order Euonychophora; family Peripatidae; genus Epiperipatus; species Epiperipatus broadwayi. Next base: position 5,796,295 of record JAQFVV010012451.1, on the reverse strand, counting down.
CACCCTAGTCTCATAAAGGCTTATCCTCATTTTTATTTAAAAATCACATGTTATGCAAATATGCAGCTGATAAGAGACACAACCTGAACAGTTATAAATCGGATATTCATAATTGTCTATCAACAGGAAAGTCAATAAGTTTTACTATAATATTCATCATAACCACATTGAAGACAATAAGCCAAAAATTCTCATACCATGTATCCAATTCCTGGCCAAACGCCTAAAAAAACACACTATCCAAAGACTTTAGCATTGCTTACCGGTCGCCTCCCAGCTCAAACAGACTTATAAACAACTCAAAACTTAGAATGACACCAGAGCTCACTCCTCAGGAGGTGTACAAAATGATCTGCCCTCAAGGCAACTGCCAAGCTGCATACTATGGAGAGACCTGGACTAACATAGCCAATAGAGTAGCGCAACACAAATATATCTACAATAAAACTAAAACCAAGCAAGAAGGCAATTCCATCTTCTGTAAACACGAAAGAGCATCAGGCCATAAATTTGAATTGACCTCTGCCAGCATCGTATGCTCCGAAAGACATGATGCCCGACACAAGATTAGAGGCGTTTCATATAGCTAATGACCCGCGGTCCATCAATAGAAGAGAAGCATGCTTTGCACTGTCTCGGAAATGGCAGTTATAACTCATTTGCATCAATTTGCATAAATTTCTATTTCCATTTCTACAACACAGTTATAACAACAGCGGCTGAGTATGAGAGCAAGTAGTCTCTTGAAAGCGCTAAGCTCTATAATTTAATATTTTAGTAAAATTTCGCTTTTAAACATATATTTTCTAGCTTCATTATCTGTTCATACAGCGCATATATATATTTGAATATTTTCATAATATAGTACACAATTTAAAATTAATTATTAATATTATAGTACTGCATATGACCAAAATTTATATTTAGTTTTATGCTAAATAAAATGTATATTCCTTTTTTCAGATTTATCATGTAAAGCAGATTATTATTTGCATAATGCAGGAAATCTTTTTTTCTCTCAAAATAACTTGCAATTACAGTAACTAAATTTTACAATTACGATGATCATAATTTTTGCCGCAAACAAAATACCATTCATAAGAATTTTAAATGATAAAAATGAATAAGTATAATTTTTAAGTTAATATAAACATTTTAAAATATAATATTAATACATATGGTTGTTTATGCCATCAAAATAGTCTCTTGATTATTTATTTTACTGAATGAAACACATTTATTTATTTATTTTTTGCTTTTGTAATCATTAACAATGAAAATGTTTACTTTGGATATGTCAATGAATTTATTGATTGTCTTGCAAGGACACTGGATGAAAATTAAATAAAGTACTAAACATTAATCATATTTTAATATTATAATCAAAACACTGTATTGTGTATAATGAATAAACTATGTACTGTACATTTCTAGCATGAATATCATCATTTTTTCCCCAGATGACATAGTCACTACTCTATGACATCATCAATCTGAGAAAATGGCATGATTTTTTTTTTTAGCGAATAATTAATTGGAAATCAAAATAGTGGCTACAAATTGATGATCGCTATGGTGAATCCTCACATAAAGATTTGGTGCTAAACAGGCTATAGGTGTAGTGTTATGTTGTTTTTATAAAAAAAATTCATAAAAGCTATTTTTAAAAATATTTTATAGAAAAAGTCACAGAAAATTCAAGTTAAAAATATTTAAGAATGAATTTGAAAATACTTTCAAGGTAAGTACAATATTAATAACTATATTCTTTTATAATTTATATTACTATGAAGTGATTATCAATAAATTACTTCATATTTATTCTCTGGTAAGTAAAATTACTTTTTATTATAAAAACAAAATTAAGCTTATCAGCAGTTCATGAAAAAGTTAACTATATATTGTACCGTTTATTTATATATGGTACAAATATATTGGCATTCGATAAGATAGTTAAAAGCTAAGAAGAAAAAGTAAATTTAAGACGCAATTAAATTTTTTTAGTTTGTATAGTTTATTTTTTTAAAACGTACAATGAAAGTTAAATTTTTCGTCCATATTTTTATCTAATTAAAAATAAAAGTAAAAATTGGATAGAACAAAAGACATACAAATTACTAATCCAGATAAGCTAAAAGAAAAATATTTTAGCAAATTAAAGATGGCAGAATTATGCTAAAAAAATAAAGACTTTGTAACTGAAAAATATAAAAGAATGCACAAGATTATCAACGTGTATTTTTGAAAAACAAAAGGTATGCGCAGAAGTCTGAAAACTGGACCCCGAATATAAAAAAGGAAGAGACCAGTTAGATCAACATGTTGGCTTGTCTGTTTTTCTTTTGGCTGGTCCTGGATCACGGAGTCCAGGACCACTCTACAATAAAATAATTCTTCATGCGGGAGTAGGCTGAAGCTTTTGACATCGCTCATCATGAAGACAGTCAAACCCAGAAAAGCTTTCGTGACTAGCCTTTGGAACCAGGACCAAGAACAAGTTAAAACTAATGGCTACGAGCTCATTCTAACTCAGGAAAAACTATGCATAGTAATCTACAATCTTCTCACTAAACTTACCGGTAAGCTAAGATTAACTTTTCCCGATTGTGACTTAAAGTTTGCAAACAACTCTTAAAAAAAAATAAGCTTAAAATAATCCTGATAGAGACTGTAATTTTATTATTCAAGAGACTCTTGTTTACCCAAGAACTTTAATTGTTTAACTGTTATTTTTTATTAATGGATTCATGTCTGGATTAGCGTGTGTTCTCTCCAGTTTTATTTAATTAGTAATTTACCTTTAAACATTTTAATTTGTTAGAATAAAAATATTTATTTCTAATATCAACTTTTCATTGTGCATTATTGATGATTATTATTAAATTTATTAATATTAGTTTAGTAAGATTTGAAAATATAATTTACCTTTGCCAATATGCGTTGATCAAGCTCCAGGAATAATAATATCTAGAAAATAACTCGTTACGGTAAAATATGATACCGATTCTTTTAAAAACATTTTTCTTTTTAATTTTCGAGACGTGATGCGATGGATTTCAGCGGATTCTTATATGAATCCTGGCCCCTTATAAAAAAAATAAAAGCTGATTCTGTCGATAGCGTAAATCGTAACAATTACTAGGTAGAGTTGATCAGGAAGTATGGTTATGTTTTTAGAAATAGGAACGAAACTTTCTTCTTTTGCCATAACTTGATCAACTCACACATTTTATGTGTAACACAGACCTAGTCAGACGGGCAAAACGCTTCAATATATATATTTGAATGTGTGAATATGTATAGATGTGTGTGTAAATTGCTCAAATACAGTTGATAATGTATATTTATTGTAATATATATCATTATTATTAAACAAACATTTAGATTAAAAATGATATAATAAAATGTTTTGATTTGTACAAAAATGAGCTGCTAGAAATATAAGTGATTAAGTAGTATTATACGTCATTTTAATACTATTTTTATGTAGAATAATTTTAAATTACTAATAAAATTCACATTCAAAACTTACAAAAATTTATAATTTACAAAGAAATTTAAAATAAATAATAAATGGTTAAATTCTTTATTTTTTAATTTTATTTTATGATAATGATTATATTTTCTTAGCTTTGTTTTTTATACGTTCACTTTATGGAATATATATTTTATCTTTATTATTAAATAAACTGATGTTATTGTCAAAATTGCACTTTCAATCTAATACATAATCAACACGGCATATATAGTAGAAAAATGTTATGATTGCCTTTTATTATGACAATGTTAAATTTACAAAACCTCTAGTCATAATATTTATAAATAAAAATAGGTGAAAAAAATGGTAATCCCCCAAGGATGGTCTTTTTAAGAAATAAATATACAGAATATAGATTTTCAAGCTACTTTGCAGAACAAGTATTCAATAATATTAATAAACTTCTTGATCAAATAGTCCTCCTAATATCTGTTTAAACACAAAATGTATAATGTAGTTTTTTAAAAAAAGTCTCATATTGAAACAAATATTGACGATTCATATTTTTTTTTAATGATGAAAAAATCATTCAAAGTTAAGTTTTCTCAGTCTTTCATTTGTGAGCATTATAACAGATTTTTAACTTGCTAAAAAAAAATAGAAATGTATTGCTATATAAAATAATTTCATGGAAAATAATAAAATAAATAACTACTGAAATTAGTAGAAAAAAAAAGAGATAAATGCATTATGTCCAAAAATATATGTATATAAAATTAATGTTATTTTAATTTTTTCACTTTCTTTTGCTTTTGAATTACTGAAATTTTATGGTAATTCAAATTAGTTTCTGTTTCTTTGACTCCAATTAAATAACTCTTACTATATAAATATTGCAAGATTCATTTAAACATTTACAAAAAAAATTATACTTACAATTTCTGATATCTGATATGAATACGGCCAAGCCTCGCATCCCATCTCCCCTAACTGTTGGCATGATGACCCTATGATTTAATCCAACACTAAAATATATAAATATGTACATACATAAATATAGTATATAGAATATATATCATATTTAAAAATGATATAAATATAGTATATAGAATATATATCATATTTAAAAATGATTAATACAAATGGATTTAAAAAGCACAGCAAATTAAATATTTAAAGGAGCAAAAATTTATTCTAGCAGATATAATCTACACAGCTACAAAATGTGATTACTTTAATTGTTTAATATATATAAATCAAGGTTAGAATGAACAATTGCCAACAAAGATGAATATAAATAACATTAAATATTTACAGAATGAATTTACACAAAATTTGTCATATATCAAACTTTTATTTTATAATCAATTTATACCTAATAGTAAAATGAAAGGCAAAACTAATTCCTGCTGTGTGACTACTATTGATGACTAATCTTAGGAGACAAAAACTACAGCTTTCATACTTTTAAATAGTTGTCTATTCTATTCCATAATTTATGACCTTTTCAAATTTAACAATGATTTTAGTTTGTTTTATTAACTTACTTTTAAATCTTTTAAGTTATAAATGTGGTATGTAAAGGCACCATCAAAAAAATCCATAGGCCATTTTCCAATATGAATAATTTTCAGTTAAAAACAATAATTTTGAGGAACCTTAAATTATGCATTGGCTAAACAATCAGAACTGCATTTCTCATTTTGTATATCACCACATTTCCATAAAGAAAGCTTGATATCAACTTTACTATAGCTTTTTAAAAAAAAAAAAAAAATAGAAGAATGAAATAAAGTTGAGAAAGAATTTGTAGGAAAAAAAATATGCAAAAAATCTTCTGATAAAATAATGATTTTCTTAGAAAAAACACAAAAGTTCTTGTGGGGAAATATGAATTATGAAAAACAAAAACACATATAAGAACAAGAAATGTTTTACAGATAAATAAATACATACATATACTGTTAGGAAACAATTCTGTTTAATCCAAAAATCAGAACAGAACAAGTTGATTTTTACTTTTATCAAATCTAGATTATGGATTTTACAGCAGCTACAGGATGTAATGGGGTATTTAATGTTTTAAAAACTAAAAACTGCAATTCAAGAAAAAAAAATTCAATCTCAAAATCAAGATTCTTATTTTGCTAAAAACCGAATTTTCTATGGTCGGAAATTAAATCATTCATGCAAGTGTTAAGTTTCTGTGTTTCAAAAAATCTACTATAACCTTGATTTTGCAGTAAATATTTACTAAAATATCAAGTAAAAATAAATAATATGTTTTTTTAATTTATTATAAACATAACTTTGAAATAGAATTTCAACTTTATGTAGCAAACCAAAAGATGGTTTTGTTAAGACTTTCAGTAATTTTTTTTTTTTTGTTTGAGAAAATTCTTTATACAGTATATATAAATATTCAGGAAGAGTTTATTTCCAGTAATTTTCAACAGTACTATACTCATAATAAGTGCTGCATTTACATGCTACAAAATAATGTAATAATTATATATACATACATAATAGTTTACTGCAAAAATATATTATACATATATCACTTATTAATAAATTAGCTAGTAACTCTTAAATAAACATTACGAAAATAGTGTCTACAGAATATAATTAGTAGAATGAATTTCAGAATTATGATTTCCACAAAAAAAATGCAAAATCAAACAATGAATTATTATGGCAGACATTTATGCTGCTTAAAGTTATCAATTTCATTTGCTCATCTATTTTAAGTAGTAAAAATAGTTGTACCGTACACATTTTTATCTAAAAATATCTGCTAAATGTGTATACTGTTAATAATTTTAGCCATAAGCCATAAAACTAGAATTTAAAAGCTGATTAATGTTGATGTTTAAACAAAAAAAAAGTCACAAACAAAATTCTGGTCGTAGAAAAAAAAAAATTTCTCACAAAATTTTTTTTTCCAAAATGAAAAACAAAAAAAAAATGACAAGATTCAAATTTCATTTTTAATCTCTAGCTTTTCTTTAAAAATGTTATCCTACATGCATATACTATAATAATCTTAGTCGTGTAACAGAGAATTAGAATTTGAAAGATGATTAATGTTAACGTTAAAATAAAAATTTTAAAATATCAAAACTAAAAAAGCATGGAATTACTAAATCAAAGACTTTTCACAGAATATCAATTTTGACTAGAGCTTTAGACATTGTTCAGATTATAAACTTATTTACATTTAGTTTTCCACAATTTCTTTAACTTTATTAAATCTTGTTTTTTAAATTCTTTTGGTACAGATACAAATCTTAATTTTAATCATAAGGCAAAAAAATAGTGTCAAAAATTGATCAGTATTGAAGAGGGGTAAAAAAGTTTTCTAAATGATATCGAAGTTGTAAAACAATCAGCAATTTTAAAAAGCTGATAAATTAAAAGGTAAACAAAGAATGAAAAGAATTTCAGCATGAGAAATTTACATTGTAACTTAAAAGCAAATAGCAAGAATTATCATCAATTGGGCAATCCTTTGTAGAAAGAATGAGTAATTATTGAATAATTTTTTGCTGTTTAAAGATTCATCAGATTCAAGATAAAAACTGGATTGCATAGCATTACAAGGCACTGAAAAGCTTGTAGCTAGATAAGACAGCTGCTATACATTCTCAAAGTGGAAATTCTAAAATCAACAATTTGAATTTTTATTAAGAAATGCAAATGTATATTTTTTAACTGTTCAGTCAACTTCAAAAATTCTCTAACAAAATATTTTGTTATGAGCAGCTCCTTAAAATTTCTCAAAAACAATCTTTTTTGCACATGTATTTTGATTTTATTTATTTTCAATAAAACAGCTTTTTGCCCCCGCAAGGCATAAGATAGCTAATATCACTATAAGGGGTTTTTGATGTATATATATATATAATATTAAAAAAAAAAACAAATATAATTGCTTTGTGATCTCATAATGAAACTTTCCCCAAATAATACCAAAATTACATGTTTTTAAGGGGTTTTTTTTCCAAAAATTTTTATCAAATGATTGATGCATATAGTGATATTACGGCTAAGCACTTTCAGAGATTCTTTCTCCATATTCATAGCCTTTAACTATAATAATTTATGCAAATCTATGCAAGTTCATTCAGATAGTCCATCTTTTCGAAATAGAAAAGTATGCATCTTTTCTGTTTATTGCATTTATATCTTTCGCTATAAACCATGCCTCCTTAATTTTCCTTTTGATATCATTCCTTTCGGTAGAAATTATTGTACATTTGCAGGATCAAATTCATAATTAGCCACTTTCTGGTGGTCCATGAACACTGAGCTATCTTCATTCCTGCTCAACACCCTTTTGTACAAATATTTGTGTTGAGCAGTTCTGTTCATTATAGTGGCCAGAGTTTCACCGTAGTATACAGCTCCACAGTTTGCCTGAGGATGTGTCATCCTATATACTACATGTGGTGTTGTTTGTGTGTATCTTGTCCTTGGAATTGTTAATCATTTTATTGGAGTTGGGAGGGGTTCGAAAACCTACTTTAAATTCACCCTGTAATTTCTTGATTAATTTTCTTGCAACACTAGATATGTATAGCAAGCATATATATTGTTTCTTATCCTTGTTTATATTTTCATAGAATGTTCTGATTATTTTATTGATGGTTATGTAATCATAACCAATCTTTATTAGATCATTAACGTACTGGTTGATATTTCTTCTTCATATTTGCACAAATGGTAATTCTGGAATAAAAAGGCAGACAGTCTTCCTAATTTATGGGCTCTTGGAGTTTTAAATTTTGTATGGATGTACCCTCTAATGTGTAATGGTTTGACTTTCATATTGTAATTAAGGCCTATAGGCATCCTCTGTATGATTAAATCCAGGTAATTAATTCTGTTTAATTCATTCTCACCTGTGCAATTAAATATTAGGTTGATATGTGCTTGCAATTATTTGTACAAAAGGGGGTTCAGCAGGAATGAAGGTAGCTCAGTGATCGTGGATCACCAGAAGGCAGCTAGTCATGAATTTGAACCTGCAAATGCTACAATCATTTCTACTGAAAGGAATGATATCAAGAGGAAAATTAAGGAGGCATGGTTTATAGCAAGAGATATAAATGCAATAAAAAGAAGATACATGCTTTTCTATTTTGAAAAGATGGACTATCTGAACGAACTTGCATAAATTTGCATAAATTATTATAGTTAAAGGCTATGAATATGGAGAAAGAATCTCTGAAAGCACTTAGCCGTGAGGAATTATTATTTCAACTAAAAAAATTTAATTTCACTTTATGCATCAATATTATGGATATACAATGTAACGAAAGAGTTTGTCTTAAATTAGATACATTAATTAGAACATTCTGGCAACGTGTTTATTTTTTGCAAAATTGTAAGCAAGTATTATATCTAATTGCTGTAGAATTAAGAGTAAATAAGTCTATACATAATGTCGATATTATTACTCATATTTTACAGTGGGAATTATTAAATTGGATTATTGGCAATTGCAAGGTGTTAAATAATAATAAGAAATGTCTACTTAATTAAAATAATGTCGATAACGCCTGAGCCACAATGGATCATAAATAAATGTAATAAGATTGAAAGAAGATTGGAAAAAAAATTCGTAAATAAATTGAATTTCTTGGCTAACAAACAAAATGTTTTAGCTAATATAGGAATAGAAGAAACATATGTTAATTTGTCTAACGTAAAACCAACCGCTGAAATTAGATCGATCTTGAACCTCGGACCGAAATTTATAGGAGGGGGGTGGCATCAACCCAAAATGGAAATAATAGCAGTCATAGAAGCAGCTCTAATAAATTATCCAATGAGAGAAAATATTTCTGAGATTAATAGGATCATTAGAGACAAGAGATTAAATACTTAAAATAATGGCTGGAACACTAAAGTTAATAATGCATAAAAGTTCTTTGATGAAAACAAAATTATTTGCCTTAAAAGAAAATAAAGGCAATCGCTTTATAATAATGGATGAAGAGAAATATAAAGAGAAAATGAAAATACAAATTCAAAAATTAGGCTTTGATTTAAGGGCTGAAGGGAAAAGTTTATCTCCTTAATCTTACGCAAGCATGAAAATAAAGGAATCAGTCAAGCCGAATATAGTAGAATTTATCCATCTGCCACTTCACAACCATCGATGTTTGCAAATGCTTAAATGCACAAACAAGGGGCTCCATTCCAGCAAAATTAATAAACTCACGGCTAATAGATTTAGTAGGATTTGGCAAATACACAAAAAAATCTTCCGAGTTTGTTGACTTAATTAAAGATGAAATCATTAATGACAGATTTAACATGGCAGCCATGGATATATCTGAGCTCTATGGACCAATAAACAGAAGAGAATCAATTAGAATAATCAAAGAACTTTATAACAATCATTGTCTGGAACAAAAGACTGAATTTATCATTGACTTTATGAAATGGATAGATGATAACATAGTGGACTTTTGAGAATAAATGGTATAAAATGAATAACAGATGGCCTATAGACTGCCAATAAGTGGCATCGCTTCTAGTATTGTAATTAGTTATTTTGAAAAACGGTTTATATCGGAATTCCAAGAACGGACACTTGGAATAATTTATTGCAGATACATAGATGACATTTTCATCGCTGCACCTAAACTAATCATAACAGCTATCCAAAATGAATTGTAAGCACATACCAACCTAATATTTAATTGCATTGATGAGAATGAATTAAACAGAATTAATTACCTGGATTTAATAATACAGAGGATGCATATAGGCCTTAATTACAGTATGAAAGTTAAACCATTACACATTAGAGGGTACATCCATACCAAATCTAAAACTCCAAGAGCCCACAAATTAGCAGGGCTGTCTGCCTTTTTATTCCTGAATTACCATTCGCGCAAATATGATGAAGAAGAAATATCAACCAGTACGTTAATGATCTAATAAAGGTTGGTTATGATTATATAACCATCAATAAAAGAATCAAAACATTCTATGAAAATATAAACAAGGATAAGAAACAACATATGTCTCCCATACATACCTAGTGTTGCAAGAGAATTAATCAAGAAATTACAGGGTGAATTTAAAGTAGGTTTTTGAACCCCTCTCAACTCCAATAGAATGATTAACAATTCCAAGGTCAAGATGATTCACAAACACCACCTGTAGTATGTAGGATGATAACGCCTTCAGGAAAACTGTGGAGCTGTATACTACAGCGAAACTTGGGCCATTATAATGAACAGAATTGCTCAACACAAATATATGTACAAAAGGGTGTTGAGCAAGAATGAAGGTAGCTCAGTGTTCGTGGACCACTGGAAGGTGGCTAATCGTGAATTTGAACCTGCAAATGCTACAATAATTTCTACTAAAAATAATGATATCAAGAGGAAAATTAAGGAGGCATGGTTTATAGCGAGAGATATAAATGCAATAAACAGAAAAGATATATGCTTTTCTATTTCGAAAAGATGGACTATTTGAACGAACTTGCATAGATTTGCATAAATTATTATAGTTAAAGGCTATGAATATGGAGAAAGAATCTCTGAAAGCACTTAGCCATGAGGAATATTTCTTTCAACTAAAGAATTTCAATTTCACTGTATGCAGTATGCGTCAAGCATATATAATGGTGAAACTGGTGAAAGAAATTTGAAATCGAATGATTATATGAAAGTCTAAAAATATAAAATGTTTTCTTTAGCTTTATATTTAAATTCTAACTCACTAATTGTTCCTTGTGTAATTACATATGAGCACTGAAGATTTCAAACAATTGTAACTTCAAAACTAAGATAAAAATTTGATTTTTTTTTTTAAATACTATTACTGGTAGTATATGTGATGAGTCAAATTTGTAATAAATTAAAAAATTGTCAAGTTCAAAAGTGTTAAAATATTAGATCATTTGGTAAATAAACTATATGGAAAATATTACCAAGGAATTTTGTTGCTAAAGTAACTTATTTAGCTTACTTTGACATAATAGTATATCAGCATTGTTCTTTATTTTAAAACGAGTTTCCAAAATAATCAAAAATTTGAAACGAATATTTAAATGTTAATCATGTTTGTTTTTCTACTAGCATATTTTTCAAAATAATAAAATTATGATGATGTCAAGATAATAAGTTTGTAGTTTGTTTTTCTTCAAAACTTGTATAAAGTTCAAGTATTTCAAAAATTCAAGAAATTAAAAACTATCAAAACTTAGATATGTATATATATCACATTAAAATCTATAAAATAATATATTTTCTAGTCTTCAATTTTAATTCTAGCTTGTGTAATAGCATGAAATTAAGAATGATATTTTATGAAGATTAAATAGCTTCAATAGTTTCAAAATGTTGTTATTATATGTTAAAGATTAAATAGCCTAAACTTTAAAACTCAATCTTACAAAAAAATTTAAAATTTAAACTTGGTAAACTAAATTTGGCAATAAAAAAAAAAATGGAGGGGAAGTGTTCAAGTTTTTTAGAATGGATCATTCAACATGGAATGATCTGGAAAAAAAAAAAAAAAACCCTTCCAGTTTAGTTATAAATTTCTAAATACAAAAATTATGGACTGTAAATAGGATCATATGGATGGAGTAAAATATGCTATTGATGTGAATGTGTAATGACATCCAGTTTATCAAAAAAAAATTATATGTTAAGACATTATGTATGTAATTATCTTTAAATTTAATAAAAACTGGCACAAAAATAGAATGAAAACAACTACATACATGGATGTAAGTTCTTGATGAAATATAAAAATTAGAATTATTATAATTTTATATTTATCAATTTCACTTATGTTCAATATATTATACAAAAATAATCATGATTAATCTATAAACAAGAATTATGGATTATAAATAGAATCATATTAACGGAATGTATAAGCAGCTAGGTGTGTGATGATTACCAAAAAATATATTTGTTAAAAGATATTGTCTAATGTTCTTTAAATTTCCTAAATACTGACATAAAAATAAAAGGAAAAGTAGCTAATATATAAACTCTTGGTGAAATTACAAGAAAAAATAAAAACTAGTACTGTATTGCTATAAATTTTTAAAAATTAGAATTATACATTTGAATCTGTGCACTTTTTCTTATGTATAGTACACAGTAATATAGAAAAATAATTGTTATTAATTTTATGTTATTTTTTATACATGAAAAATAATCATATGATTAATTTGCTCAGTAGGTGGACATTTGAGCACCAGAAGTTAATTGTCTGAAATCTAAAGAATGATGGCCTCTCGAGCTACAGTGTCCTAATACAAAGGCATATATGTGTAATAGTAAAACATTAAATAGCTTACTACAAGTAAAAAGATTTTTCCATCATTTCTTTACAAGAGAAACATCTTTTGTGATTTAGTGCAATGGAGAACCAAGATGGAACAGGATATCATATGACCTCTTAACTAACAAACAATCTGATTATTTTATAAAGAAAAGGTGAATAAAAAACTTTATTATGTCAGTCAATTGCTGGTTAATGAAGGTTTAGATACCCATTTACCAACTAAGAATTGTTTTGTGGAATTAGTTATGGGTAAAGTACTATCTAAAAATTTTTTAAGTGGATAAAGGATATAGATACAATAAACTCGAGATCTTTCAATATATATATATATAAATACTATCATTTTATTCCTGTTAAAAAAAGTTACTGAAAATTACTATTTCTATATGATTTTATAAAAAAAAATTATTCTTCAGGTAATGTTTAAATTTTAAATACAAAATAACTGCATTAAGAACTTCTGCAATAAGGTAATCATACATTTTTCTTATTGCAAAGTATATGATCTGTCTTCAATTGTTTACCTCCAGAAAAAGATACAAAAGTTCTTGAATTGATTCCCAAATGAGATAAATAAAAAACACCATCTCCCCTCAAATAAAAACATTTGCTCAAAGCTTCATTTTATATGATAAATAAATAACTATTTGTCTTGCATTGGTGGTCGAGAGGTCAGCGCGACTGCCTTGCACTTGCAGGCAGTTGCCCAGGTTGCGGGTTCGCATCCCGGCCGATGCTATGACACTTAAAAAATAAATAAATATTTTCTAATTAATTAGGTGAAAAGTTTTACAACTATTAGCCATAAAATGTGTTAGTCTGATACATTTAAATTGATAATAATAATAAAAAACAGTACTTATATATTAGACCTGTTGCCCATGTTTGTGACAGCAGAATGCTGTATCAACCACAGGTCTAATACATAAGTAACAAAAAAAAAAACCGCAACAACCATCATTAAGACAAATATTTTCTATTACAAATTACTTCCATATAATTGTTTAATATCTCACATATAACTCTTATCCACTGTTATAATAAATAAAATTATTTGCTTAAAATGTTAAAGGAGTGTTGATGAGTTTATAGTGTTTATATATCTCTTAATTATAACAATTATATTAATTTAGTTATTTATATACACAATTGGAATTTTTATTTTTAATGAATAGCTAGCTAACTAGAACACAGTTCTGCTGCACTTTCATAAGAATTGTTATATCACTTGTTGTTTTTATGTGATATTATTTAAGAAGGTATTTTGATCACATGAAAATTATCTATAGTTATTAGTAATGTAAGCATTATTTGAAAATAGTATGAATTTGAAATTGTGGGTAATATGGATGAATTTTATTAAATATGTAACTTGACTTATTTTACTTTTCAAGTAATATATCTATGCTTGTAGTAAAAAAAAAAAAAAAATCACATCATAATATAATATTCAATTATATTAAGATATGCAAAATTTATTGAAATGAGTCATTCTAAATTGTGCCAGTCCGTGTATAACGGCCATGCACAAAATGGCTGTTTGCTGAAGATTCAGCACAGCTTACATGTATCACATGAAAATTATAATTTTAATACGATTTATTAAATTATAATTCAGAGGGGAAGTGGGAGGTACGGATGTAGTACATAAATAAATGGGTTTGGGCTATATTATATTCTTATTATACCCACACTACAAGTGTATGCAGTGTATATATGTTTTAATAATTTATTCGACTAGCAAACCTGTCTAAAAAAAAAAAAAAAAAAAGGGAAAATAAGTTGTAATATTTGTTTATGTGTAGAACAGTTTTTTTTTTTGTTGTATTTTACTACTTATAAATGTTCGAACACACATATATAGAAATGTATTTTTATTTTTTATTATTTTCCTAAAAAAAGAAAAGAAAATTCTAAATAGTTAAAAATTTTTGCATTTATTGGAATTTATCTTTTCTAATTGTTAGAATGAGAGGGTTTGAAATTAATTAATTAAATTTGTAAAAGGGAAAAACCTTTTTGCTAATTACAATCTACTTTCAACCGAAGAAAATGTTTTGTATAAAAGAATTTTCGGTTGATCGTGAATAAAGATAAAATAGATTTTATCTAAGAAAGGAATGTAAGCACAATGGGTGTCAAGTACTCAATATGGAAGCTTGCAAACGTGTACTTTAATAAATAAAAAGGTAAAAGAATGTAGAAAGGTATATGAAGGTATAATTAAATTTATTATTAGCTGATGCAATAGCTCGTAGAGGGGGTATGACAATTGGACTGTTTGGGCTATATGTGCTGCTTACTGGGGGCTTTCGAGTCAGTCGAGTACTAGCTTGCTAAAGCGTGCGGACCAAGGGAGATTAGCCTGCTAAAGAGTGCGGACAAGTTTAATGCTAGCTTGCAAAAGCATTCCAAGAGCAAAGATTTAGAAAGTTAAATCTTGTCTCCCACTAGTCTAAAAAAATGGAACAGTATAGGTTTGTGAAAAACAATCCGACAGAGAAAATGAACTGTGTCTGTTAAAATTATAATCACTTGGTTATTTCCCAGAAAAAGAATTTGAAAAATTAGCATTTAGCAAGGATTGTTAAGTGGAGTTTGGAAAATGATCAACAACATGGATTCTCAATACGTTTAAATAAAAAAAAATAAAAAAACGAAAGACGAATCATAGTTGGAGAACTGCAATTTATTTAGGATCTACTTGCCCTAATCAGCCGTGTGCGATATACATATATACGGGAGAAGTATACTTACAGATCCGATAATTTGAAAGATGGCTCGATTATACGTTCCGGGTTATTATCCTACCATGGAGTAGACTTTCAGCCGTAGTACACCATCTGTTTGGCTATCAAGTCCGAAGATGCCTTAGAAGAAATAGCAGACCCTGATGACAAGAAAGACTCAAAGTATATCGGTGAATGGAAGCCTTATCTGCCCTATGAAGTAGCCGTGTGGCCCAGGAAGTTCGAATTGAATACAAGAACAAGTCAGAGGAGCGTGTATAGTTAGTTATATATATATATATTTTTTTATATTCTATTATATATATATTTTTTTTTCTCTCTCATTTATGTTCTTTGTAAATTTTTTTTTAATGATATATATATTATTACTGCATACCTTGTTATATGGATTTATTACTCTAAAGTGGGAAAGAATATAGGGCTCACCCATTGTGTAATCTTTTAGATATTGTTTTTTTTCTTTTATATATCTTGGGGTCATATGTATATGCATCGGTGGAGGGTAAATATAATTTAAATATTGTTTATATATATTGGACTTATATGTATGCATTAGTGGAGGATAAATATAATAATCTGGAGATAATAAATATTCACTTTTGTAATTAAAATCGTTTATAAGTTTTTGACTTAGCTTTAAAATAATTATTAAGTTATTAGTACAGATATATAGTTGTTTTTTTTTAATCAAAATGCAAATCCACGTAGTTAACCTGAGATTTATAGAATATAAAGTGAGCTAGATAGGGATAACTTACCGGGGAGTTGGATTGTTTCTTTTATTTTCTCGAAATATTCATATTCGTTAATGACTAGTCACATTTTACACACTCTTTTGGGAAAGAAAAGGAATAAGTATAATCTTGAACGGGAGTGGCGCTAGAGACTGAAGGAAATATTCAGTACTCTTAAAGGTGTGTAAGGACACTTTAATTAGTCAACGTATAATTAATCGGCTAATGTAACAATTTAACAAGGAAGGTCTGGATGGGCCTAATTTTAGGTTCAATCTACTTCCTCTAATAATTTCTTTGAGGTATTTACTCATATTGAAACGGACAGATCAGAGAACCGATCTTCGTTTCAGGTGTTTTTATGTACGGTAATTCGAACCACTGTTCGCCCGCAATGAGATTTTGTCTATTTTAATTTATAATAAAAATTAGTTATATATTTTATAGTTTATCAGTCAATGTGTAAAGATGCCGTATATAAATGTCGCAAACCATGAAATAATATTTGTGTGTGCGTGGTTTGCGAATTTGTATCAATTAATTTAAAGTGTCAGTGCGGGCGTATTTATTTGAATTTTAGTTTTTTTTAAATTGTATAAAGTCGTGTAAAAATACTGATCAAAAGTCACATTCCTTTGATCAGTGTTTTTAATTAAAATCTAATTGCACAAATGTTCAGAGCAATTAAGTTGTATTCAAAATTAGTAAGGAATTTTATATGTAATTACTGTACCGATTTAAAAGTGGCATATTAAATTAAAAGATGGCTAAAAACAGATAATTGATTATTGGTCAAGCTGCATCGCTAGAGGCTAGAGAAAGTAGGCGGAGCCTAAAACAAAAACAAGTCGGAAAGGTCAGCAGTGGCTTTTTTTAGAAAAAAACTTACATTCTAACTTTTGTCGTGTGTGAGAGAAGTAGTCTCGAGATAACACAGCAGTTGAGTATAATTCAAACATTATTATTAAGAAGTTTACCAGTGAATCGCAATGTTGATGGGCTAAGTGCCAGGAGCTGGTCTCTGCCCCGCCAATATGGATCTTCGTGCCGCTGTTTGATCATGTTTCATATCCTTCAGAATTTCCAACTTCCAATCTCAAAATTTACTATGCCGTACAAATAACTTTCAAAAATGCGCGCCTACGTTCGTCACAAGCCAAGCTGGATGAAGAAAGAACAGTAACTTTGTTACACGAACTTTAATTTTCTTCCGTGCTTAATGTTATCAATCAAGTGAATCATATGTAAGTTTTTATATCATTTATAATGCTATTGTTTAATCTGTCAGTAAATTTTCTTTTCTTTTTTTTAGTCCTCTGCTCTAGTCTTTAGAAATCATTTATAAAATTGTAATTAATAGTAATAATATTTCAACTGAATGCATTTATATTTTCTTATGTTGCTTATTTCATAGACAAACATTGCCAATAGTAATATTTCCAATTCTGTATAAACTAGTGTGTAATAGTGATCAATTTAATTTTAAAAGTAATTTCATTTTCTGAATTAAATATTCTTTCACATTCCGAGTTGATAAATGTTAAGTCATTTTATTAGTCTATGTTAATTAGTCCTATAATTGCAATCTAAGGTTCGATCGTAAAATATATGTATAATGGTTTCAAAGTGTTCATTAATGTTATGTATAATATGAGAAATAATTCACTGAATAATTTGATACTATCGCTACCGCCTGTCAACCCGAAGGGTTAGAGTTTCAGAGTAAATTTAACTAATTATTGTTTTCGCCGTCAGTTTAAGTCCGCTACGTTTTATTGGGGTAAGGATCTCAGCCTGTGGCGTAGAAACAGACAAATAGTTTCCAGGTTTTATATAATTTCTTTAAAAAAAATCCGCTTCAAGTATTCGTCTTTCACGTCTGTGGCAATGCCGTCCCTTCGCTGAAGTTAGCGTCTCGCCATTCTACCATTGGGGAATGAAAGCAGTTTTTCTTTCCCGGTAATCTCTTGGATCACCGGGGTTCGAAATGATCCCGGCTGGTTGTCGTGTCCCGGAGCTACTTGGGGGCATTAAGCCTTGTCAAAGTACAAGCCGCCCGGTATTCCGTTAATGCACCGCAAGTGATTACTGTAGGGCTTTTGAATCCAGGCAACCACCAGTTCATCTATCTTCCATGTCGTATTTATATAAAACCACCAGCACATCTATCCTTTATGTCGTCTTTATATAAAATCATTCTCCAACTGTTCGTCTACGTTCCGGCTCGAGCCTATTCAAATAAAATAAGTTAATAAAAATCTTTAGAGAAATATTTTTCCAGTGCTCAAATACTCTGATTCTCTTAACCACCCGTCAATCATTTAACTACCCAGCTATTGGCATAAGTTTGTTTACTAAATAAACGTTTACTAAAGACTAGTAGCCAAATACAAGAGGATTCATGGAAGTCTTACCGTACTGTTAACATTATATGTATATGCTTTGTATTTTCATGTTGAACACTATATTTATCCGCTTTCTATTTGTCTTATTTAACACTATATTTATATGCTTTATATTTTGCTTATTAAATACTTTATTTAATTAAATTTTTGTGTCCTCCACTTTATTACTCTCTAAGTCTATTTAGCCACTTACTGTCTGTATTGGCAACTTAAATATATACGTTACATGAATGACCGTTCCAATATCTAGAGTCTAATAAATATATGTATCATTAACTGTAAGAATTAGTCTATGTTCTGAGCTGAGCTAGAAAAGGGATAACCCCGTGCTGTTATAAAGTCATCATCGGTTGGTCATACCGGGGTTTGGGTTTGAATTTAGTTGGCGTTTTGGAATTTATTCTTAAACGTGGACTGGGTTTGAACTCGGGTACTGGGTATGAGTAAGCGTGGTGGATTTATACCGGTACAATATTTAATCAAAAATATTTTAGAGAATTATTATCGATGTCCCAGCCTGTAGCATACGTCACTTCATGCTCGGTGCGTATGAGAGTCTAACCATGCAAGACCACTACAGGGGCGTCGAACCGGTACAGAAAAATGGGGCCTCAATTGTGGTAAAGACGAACTAGGTTAAGATGAAAAAAGATAGTATTAGTAGAAATCTATACTATATTTTCGTGGTTTCAAAACAAATTTAGGACAGCTAAGTTAAGAGAAGAACGTTGTAAATGAGATAGGATTTTAATAATTGCGTAAAAGAAGGTTGAAATATACGGTTTTGATTATTTAGTTATAAGATTTTTTCTTTTTCGAGCAAAAATTTATTATCGTGAATGCGTAAAAGAAGGTTGAAATATACGGTTTTGATTATTTAGTTATAAGATTTTTTCTTTTTCGAGCAAAAATTTATTATCGTGAACGAAATAAATTATTAACAGAAGTTAGATAAATAATTCTGTCATTTATTAAGGCATATAAGTAGAACGAGGCATTTGAAATTTTTTGTTATATTATCACACGTTTGAGTAAATTGTCATTAGAAATCAGGGAATGTGCTTGGAGGAAAGGGCGATTAGTAGGGCATAGCGTAAGACGTGGTGTACTGCGAATTTACTATACGAAATTAAATTAAATATTTTTCTGGAATTGAGTTAATAAACGTTAGTATAAAGGTAAGAATACCTTGACTTTCAAGTTCAGTAAATCTAAACCCGTAAATGCTTACGAGAGCAGGGAAAATCAGAATGGAAGAGGCAATAATCAGTGAAACGCTAGTAAACCGGTCTGAAGAACAGGAAGTGGACTGTCAGAAAAACGAACTAGGAAAGGAAAAAGAATGCTTAAAGGAAATGATGGAAGATTTCGCAAACCTTGTGAAAAAGGAAATGGCTAAAATGTCAAAAGAAGTAGAAAGATGCAGAACAGAGAGGGCTAAACGAGGAAAATATCGTTCAGAAAATAGAGGAAATGCGAAGCGAATTAGTACAAGAAATAGATTTAAGATTTCAAAAGTGGGAAATGAAATGTGATAAATCTAAGCAAACTAAGGAGGATGAGATAGAAGCAAATATAAGAGATAGTCAGTCAGTTAAGTTAGGGCCAGAGGAGACAAAGCAGGACACAGAAATGGAGTACAAACAAAATAGGATGGTTGAAAATGTTAAAATTGAACAAGACAACCATATGGCAAATAGTGGAGATCATCTGGGTGGTTGTATAGAAAAGACCAATGGAAGTGATCAGCTGCCACAATTAAATATTAACCAATTTTTAAAAATCCGTACATTTGAAGGAAAAGTGGGGGAGGCTCCAGTGGAGCATATAAGAAGTCTGGAAAATTACTTTCGGATAAACAAAGTAAATGAAATCAGTAAATTGCTTGTTGCCAGCGCTCATCTTAATGGAGGCGCATTAGCTTGGTGGGAGTCTTTGTTTCATCATCCTCCAACCTTCAATCAATATAAGGATATGATTGTTAACAATTTCTGGAGCCCAGAACGTCAGGAGACTATCCTGTATCAAATAATGCAGGAAAAATACAAGAGTAACACGAACGAAAACTACTCTCAATTTTTTCGTAGGCAAGCAGCCAAATTAAGAAATTTAAACGCCTGCCAAATATCGGAGGGTCAAATTATTAGAATAATTAGACATAATTTTCCTTTCCGAATAGAACAAACATTGTTGACAGCAAATGTAAACACAATGGAACACATGGCGGAGTTATTGAATGTGTTGGACATGAACCAACTGGACAAACACCCAGATAAATTTGGGGAAAATTCGCATATTAGCGCAATAGGATGGGACAGTGATGATGATGATCAAAGGGGATATATAAAAACAAAGAAAAAAAATTGGAATTCAGAAACGAATGTCAAATATATTGACAGTCAAGTAAATGACCAGGGAAAGAAATATGGAAAAGGCAGGGGATATAGGCCAGATTCACCGAAGCCTGGGGGGGGGAGTAAAAATAAATAGTAAATAACAGTGTAGTGTAAGTGAGTATGTCGTTTAAAAGTGGAGGTGAGGACTTTGTGGTTGTTTCAGGCATTGCATGTAAGGTTTGAATTATGTCGGTTTGCTCATGTTCTTTGGGAGATGAGAGTTTGGAGGGTTGGCTGCAGAGCTTGTTTTTCGTGTTCTAAAATGCAAAAGGATCTCATAAGCCTCCAAAGACGTGAGCTGGGACGCATTTATTACACATTTACGGTACTTGACATACGTTGTTCATCACAGAGTTCTGCATGAAGTAGGGATTTGTAAACTGATGCTCTGGGTTTCTTATGGTCTCGAGGTGGCATGCGGGGGGACGATGTAGTCTGAGCCATGCAGGTTGATGTTTGAAGGGCTATGGGTGTATATTGCTACTGAATGAACGACATAACTTGCATGTTTAAAACGTATAATATAAATGCTGAATTTAAAATGTAAGTAATTAAAGAAGATGTAAAAATAGTTAAGTAAGACCATTAAAAAAGAATGGTTTCCTTTTTAACAGTCTCATCGGGGACGGGGTATTGTGCCAGTCCGTGTATAACGGCCATGCACAAAATGGCTGTTTGCTGAAGATTCAGCACAGCTTACATGTATCACATGAAAATTATAATTTTAATACGATTTATTAAATTATAATTCAGAGGGGAAGTGGGAGGTACGGATATAGTACATAAATAAATGGGTTTGGGCTACATTATATTCTTATTATACCCACAGTACAAGTATATGCAGTGTATATATGTTTTAATAATTTATTCGACTAGCAAACCTGGCTAAAAAAAAAAAAAAAAAGGGAAAATAAGTTGTAATATTTATTTATGTGTAGAACAGTTTTTTTTTTGTTGTATTTTACTACTTATAAATGTTCGAACACACATATATAGAAATGTATTTTTATTTTTTATTATTTTCCTAAAAAAAGAAAAGAAAATTCTAAATAGTTAAAAATTTTTGCATTTATTGGAATTTATCTTTTCTAATTGTTAGAATGAGAGGGTTTGAAATTAATTAATTAAATTTGTAAAAGGGAAAAACCTTTTTGCTAATTACAATCTACTTTCAACCGAAGAAAATGTTTTGTATAAAAGAATTTTCGGTTGATCGTGAATAAAGATAAAATAGATTTATCTAAGAAAGGAATGTAAGCACAATGGGTGTCAAGTACTTAATATGGAAGCTTGCAAAAGTGTACTTTAATAAATAAAAAGGTAAAAGAATGTAGAAAGGTATATGAAGGTATAATTAAATTTATTATTAGCTGATGCAATAGCTCGTAGAGGGGGTATGACAATTGGACTGTTTGGGCTATATGTGCTGCTTACTGGGGGCTTTCGAGTCAGTCGAGTACTAGCTTGCTAAAGCGTGCGGACCAAGGGAGATTAGCCTGCTAAAGAGTGCGGACAAGTTTAATGCTAGCTTGCAAAAGCATTCCAAGGGCAAAGATTTAGAAAGTTAAATCTTGTCTCCCGCTAGTCTAAAAAAATGGAACAGTATAGATTTGTGAAAAACAATCCGACAGAGAAAATGAACTGTGTCTGTTAAAATTATAATCACTTGGTTATTTCCCAGAAAAAGAATTTGAAAAATTAGCATTTAGCAAGGATCGTTAAGTGGAGTTTGGAAAATGATCAACAACATGGATTCTCAATACGTTTAAATAAAAAAAAAAAACGAAAGACGAATCATAGTTGGAGAACTGCAATTTATTTAGGATCTACTTGCCCTAATCAGCCGTGTGCGATATAC
The DNA here is from genome assembly GCA_028023455.1 of Epiperipatus broadwayi. Lineage (NCBI taxonomy): Eukaryota > Metazoa > Onychophora > Udeonychophora > Euonychophora > Peripatidae > Epiperipatus > Epiperipatus broadwayi. The sequence continues at coordinate 5,773,347 of JAQFVV010012451.1, read as the reverse complement.
ATATATACGGGAGAAGTATACTTACAGATCCGATAATTTGAAAGATGGCTCGATTATACGTTCCGGGTTATTATCCTACCATGGAGTAGACTTTCAGCCGTAGTACACCACCTGTTTGGCTATCAAGTCCGAAGATGCCTTAGAAGAAATAGCAGACCCTGATGACAAGAAAGACTCAAAGTATATCGGTGAATGGAAGCCTTATCTGCCCTATGAAGTAGCCGTGTGGCCCAGGAAGTTCGAATTGAATACAAGAACAAGTCAGAGGAGCGTATATAGTTGGTTATATATATATATATATTTTATATTCTATTATATATATATATTTTTTTTTCTCTCTCATTTATGTTCTTTGTAAAAAAAAATTTTATGATATATATATTATTACTGCATACCTTGTTATATGGATTTATTACTCTAAAGTGGGAAGGAATATAGGGCTCACCCATTGTGTAATCTTTTAGATATTGTTTTTTTTCTTTTATATATCTTGGGGTCATATGTATATGCATCGGTGGAGGGTAAATATAATTTAAATATTGTTTATATATATTGGACTTATATGTATGCATTAGTGGAGGATAAATATAATAATCTGGGGATAATAAATATTCACTTTTGTAATTAAAATCGTTTATAAGTTTTTGACTTAGCTTTAAAATAATTATTAAGTTATTAGTACAGATATATAGTTTTTTTTTTTAATCAAAATGCAAATCCACGTAGTTAACCTGAGATTTATAGAATATAAAGTGAGCTAGATAGGGATAACTTACCGGGGAGTTGGATTGTTTCTTTTATTTTAGTCCGAACGTCTCGAAATATTCATATTCGTTAATGACTAGTCACATTTTACACACTCTTTCGGGAAAGAAAAGGAATAAGTATAATCTTGAATGGGAGTGGCGCTAGAGACTGAAGGAAATATTCAGTACTCTTAAAGGTGTGTAAGGACACTTTAATTAGTCAACGTATAATTAATCGGCTAATGAAACAATTTAACAAGGAAGGTCTGGATGGGCCTAATTTTAGAGGTTCAATCTACTTCCTCTAATAATTTCTTTGAGGTATTTACTCATATTTAATCAAAAATATTTTAGAGAATTATTATCGATGTCCCAGTCTGTAGCATACGTCACGATGTCCCAGTCTGTAGCATACGTCACTTCATGCTCGGTGCGTATGAGAGTCTAACCATGCAAGACCACTACAGGGGCGTCGAACCGGTACAATATGTTACTAAATTTATGAACAGAAACAAAATATACAATTTTGAAAATCTGAAGAATTAACAAATAAACTGAAAAAAATAAAAATACTAAGGTAAACATAGACTGACGAAATATATTTTCAAGCACAGACAAAATATTTGAAAGTCTATACCTCTGTTATATTACTTAAAGGTTGATTGTTATCATCTCTATTATGTTAATATTTATTTGAATCATTTCAAAAAAAAAAAAAAAATAAACTTTAATCAAGCCTGGTTTTGAGTCAAATTCTAAAAAAAAAAATTGAAATAAAATAAAAATTAATCATAATGACTAAAATTATTTATCAAGACAAAATAATGAACTTTCTAAAAATCTTTATATTAGGAAAAAATATATACATTCTGTTTTATGAATCATTCTTTGACATAAATATCATTGCAGACTTTTTAAAAAATAATTTGATGCCTTAAGGTTTAATATAATATCTATATATTACATGCATATTCAATTTTAAGTAAATATGTGCATATTTTTAATTTAAAATGTATTTCATTAATATTTTTAAAATATAAAAATTAGAACAGTTCAGTCTTTCTCAGTTTATTATTCATTTATTTAACAAATCTAATAATTTAAAGTTGTTTTTTTTTTTACGTTTTCTTACAAAATGACATCCACATGAGAAAATAAAACCTCAAGAGCAAAAAAATAAATAAATAAAAACTAGAATTTTTAATTGATAGTTTTTTTATTTTAATTCTTTGTAAAGATAGTGCATTAATAAAAAATGTATTCAATTATATAATATTTAGATACACCATTATTTTGAGATAAATGAATTCAAACCCTTTTTCCCAAACACTTTTAGTTCACCAAAGATGGTATCATAATGATATAAACACTATAATTTCCACAAGCCATACATTAATGAAAAAAGTTGAATGGTTTAAAAAAATCAATTAAAATATGAATCCAATGTGTATGTGTTTGAAAAGGAATGTTTTTAATAAATGGGTTTTACCAGTTCTTAGTTATGGATCTGAGACTTGGACAGTTAATAGAAGAGCAATACAGAGACTTCAAACCACTCAAAGAAGTATGGAGAGATGTATGTTGGCAGTAACAAGAAGAGATCGAAAATGCAATATATGGGTAAGAGAACAAACATGTGTTACTGACCTCACTAAAAAAAAATTAAGACTAAAGTGGAGTTGGGCTGGACATATTGCTAGAAGAGATGATAATAGATGGACAATTGAAATCTTAAATGGGATTCCAAGAGATTGTAAAAGACTCAGAAAAAGACCACATGTGAGATGGATGAAATAAGGAAGTGTGCAGGAGTGATGTGGAGTAAGAAGATGGATTGAACTTGGAGAGATCTTCATCCTGCAGTGGATTGATAATGGTGATATATGACACACAAACAAAAAATGTTCACTTCTATGTTAAAAATTTATTTCTATTAATTTAAAAAAAAAATTGAGCAGTTGATAATTTATCAAGTAGTTGTTCTTTTAGTAGTCATTACAAAAAATTAAAAAAATGGAAAGAGGGAGGGGTCATTTGGTCAATTTTCTATCCAAACATTTTTATAAAGAACTTAGAAACTTAGTTTTTTAAGTTCTACAAAATTTCTAATTCATTGTATAGTTCAGAAATTAATGTTAAAAGTTCATTTTCAATAACAAATGGAACAAAAAATATGGCAGTTGGTAACTTCTAATGTCAGATTATTCTTTTAAATGTCAAAAAAAAAAGCTAATAAACTACCTAGTTAACTTTTCCATCCAAGCATTTTTATAAAGACATTAAATTTAAATTCTACAAATATTTCTTTGAACTGACTATATAATCCAGCACTAAAACCACAATTTCATGTTAAAAGCCTGTTTTCAATACAAATGATGGATAAAATGCAGTGGTAACTTCTCCATGCGCCAAATTGCTACAATATTATATCAAAACAGGCAAAACTCACTATATATATATGTATTGCCACACACAGCAAGCTAGAGTAATCAATGGATGCCAGAAGGCTTGTGCATAAATTCCCCATCTAGTGCCTACTCATCCAATTATCCCCAGACTAGTTTCTGGGCTTATGGCCTTCGTCGGTGAGGAGCCTTGGATCTGAAAGCACTGCACCTAGATCTTGTGTGTGGCAATATATATAGTGAGTTTTGCCTGTTTTAACAACAGTTATACACAAGCATAAGAGAAGGTAGTCATGTGATGTTTATTGGCTTAATATATCAACTAAGGTCAGAATTTAATATTTACAAGAAAATTTTTATAAAACTATTTAAATTTAACCTTTAAACTCAGTGGAAATCTTAATTTTTTTACAGAATATTTGTAAAAAATAAAAAAGACTATTTTCTAAATTAAAAATTAATAATAATAAAAATATTTACAAACATAATGTTTGTGCAACATAACATCAGCTACTTGATATAACAACATGAACAAGCAATAACTTGAACACAATATAATGAATTTTAATTTATCTATAAGTATAAAATATATATTTATTCATAATTTAAAACTTGAAATTAAAACATTTGTGATTCTGGATTAAAACTTCATTTTCAAATAAAAATTGTAATTGTTTTCATTTTCACTGAAGATTACATATATTCTCACAATATATTTCCTCTTTATAAGCCATATCAGTTATTGGTCACTTATTCTTAATGTTGTACAAAATATAAAGTCAAAATGTGTGAATATTTACATTAAATATTTATCTTCGAAATATATTCATCTATTTTTGAAAAAAACATAAAAAAGCTTAAAATTTTATTATGAATTTTTTACCACTTAATTAATAGTGCAAAATTTCAGAATAATTAAATAGATTTTTAAATGGAACATAGCTCAAGGTATATGTAAACAAAGGGGGTAAATCACTTTTCCCCAGGCTATCACTTAAAAGCACTCTAAATATTGAACAAAGGAATCAAGAATAGAATGAATCCAATTATTCTTAGTTGTTCTGATGTTTATAAGTATACCTTTGTCAACATTAGGTAATTCAGAGTAAAATTAATTTATCAACCAAACAGAATATGCACTTAAAGAGTTATTAACCTCATAATTAATAATATAGAAGCTAGAGATAGCATCTCACTTTTAACACTTTGATTGTAATAATTAGACAATTTCACTCTGAATTACTAACAATGTAGACAAAGGTATGTTTCTAAATGTCAGAGCAACTAAGAATAGGTGGATTTTTTCTATTCTTGATTACTTTGTTCAACATTTAGAATGCTTTTAAGTCATAGTCTGGAGAAAAGTAATTTACTCCTTTTGTTTAATAATTAAGTAGATTAATAATTAACAAAACAAGACACAAAATTGTGTAACTTGCTTTTAAGCTTGTATAAATTGAAGCTTGATTGGAGCTAGTGGTAAGCTCCTTCTAGTGAACAATAAGTAGATTAGTTTAAATATATATATATTTAGTGGTAAGCTCCTTCGAGTGAACAATAAGTAGATTAGTTTAAATATATATATATATATTTAGTGGTAAGCTCCTTCTAGTGAACAGTAAGTAGATTAGTTTAAATATATATATTGTGCCCTTTTCTATAGGCCAGTAATAGTTCATAACAGTCAATTACTAAAAATTTTAAATTTTAGAATATGTTCTTTTAATACATTAATTATAGTATGTCGATTATATTTTTAAAGTACAATTTGAGGTTAAAGCAAATACGTAGTATATAAAATTATAGCGAATCATTTAAAAATAGTTATGTAAAGCTTTAAAATATTGTTGCATATGGTTGTAAAAGCTGGCCATATTAAATAACTCAGCTATAAATATTTAAGTGTGTTTAATAAGCTCAATTTTAATAGTCTTAAACGTATAGATAAATAAATGTTATACAGTATTTAAATTTATAAACTATATTTAATAATCAAAATTAATATACATTTTAAAAATAAACTTTATGATGGTGAGAATTGTATTTAATTCTATATTTTCTAAATTGTTCTTCCAAATTTTTATAATTATATTATTTAATATAATAAGTGTATCAATTTTATAAATCTGGGCAGAGAAATAGATTAAAAATCATCTGTCAAAGTTATTAATCATGTGACTTGTATACTACATACTTTCACATACATGCTTGTTTGTATTTAAAGTAACAAAGTTTAAAATATTTTAAAAGTTATATTATAGAATTGGATGGAACTATTGCCTATCATAAAAGCAAATAATAATAAATATTAAGTTAACTATCGTATGTAATGTTTTAAATAATGTAATAAAGACGAATAGTTAATAAAAAAAAAATTAAATATTTTGTTTAAATAAAAATAGATAAATGGAATAGGTTATTAAAATTATTTTAAAAGTTATTTTAAATATTTAAATAGTTTTAATAAAATAATAATTGATTTAAAAGTGGAATTTTAAATAATATTTTTTAAATTTTATTACGTCATAAAAATTTTTATTTTTTGAAACTTGATTCTGCTATAAACTGAAAATATGTAAATTTGTTCTCAAGTTAAAGTAAGAATCAACCAATCAAATGAGGTATTCTTACAGACTATAAATATGAATTGCACGGGGGTATCAGGGGAGATTAATAATGGATTGAATCCAGAGAAAGGTATATTAGTAACTATCGAAGAGATAGTACTTTAAAATTTTTATTTTAGTCAATTTTTTTAGTACTTTCTTATAGTTTTATTTGCAGAAACTAATTGATATTTTTAAAAGTATTTTGCAAAAGAGAGTTTAAAAAAATATATATTTGGGAACTTCGTGAAAATGATTTTCTAATTTTTAAAAGTTACTTGCCAGGATTATTTTATCTGAAATTTGACCTAAACTTCGCAATGAAAAGATGGATATACTGTAGAATAAAATGGATATAAATTCTAATAATATAAAAATGTTTTTGGAATATTTTGATACAGCTTTATTAATGCTTCACCGGAGAACTATTCTAGTGCATAAAAATCATAGTACGGACATTATAGTGATACAATGGAAATCTATTTGCCGTCTGAAAAAAAAAAGTATTGAAACGTATTATTTATAAGCTTATTAAAGATTTATTTTTTAAAAATAGTAATAAGACAATTATATCTTATGAATCGTTTTATATAATATTATATCAAAAGGAGTAAAATGTTATATCCTTTCTGAAGGTAACATTTTTTAAAAAAAACATTTTCAAGAGTTAAAGAAAGAACCCAGGAGAATATGTTACTGAAGCGTTTTTTTTATATTAAAACCTCCAGTCTTAGAATTGTTTAAAATGTATTTAGAAAACATTTGTTTAAAAGTACTTGGAAGTTTTTTAAAAGGGTGATATATAAAAAAATATCAAACGAAAGTTTAAATATATTAAGAAGGAAACTTATATTAAAAAAAAAGTGAATACATAGTTGAATAAAAAATGGATCCATGAAAATATTGTAAAAAAAAGTTTACCGAATATTTTAAAGTTAAGCTAGATGGAGTGATGCATCGGATACGCCGCAGAGAATATTGGCAGAGAATATTGAAGAAATTTCACAGGATTAATTAATATTATGATTTAATAATTATCGTCCTAAATACTAAAACCAAGGATTATTTTCTATAAATTTTACTAAATGGATTAATTTTATTTTTTATTTTTAAACTTTAACGCACTTTTTTAGAACATTTAGGAAACTCTAGAAAAAATAAACATTTTGGACTTATCAGGAACTATTGTCAAGAAAATATGTAATTATAGTTTTGATTCCTTTTATTTTATTAACCTAGTTTAAATCTAAATTTTTTTATAAGATTAGGAAAACATAAAACATTAATTTGTTGATGATATATAAATTTTATAATGGAATAATCTAATAATTTAGATAAGAATATATTTTAAAATAAAGTGTATGAATGTATATTTCTTTATGTTTGCAATGATCGGTATCTAGTGGATGAAGAAGCCTACTGAATATGATGACCAGATAAAGGTTATTTTGGTAATAGTAATAACTATTAATAATTTATAATGTATAATTTTGTTTTCTTTAGATCATCTATGAATCGTAAGAATGAAGTGTAAAAGTTTTAATTATATGTAACGCATTTCATACAACATTTTAAAAAACATTATGAGATAGGATTGATTTGAAAATATGCATACGATGATTTTTTTTATATTAATGATATAATCCAACATAATAACAAATAATTGTGCAATTCTTTTAAAATTTTCATGTTATTGGATATTCAAATATTGTCTAGTTAGATTGTATATGATTAAACATACAGAATGATGAAGTAGACAAACTTTTCTTGTGGAACAGTGGGATTGTTTAATTATCAGTGAATTTTATTTATTGTTTGTAAAAGCAGATAGTTATTTATCGATGTAAGATGTGGAAAATCTTGAGAAATAATGTTGAGATAGTGGCTGATGTTTTTAAGAAATAGGATGTTATAAGGAATGTGAATAATATTTAGTCTGTGTGGATATCAGCATAGTTAACAAAGCCCTATGACTGGTACACATTTTATTTGGACTGTGTTTTTTATATTTCTTTAAATATTTGATGTTCTAATAAAGCTGAAGAAATAGCTTTAACATCGTTCATGTATTAGAGGTTATTAGACAGGTAAAGGTCATACCTCTTTGCACTGTGCCATGATTTTTGAGATATGTTGAGTGATACTCTAGCTTTCTTCCTTAAATCCTATACATCTATTTCGCTATCTTTATTTCATGTAACTGCATCGTTTAGTAAGATATTTTTAAAAAAAATAATAAATAATTTAGAACTTAGGTTATGCTATCGTTTTGTATAAGATTGGTTTATTTGCTTAGAAGGAATAGAATTTATAACTTGAAATTGAAGGTCCAAAGTATCCTAAGGAAAGGAAAGAATCATAGAATATATTTTGAATTTATTTTCGGAAATGAAATATAAATTTTTAAAATAGAGTATCTAAACAAGATGTTTTCTTTAAAATGTTAATTTTTTTTTGAATGCTTTATTATTATTTTTAAGAGAAAAATAAGTATTGCATATTTTTAAAATACAATAGTACAAAGTAAATTATATAAACAATATACATAGTATATTTTTGTTCATTGAATAACAGGAATATATTGATTATTACACTTATATCATACTAAAGTAAGGCTAAATAAGAATATATTATGATTAGTAAACATCGTGTGATAAAACACTAAAATCTAGTACTGAATTTTGGATGAATATTTTATGTAACATCTTTGACTTTGCAAGATGAAAATTTTTTTTATATTTTGAGAAATCCATACTCATTATAAAGTTAATTTTGTTTTCTGTAGAATGTTTTCCTATGAATGTTTTAAAAATAAGATAGTTTAATAATATTAAGGATGAAATATTTTGCTAATAAAATAAGTAAATATATTTGAAATAAGTTAACCATACCGAGAAACCAAATGGTAACATTTTATTTTGTCTTAAGTCTAAATAAAGATATAACTAAACTATAAATTATTATTTTTTAACTCGGTAAATAAAATATAAAGTAGAAGATAATGATATCCACTGTAAATAGTGTACATAAATTGTTTGTTTTATTTATTGTTGTTAATTAACTTTGTTAAAATTTGTTTTTCAAAATTTTTGTGTCTGGATTGTTTATTTCTCCACTTCACTGCATGAAATTACGATATATTCTTCACAATTGAAACAAATATATAATTTTGCACAAAAAGATAAATAGAGAGTTATATTTAAGAATTTAAATATTTTATTGGTATTCTTTTTAATTAAATAATTATAATTTTACATTGTTTTATTGGTCATAAATCAGTTATCACAATAGTATACTGAATTATATGCTATCAGTTGCCACACATCCTTTGTTTATCAGATTATCATATGCTACCACGTATTTATTATATTATTACATGAAGGTAAAAGATTATATAAAATTATTTTATTATTTTATTATGGTAATAAAAATATAACAAAAAGAAAAGATATCCAGTAGTAGTTAAACAATGAAGAATATTATTATTATTATTTATTATTAGTTTCAGTGTAGTAGATTATGACATAAAATCCCTTCTCATATTTTACTACCGTATTTTTAAATTAACTTAGAATAAACTTTATGAACCTGAGATTATTTTATTTGAGCTAGATTATTATTAAATAGAAGATTAAGATTTAATTATTAGTTTAGTCTTAGTGAGTAGAAGTTATTAAAGTCGTAAGAATACTATGAGTTTGTTATTTGAAATAGTAATAAAGGGGGGATAGTGTTCTTATGCCACTGAGGTAGTATCCTGTGGGATATTGGCTCAATGTAATCTATCTTGTCACCTGTATTTTCACTTCAAGTCTCATGAAAATATTAAATATTTATTTAATTTATTTTTATAAACTGAACCTTATTCGTATTTTAAATTTGAGCTAGTGAAACATTTTAATTTTAATGCTGAATATTTTATTTATTAATTATTAACTGAGCTAGAACCCGTTTTATTTTATATCATATATTATCTGGAAGTGAAGCTACACATAGTCAAGGTTAGAATATATATATATTTTTAATAGCTCAAACAAGCTCTTAATTGATAAGTGCCATATGAAAAATTATTTAAAATCTCTATCCAGAACCTTCCCATCTCCAGATCAACTGTTTTCGAGCTTATGGCTCATGTCAGTGGAGAGCTAGAATATTCAGACACTAGATCCAAAATATCAACTCAAAACCCAGCACTTATTTCATAAGTAATATTTAAGTAGAAACTCTGAAATTTTCTGACATGAAAATGTCTTTAAATCCAGCTATCTAACTTAAATAGCCTCCACATAGCCAAAACCTTAAAGGTAAAATTATAATAATAATAAAAAAAGCCAAGTCATATATAACATGACATTATTTTTATAAGCTTGTATTTACAAAAATGTAATACAGAGAGCGTATCAATAGCTCAAACAAGCTCTTAATTGATGTGTGGTATGAGAAAATATTTAAAATCTCTATCCAGAATCTTAACATCCCCAGACCAACTGGTTTTGAGCTTATGGCTCACGTCAGTGAAGAGCTAGAATATTCGGACACTAGATCCAAATTATCAATTCAAAGCTCTCAACTGATGTGAGCCATAAGCTCAAAACCAGTTGGTCTGGAGATGGGAAGGTTCTGTATAGAGATTTTAAATATTTTCTCATACCGCATTTATCAATTAAAAGCTTGTTTGAGCTATTGATACACTCTCTGTATTACATTTTTGTAAATACAAGCTTATAAAAGTAATATCATGTTATACATGACTTGGGCTTTTTTTTTTTTTTTGATTATTATAATTTTACCTTTAAGGCTTTGGCTATGCTGAGGCTATTAAAATATGGTAGATCTGAATTTAGTTCAGTCCCATGTAGCTATTTAAGTTAGATAGCTGGATTTAAAGACATTTTCATGTCCAAAAATTTCAGTTTCTATTTAAATATTATGTATGAAATAAGTGCTGGGTTTTGAATTGATATTTTGGATCTAGTGTCTGAATATTCTAGCTTTTCACTGACATGAGCCATAAGCTTGAAACCAGTTGGTCTGGAGATGGGGGGGTTCTGGATAGAGATTTTAAATATTTTTTCATACCGCACTTATCAATTAAGAGCTTTTTTGAGCTATTGATACGCTCTGTATTACATTTTTGTAAATACAAGCTTATAAAAGTAATGTCACATTATATATGACTTGCTTTTTTTTTAGCATTATATATATTTTTAAGCAATATAGTTATTTATTAATACAAAATGGCAACCGTGTAAACATAAGTAATGAATTTAAATTTTTACTTTACTTTCTTAATAATTTTTCATGGAATATTAATTAATAAATAATATTTAAGTTATACTAATATACTGTATTTGCATCAGCATGGGATATGGGTTTTCATCATCAGATTTTCAATGATATGGATGGCTGAAAAGTTGGAGGTTGGAGTAGATTGAAGCCTGTCCATTAAAGTATGAAGATTTGCAATCTTAATATAAACTGAGCATTGATTTATATATAGGTGTGGGAGATAATATGGACCAACTGATGAGTGCTGCTTTAGCACAAAATACATATATTGGTGATTATTTATCTTTTCTACATGTGCGTGGTCATGTGTATCAGTTGTATGAGATAGTGTGGATAGTTGAAGGGTGCTTGAAAATCTGAGTCCAAATCCCTTATACTTACAATTAAGCTCCAGGTTTGTGAAAAGTGCCTGTTTTTCAAATATTTACACTGTTTAAAATATTTTCCATTTTAGCAATAAAATCACATTTTTTATTTGATTTTATGCTTTTTGGAATATTTCCTGAATGCACACACTTAATACTGAACTCAAGTTTTCATATTAATGGTAGTCTATCTGGATAGCTTGTTTTAAAAATCACTTTTTGCTTGAAAGTTATATGTACACACATACACAATGGATTTTTTTTTTAATTATTTGAAATATTTCACGGTTAATTTTTGTTATACAATAGTTTTTCTTTTTTCCTTTAAATATCTAAAACACTTATTCCATGATTAATGGCATTAAAAAGCAAAAAAAAATATTGTCTTTCTGGAAACACAATTTTGTTTGTAATATAGAAGTTTAAATAAATTATGGGGCATCCATAAATTGATTCAATCAATAATAGAATATTTAATTTGATCACAAACTGTATTGATTGAATTAAATTATTGATGCACCTTGATTTTATTAAAATTCTATATAATAACCAATAAGCATTGGGGGTCGAGAGGTCAGCGACAGCTGCTTTACAAGCAATTGTCCCGGGTTAGCGGGTTCGCTTCCTGGCTGATGCTATGACACATGAGAAAAAAAAAATAACAAAAATTGTCATTCCAGAAAAAAATATTTTTTTGCTTTTTAGTGTATTAATCATCAAATTAAATAGAATTTATATATATATATTATTTTTTAGTTTTTAATGTTGGATTTTTTGCAACCCCTATATTACTACAATTTTTTCAAATCCATTTATTATAAACAAAATTTCTTCAATTCAATATCCTGTTTATATCAAGAAGCACAAACTAAAACATAATACTGAGCTAAACTAACAATAACATCATCTATTATAAGTTTGTCTATTTGGTCAGACTTCACTCAAAAATTACTGAACTGATGTGAATGCAGTTTCAATTACAGATTCCCATCACTGTTAGGCTGGACTACCCTGAAATATTGCATTACAAAATGTAAAGAAAAAGTGTTTGGTAAAAATAGGTTAAAAATCAATTAACTGAAGAAAGTAGTTAAAATAAGTATAATATATAAAATCATTTAAAATTGACTATAATATTTTTGTTTTATGATGGCAGTGGTTTAAAAATGCAAATTTTGCATTTAAAAAAAAGAGAATAAAGATTTCATCCATTTCTTTTTCTTTCTATTTTAATTAACTGTAAATGTCCATAAAAATTTTGTAATACTTTGCAGAAGTCTATTCCTACATTATTCAATTTTACAAAATAATTAATCATAAAAATGAAAGCTATTCATATTCAAATATAAAAAAATATATATAAAATATTGCCATATCTCTAGCAGTAGAAATTTATTATTATTATTATTCATTCTTGTTCCCACACATAGTAGACAAACAGTTTTCTTATATTTGTAATGTTGCTAAAAATTCTATGAGGATTAAATTAATAACAACAGCATCTATTGAACATTGCTCAAAAATTATTGAACCAATTTGAATGCAGTTCAAAATTTATGACCCACCAACATTTTCATTGATACAGAATATGTATAAAAATTTGAAGAAAATCCATTTAGTAGAAGTTAAAAATTAGTTACAAAAATTTCATCATCATCAACCATTACCAATCCACTGCAGGATGAAATTTACCCAAACAAATATACAGAAGGAAGAAGTTAAATACAATCAAATAATAAGATCTAGGTTCGATTTTTTTTTTTAAATTAAAACTTCAGACAAGTTAATAGATTTGAGAAACAAATTTGGATTATTTGATTGAAAATCCATAATTTAAATTGATCATTCATGTTAATTATTTTTATTACTTAAGACAATCTGATAATTATTCTGATTTTGAAATATGAATGGAAGCAATAAGACTTCAAGTGGTTTTGCTGGCCATGCCTCTGAAGGAAAATCAGTAGCTAGAAATGAGATCTAAGTCATCATACAAGTATCTTGTTATCTGTTGTAAAAATACCAAGTATTAGAAATGAAGTGGAATTTTAGATATGCATTGACATCAAAAATTCAGTTTTATTATAATAGAAAATATCAGATATAACTGCATTTTAGAGATGCCAATCATGAATCATTCCAGTTACTTCAATAAAAAATTATAAAATTAAAGGAAGCACTTTATTTTCTCTGCATTTTATTAGCAAAAAAAAAATTGCATTTTAAAATTTTAATAAGATATAAACATTTAAAAATAAAAGCTTTAATTTTATCTTTCTTTCCCATAGTTATTTATTTTAATATATAATTTTTTTTTCTACAGTACAGGCTTTATCATACCTGCACTCCAATAGGATCTGAACTCAGACTTTCACATGACCATCAACTATCCACGCTATCTCATACCATTGATACCCTTGATCACACACATGTTGAACAGATAAATAATCACCAATATATGTATTTCATGCTAAACCAGAACTCATCATTGGTCCAGATTATCATCAATGCTCAGCTTACATTAAGATAGCCAATCTTCGTACTTTAATGGACAGGCTTCAATCCACTTCACCCCATGTATATGTATGTAAATGGATTATGTCCTGTACATGAGGAGTCAGAGTAATTTATGGTCAACATGGGTAGGATGAGAAGGTTGGCACCAGTGAGGGATTTGAGCATTTCATCGTCAAAATTTTTCAATGAAATGGATGGCTGAAGAGTTGTGGGGTGAAATAGATTGAAGCCTGTCCATTAAAGTATGAAGATTGGCTATCTTAATATAGTCTGAGCATTGATTGTAGATATGTGTGGAGATAATCTGGACCAACCGACGAATGCTGGTTTAGCACAAAATACGTTATTTGTGATTGTTTATCTTTTCAACGTGTGTGATCAAGTGTGACAGCATTATGAGATAGCATGGCACCTCACTGACAACGCCAGAAGTAAAAACCAGTCTGGGTTTGAAGATATTCTCAAAGCTTGTTAAGAGCTTATTTTGCAAGCTCTATATATAACATTTGTAAATGCAAGCTTTATTAAATTAAGTCATGTGACATCTGACTTGATTTTTTAATCATTTTATTTTTTAAAGCTATTATAAAATATTTGAAATTTTGATTTTTTTTGTTGTTGTTGTTGTTTTAATCTCTGAATGATGTTAGAAAAATTGATTTTTAAAAATCAAGGTCATGAATTATATCCAGACTGCAGACCACCAAGTTTGCAATCCCTAATTTACAATAACTGTTATATATCAAATTTAAGCGCAAACAGATAATATTATAATAACGTGAAAGCTAAACACCTTCAAACAGATACGCTTTAAACATGCTTAGGTGACAGCCAATCAGGTGTAATAATGACTGCATGTGGAACTCTCAATTAACTATTATACTATAAAAGATTAGTTTAATAGAATTCAATGAATAGTATTTTGTAATTTTAACATATAACATTCATTTAGAAATTCAAGATTTTTTTTAACAATATTTAATTTTAATACATTTTAAAGATAAAACAAAGGCAAAACTCTCCATACGTAGTGCCACCCTGTGCCAAACAGAGTTATCAATGGATGCCAGAAGGCTTGTGCATAAAATCCCTATCTAGTACCTACTCATCCAATATCCCCAGACTAGTTTCTGGCTTGTGGCCATCATCAGTGAGGAGCCTTGGATCTGAGAGCACTGCACCTAGATCTTAGGATCTAATGCAACCCTCCAGCAGCCACCTTTTAACTCTACTTTACTACAAAACTATGAGAATGAAATTGAAAACACAATAAATATTTTCAATCTAAGCTCAATAGCTTATATAGTCATATGGGTCTGAACTCAATTCAGCACCCATACATTTTGGTGTCTGGCTCTTAAACAACCATAGCCACTACTATCCTATTAGGCAGGATTGGTGTTAAACCACTCAAAATCACATGATCACCATCTCTATACTAGCATATAATTGTTGTAAACAAAGGCAAAACTCTCCACACAGTAGTGCCATCTTGTGCCAAAATGTATGGGTGCTGAATTGAGTTCAGACCCATATGACTATATAAGCTATTGAGCTTAGATTGAAAATATTTATTGTTTTCAATTTCATTCTCATAGTTTTGTAGTAAAGTTAAAAAGTGGCTGCTGGAGGGTTGCATTAGATCCTAAGATCTAGGTGAAGTGCTCTCAGATCCAAGGCTCCTCACTGATGATGGCCACAAGCCAGAAACTAGTCTGGGGATATTGGATGAGTAGGCACTAGCTAGGGATTTTATGCACAAGCCTTCTGGCATCCATCGATAGCTCTGTTTGGCACAGGGTGGCACTACTGTATGAAGAGTTTTGCCTTTGTTTACAACAATTATGTGCTAGTATAGAGATGGTGATCATGTGATGTTTAGTGGTTTAACATTTTAAAGATGGTAGACATATCACTGAAGTACAGATTTTATGGCAACAAGAATAATTTTTGTAATCTTTGTAACAGATCTAAGTCATTATTTAATAAAATTTAAGAGAGTATTTTAAATTAAAAAGAGTAAATATTATTGTTGGTTATCAGATAAGATTTTTCTGGACCAAGAATCCATTTCTAGAAGTACTAGGATACAATTGTGAGCATTTTTGCTTTTGCTTGTGGAGGATATTAATTTTAATTTATTTGTACATCTGTAGGCATATAGTAGTTGATAAAAGCTGGACTGATTCCCCAGCAAAAGGTCACATATACTTTACAGTGTATAATGGACTCTCCTTTTATTGAGAAAAGCTTATGCTGTTTGACCATAGTTGCTTAAACAGAAGTAACAATTAGCTGTTAAGGGCAAGTGAGCAAAATAACTGTAATATATATAAATGATTAATTATATCTAGGAATAAAGGAAATGTGTACATTAGATATTCTCAATTATTTTATGGGGCTATAATTTAAAAATGATTCAAGTAATCTCACTGACAAGGACAAGTTTGTTTAAAATAAAAATATGATATCTAATATGATATACTCATTTGAAAATTAATATTTTCAAAATAATTTTTTTTTAAACTTTTACAGGTTACAAATTAAAGTAACATTGCAGAATTAATTTTTATTTTGTATTATAATTATATACAGAATATCATTATTCCCAAAACATAAATTTGGAAAATGTCTATTATCCAAATAATTTTAGACAGCCGTTATGGTCTCTCAAAAATATACACAAAACTACAATTTGCTGAATTGCTAAACTAAGCCAAAATACATTTATCCATATATGTGAATACCCATAATATCCATTAGTCTTCAACTGTGCATGATCCATAAAAGCAATTCATTAAAAGTTCATTCTCAATTGAAAGGAGAACAGAAAGAAAATATGATGAAAATTTCTAATATTCTGATATTTTTATATCAGCCATAACAGAGATGCAAAAACTTGCTCAAGAAGTATTTTCATAACGTTCATATGGAATAAATTCAAAAGTTAATGTTTTAAATAAATTTCGAGTTTGTCTACTGTATATTTCTATCATTTAATGTAATTTTTAAATTAAATTTATTATAAATATATAAACATCTTTATACATATTTGTATTTAAAATGTATGCTATTATATATTACTGTAATAGATACTATAAACAGACATGCATCCATGAAAATGTGTGAGGGATTTGAAGAGAATGGTACACATTATTTTTGACTTGTAGGTTTTTTTTTTATTGATAATCATAACCAAATCATTCTTCAAGTATGACTACTTCCAGAAAAGTTGCTTGAAGAATGAAATAGTGATGAGAGAAATAAATTCCTATAGGGATAATGTTAAATAAAAAGTTAAAACAATAAAACTGCCTATATTTACTTTTATATATATTGAAATAAAAATCATTAGTCAATGTATAAATATGTGGCTCATTATACATATATTCATTTAATAAAAACAAATAAGATTTAAATAAACAGAAGTTATATAAATAAATAAATAAACTTACAGAATTGTACAAAATAGATTTATTAAAAAGACCTGGTTTATGTTCTAGACTTTTTAAAAAAAAAAAATCATGTCTTTTTGTTTCCTTTTATTTGCAGATATTTTTGTAACAAAAGTTCTTGATATCATGCCTACATATTTTTTTATTTCACTTCAAACTTAAAACCTCAAAAAATGAGTCATTTTCTATAATAAAACTAATATTTTCCAGATATTTAAAAAAAAAACTCTCACCCATCTTCAATGGTCAACTCTGGCTTTGTTCAATGCAAAGCTGCCAGCTTCCTGTTTTCAATTCATCTGCTGTCATTTCATCCATTTCTGCTAGCTCTTCATTTGCTAATGGCAAAGAATATGATTTCACCAACCTCACTCATCTCATAAAATTCTGTACTTTTTTTTATAATTTCCATATTATTAAAGCAACTATTAATGATTTCAGTTGAATGACAGCTCCAGAATATAAACTTTTCCAACACCCATTCATTACATGTAAAATGAATTGAGCTCCCAAGCCTGATTGATCATAAAGTTTAAAGCAGCCCAAAATATGAAAATTAATCCAATAGTCATGGAGATTATTTTTACTTTTTATGTTTCCTTTATTAGATTTTGTAAACGCAAGGCATAAATAACAAGCTTTTAAAACACATCTCTCCTTGAGATTACTACACAATCAATCAAAATCCACAATACAAGATGTAACATTATTCAAAATTAGCAAGGCCTTAAAATCTAGATTTTCATTGTGACAATACTTCCAGTATACAATTATCTTTAAATCAGTAAAAATTAACCTCATAATCCAGGTTTTTTTATATATATAAAACTGTCAAACAAGTAGTAATGATAACTTGGAAAAGATTTTAGATCTCTGGGAGTCTCATTTGTTATAGACCATTAAGGGCTTCAATTTTTCATTGTTGCAAGCATTTCTGGCAATAAGTAAGGTTATGTGTATCTTCTGATGTTTAATCCTGAAGCAGTTTTTTTTTCCTTTTGTAAAATGTAAGCATGAGACACCATTTGTTGGTAATAAAATCCTATCTCAACATCATTAATTTAAAAAAAAAAAAAATATAGCCTCCTTTTCAATTAAAATTCACATAGTAAAGTTTTAATTGCACAATCTTAGTCTGAAATTTCTCTTCAAATGGTTGTATGTTTAAATCCATAGTGTTTTTGAAAATGATAAACCCAACCAACCACTGTTCACAGAAAAGCTTTAACATTATCTTCAAAACTTTTTGTAAATTTCTTCATGAAGAGAAAATAATTTTGACTGGATAAGAGATAAACAAACAGGGATATGGAAACAAAAGTTCTTCAAAATAATCTTCAGTCCATCATCTCTACTATGGTCTCTTTTCCATGTTAATTTAATATTTGAAAAGCAAAAGTTTGTTGAAGTCTTTTTTCCAACTATTCCTTAGATAAGTCATAATAGTGGACTTATTATTCATAAATAAGGAGTGGTGTTTAAATTTCATCTGCCAATTTTTTTTAACAATTTCTCATTTTAACTTTTAAGTTGTAACGGCAAGCTTTTTTTAAAAATTGATGTACTGAAGACGTAAGTACAATAGAAAAAAATTAATAAAAATACTATACCTAGAAAGTTGCTAACCATATAAGAGCATACAAATACATCATTTACCATCACTTTTATATAGCCAAAGAATGATTACAATATAGTAAATAATCATATTTTATGTGAACATTGTATTTTTTTAGCTTCTATTTTGTGAAATGAATTACCTTGCAATCTTCCAGACTTTTAAGCCTTCAATTTATGAAACATGGAGAGAATAAGTTAATTTTAATATAAATTTAAACATTTTACCTGTGACTATTAATAATAATATGCTAGCAGCCACACAATCTTTGTGATATCTAAATGATAATGTAACCAAACTATCTACTCATCTTCTGGTACAAATAGTTTCTCTCATCAAAATAAAATTAAAAAAAATCATATCTATTCATTTTTATGAAAATAGAATTCAACATGGTGGATGTTTTAAATCAATTAATTCTAAATTTCTTCATTGAAAAAAAAAGGTCTTTTTGATGTCCACCTTAACAATAACTCATTTTCTATTTTAACACATTTAAATTCTTCACAAAATAGTTTTAAAGTTTGCTGGGATAAAACATTTTATACTAGTAAGTCTGCAGTTTCGTTAATTAATGAAGAGGAAAAAATATCTACAAAAGCATGAAAAGTTCAACTATAAACAAAAAAAATAAATAAATAAAACTGTAATATCTTTGCAATAAGGAATCCACAATTTAATAATGTCCATTACCCTCTTTTACTCAAATTATTGTTTGTAAAACTAACAATCTGTTTAAAAATAAAATACTACTATTTTATAATTTTGTTGAAGTCTTTCTGGAAGAGACATTTAATATATTAAACTTCCATAAAGAATATAGTTGAAGTCATTAAATTATCAATAAATGACTCATTTATAAATGAAGTTCCACATATTGAATTTTCATAATTGTGAATGAATAATACTAGCATGTATAATGTGTATGTTACTGGCCATATCTGAAACAAATTTTTCAGTTACCAATGGTAAAACAATCATTGATTCAAATGTTAAAGAATTCTTTTTTCTGATAATGTCTAATATCTAGAATTTTTGTTAACCTTTGTTTTTTAAAAATAAAAGATCAGATCTGCCCTTATGATCCAACACTGATCTAGAAAGTGAATTGTATTTGATACAAATATGGATGTGACTTTTCTTTCTTTAAGATTAAAAAGCTATTGTCACAAAGTTTACTTTAAAAGTTCCAACATGATATAGATATTCAGATTAAAAGGCTTGAGGATCTAATGGAAAATCTGAACTACTTTTATTAGATTCTGCCTTGGTATAACTGGTGACAAAAGAGAAAAGCATGTGCATAGATCTGATTATTGTAACGGCTTGACTGTTTCACATCAAATAGGCAATCTGAACTACTTTTATTACTCTAGATTCTGATTTGGTATCTTGCTTATAACTAGTGACAAAAGAAAAAAGGGTGTGTAATTCAATATGGTATAGATTTTGAAATTATTGTAAAAGGTTTGATTGTTTCACATTAAATGAGCAATCTGAATTACTTTTATTAGATTCTTGCTTGGTATAACTAGTGACAAAAGAGAAAAGCATGTGCTATCTACACCATTTTGATTCCCAAATTAATTAATGACCTTCGATTTTTACTGAATCCTTCAAGAAGGTCAGTGTTACTTGAACTTAATGTTTACAAAAAAAAAAAATATGGGACGAATATAAAATATTAATTTCTCTAAAGTAGAAGATATTAATAGCAGTAATTTTTAAAAAAAAAAGATTCAAAGAAAAATTGGATCAACTAAACATTCATCATAAAATAATCCAATGATTTGTTTATATTATGGAATTTGTTGTTAAACTGCTATCCCTCACAAAATATATTTCTAACTATAATAATGATGACTTGGTCTTATCTAGTAACTGCATATCACTTTATACAGTTACAGCAACTTCATGTAGCTTGCTCCCCCTCACTTTTAAACATGCAAAGAAAATTCTTGCAAATATTTAAGTTATGTGAATTTTTTGTGCAAGATCGACAAGCTGATTTAAATCTGCTCTTTGTAAATCTAGAAATATTTTTATACTGTTATTGTAATATAAGCTTTTACCTTTTTTTTTTTTTATAGGAAAAAAATATTTGGAAAAATTACATTTGCAATTTAAAAAACAAAATGATAATCACGATTTAACTTTCTTCATAAGATCTAATTCTTGTGTTCTTAGAAAACAACAGAAGAAGAATGGAGTTGAGAACTAAAGGTTTTAATATTGAAGCTCAATCTGTTATTACTGGACTTTGGACATAATGGAATCTCCCAAGCAACTAATCATTTATATTTTCACCTATCTCATGTCTACATATTGATGGAATATTTTTGCCTAGTCTGCACTGAACAATTAAATCAAGAATTCAAGATGTTCTAATTAATTATTTTCATGATTTTGTTAACTGATTTCACACTACATCATACTGTAAAACCTTTTTACTAGATTTACTTAAGTGGATTCTTTTAAATTAATTTAATTGTATAAATCAACTTCTTGTGCAATCTTTATTTCCTTTTTGTTCTGGTTGTTTAAAATAGGCTTCACTGATTTACATAAATTAATGAGTATTGTCAGTAACATTGTAAAAATAAAATCATTGAACTGGTTTCTGCACTTTTAGCCTTACTCCAGTAGAGAAAAAAACTAATTTTTATACTACTAATCCACTTCCACAGTAAAAAGATATATCATTGTTATCTAAAGAGATTCTTAAGGAAATGAGTAAAAGGTATATTATAATGTAAAACATCATGATGTGAAATAAGTAATACTCTTGGGACATCATGATTAATCGCTTCAAAAGCAAATTGATTATATATTGTTTGGTACTCAACTGCTTTAAATGAATATATATATTGCAACAGACAACAGGTCCAACTCATCACCAAAAATAGTTAATTTTGGAATCAAATTTATAAATCAAAGAAGAAATTACTCTCAGAAAATATTATAACTAAGTAAAATAGATTACTTCCCGTTATATATAAATAAACACAAAAACTTAAAAGTGAAGTTAAAAAAGAGAAGTTATAAATAAATATAATAAAAATAAGAAAAATGTCTTGCTGTATATTATGGAGAAACTAAAGCTACTATTAATACTAGGCTTGCTAAACACATGTACACTTACATTTGCTCCGTTCAACAATCAGGGGAGTGCAAGCCAGAGTCCCACCATGGAGTCTCGTAATAACATTGTTAATAATAAGAGCAGTTACTCACCGGTTGTGCCAAAACGCCCAATTTAAATCTGCTCAAACCAAATAACCTGACATTAGTCAGTATATTTATTGCTATAGTCATCCTCTTGTCCAGTTGAATAATGATTGGGCAGTATTTTATAAACCCCAACAAATTTTTTAAAATGAATGAAAGCGAAAACGCTCCAAAAAGCAAAATGTTCTCAAGAAAACCAGATTGGAAAGATTCAAAAACAATATCTAATCCGAAGATACTTCATCTCCAAAGATGCTATACTATAAGACTCACAAACATGGCTATATTTGAACCCTTTGCCTAAACAAGCAACATAAATTGATATTCAAACTTTTATCATGAATTTTCTCCTACTGGAAGGATGTCAGTAATTTATTCTTATTTTTTTATTTTCTTTTAGGGTTTGTGTAATATATATATATAATGAAAATGTAATTAATGCACATGCTACATGTCTATTAATGAGTAGTAGTGTAATGGGTGGTTGAATGTAATCGATTGCATAATATTAAGGCTAGCAGTTATAAGCCCCTAAAGTTACTTAAGATAAATGAATTAGCACTATCCCTCGCTCTTGCTCAAAGATTTTGTCTTTGGGAGTAATTCAATATTTTTTTCTATATACATGTTATTCTTTTCTAATGTTGGATAATTAAGAGATAAAATACAGATTAATTAAATGCACATAAAACTCAATATGAAATAGACTCAAATGTTAGAAAATCTATTAATGACACATTAAAGATATTACTTTAGCCATGAGATTTAGGTTTTAAAAGCACATTTAATTAACCATATCAAGTACCTCATTCACGTATAGTAAATTGTTTTATGCCTACATACATTAAATTACGTACACAATCTTCAGGTAGGTGCATCCAATTGTGTGGATATGCTTTGGATCTATTAGGATGCTATTTAGATGAATTATATATATATTAATTATTGTTAATTTCATGTAATAGTGGAGGGAGTGATTAGTGTTGAACTCACATATGAATAAAATATACGATCGCGATTATGTTGTAGGAAAATGTCATTTCATGATTAGGATATACAAATCTTAGAATTACAGGCACCTCACTTAATAATTAATTAGGTATTTGCTTTTATATTTCATTGCTAGATTGTATTTATGTTTTGATTACTAATTATTGAGGCAATCGGGTATTTTCTGCTATATATTGATCATTTATCCGATATGGTTTTACTTGTATGACCAAACAAAGCTAACATACCTTAGTTTGTATTTAATGTTTATTACCAAGTTACCCTTTTTATGACAATCTACCATCGCAATGGATTATTTTTATATATTAATAATATTCTGTCTCTTTTCTTTTGTCTAATATACAATATCTGTAATGTTTTGATTATGCAAATAATAGGATCTGGAAATCTTTGCATGATCGTGTTCCCAAATAGATGTAGTCATATTCTTTTAGATTTAATCCTAAATACCATGCACATGTATTTACTAAATATTCCTAGACAAAATCACGGCATCCATCCAGGCGTTACTGAAATGTGTGATTATATCAAAAGTTCATGTTTCACAGATATAGTGTACCATAGAATATTAGATCATGTATACAATTATGAAATGGGCAATAATCGGTAAGCTGAAATAATGACAAAGTATTCATAATCAATTACCAGTTACAATACATTTATGAAACTGATTAAAATTTATCTAAAAAGTCAACAATAATTTATGCTAAAAGTTATATTTCCATTTCAAGTAAAAATGTTTAAATCCCATTAAATGTGTAATAATTTAAACAATTATCCCCAGTTCAAATCCCCCAAGGCACTCATTCCCTTTATAGTGGTAAATAAAATTTGTTTTATGATATTTTTTAATTGATATTACGTAAATAAATTTAAATGCTCGTTATCTATGTATTTGTAGTATTTATTGCAAAGCATGTGTTTATAGTTTCAACGTAAATTAGTTTCTTATCTCCCTGATTCTAGAAATATATGCTAATGTCATATGCAATAGACATGTGAATATTACCCTAAAGCTTTAGGTACTGATGTTTGATTTTGTATTGTTGATGGTATTTGCACACACGAGTTGGTGGTCATTGCAGAGTTCTTAGGGTTAGTTCTACTGACTATGTATTTATGTTATAGCATGCATTTGTATCATATATCGTTCTCTATACAATTATATTCCACGTTTTATAATCTATAGGTATTTTTTCTACTTTTTTTATACAAATATTATAACTTTTTGTAAGTTATGCCTCTAATCATATTTATTATAACAAAGATACTAATTTTCTAAAATAAAAAGCAATCTACTTATCATGTTTCCCCAAAAATAAGACCTAACCAGAAAACAAGCCCTATTACAAATATAAGCCCTAGTTAAAATCATCAGACATATTGAATTATAAAGTGATGAATGTATAAACAAACAATATTATTGACATTATTAGATAAATGGTCATATAACTTATATGGTTCTTTTGTATTTTCTGCGATTATTTTGGACAAATATAATTCTACCTGTATAGAGAAATAATTTATCTACCACAAGTCAATATATAGGACAATTTATAATTTCATTTATATATTTTTAGGTACTTACTTATATTTAATACTTACATTTAGAATGCTCAATTTAATTTTAGTTTCATCATGGTAGCTTTTAAATATTCAAGATAAAAAAAAACTAATTTGATTTCTTAAACATTTTTTTTTCTCCTAAAAGATTATAAATAATGGAAGTGATTTTAATAATCAATCTCCTAAAGAAAAGTTTTTAAAAAGAATGAGTTTTTTGTTCCTTTTATGCTGCCAAACCATTCTTACCTGTAATCATTTTTGTTACCACAGCCTGGCAATCTTCAACTGACACTTAAAATTTAATGGCAAATTTAAATGAAACAATATTCTGATCACCCAATAAGATGAGTGCAAAAAGAAAAAACTATTACAAGTACAAGAAAAGAATTTTGGGGAGCTCCCAGGATAAGAAATGGGGGAGGGGGGCTCCTGGGATAAGAATCTTACAGCTTTCTGTAAAGAGAGGACATACTTAAATAAATATACATTTTTGTACATGAAAAAATATGACATTCTTTGAAAATAAGCCCTATTGTGACTTTTGGAGCAAAAATTAATATAAGACTGAGTCTTATTTTCAGAGAAACATGGCAAAAAGCTTTTAGATATTTTCCACAAGGACAAATGAAAAATAGGACAAATAATAAGGAGCATGATATTGAGATTATTCTTGTTATTAATTTGTATAGCACTAAATGTTTTTCTTGTTTAATTATCACTATGTGTAGAAATTTGATAGACATACTCCCTGAAAAAACTTTTGAGTCTTTCATAATTTTTTTTGCAATTATTTTAAAATTAATTTTAATTTTACTTTTAGACAAACAGCAGTTTACTAAAGTTCTCTTTGCATAATATCTGATATATAATACTTATTGTTAAATATTTTTTACTACTAGAAACATATTTCCAGCAGATAAGATCTTGCTCCGCTAATAAAAATGAAAGTTATGAAGCAAATACATATTTAAATATTTTATAAAGTCATGTTATATATCTTTTTTTCCTCAGAATTTTATGACAAAGATAATGAAGCTGTTGATTAAAATGTGACTTAAAATTTAACTCTGCAATTTAGAATTTGTGAACCTATGTAAAAATAAGCATTTTTAAAAGTGATATTTTTTTAAGATGATTATTTTTTCAGTTTTATTACATTCCTTGATATTTGCTTTTTCTAACAATAAATATTTTATATTTACTACGCTCAAACTTAAAATATTGTATAAATTGTCTGAATCTTTTTTTTAATTAAATAAGTCTCTAAAAAATCTCACTTTACACATTTCACAATGATTCTTATTCAATTTTCCTGTCTTTCCATTTATTACATAAGTAAAAGCTTAATAAATTTGAATTTTTCCTGTAAAGGCTGCTTTCCATAATCATCCATCTCCATTCATAATATTAATTATAATACTATTTTGTTATGAAAGAAAATTGAGCAATTCTCAATTCTTAATGTCCGAAATAAAAATCTAAATGCAATGCTATCCATCCAAAGTAGCCTTTATTTTTATCTTGACAATATCAACTTTATTTTTATTTGTTTGTGCTTGGAAAAAAATTATTTTATATTTTCTCTATTATTATTTCTTCCATATAACAACTGATTTTCTATATCAGAAGATTCCTCAGATGCCAACAGAAATGTGAAAATGTAGAAAGAATTGTATCCAAGCTAAAACAAGATAAAAATAAAATTGACATTAATTGTAAAGACAAAAATAAAAATAATTTTTGGATGAATTCCACTGCTTTTAGTTTCTTCAGAGGACATCAAGATGTGATTCATTTATTTTTCTAAGTTGAAGCCAAGATCAGTATTAGAAATAAAGCAGCGATTCGGTTTTATAGGAAGAGTTAATATTATTAGATTTTTAAATATGTTTAAAGTGATGATTATATAATTGTATACTGCTAGCATATTACAACTGCGGTAATAAAAATGCTATAGTGGAAATAAAATGACAAAAAGTGAAAAAAATAAATCATGATATAAACATAAAACTCCAGCAAGCATATTTTAACAATTAATAAATTTTTAGCATAAAATAATGGCAAATATATATCAACCATAAATCAATTAGTAGAACTAATGTCCTGAATTAATATTAAAAAATTAATAAATAAATAAAAACATACCATTATTAAAGCAAATAACATTATTATAAAAATTAAAATACATTGAAGCAAATTAATATATTGAACATATTAGCCAGAAATCTTAGAATATTACAATTTAACACTGATCTGTAATCTTAATAGATATACAATTTCAATAAGATGAAGATCCCAGCATGATTCCAGATAAAGGACAAACAATGTTTACAAAATATTCTGTGCATAAGATCCCTAAAAATTGATGTAATTTTTCATGCTTTGAGCAAAAATTCTCTTGCACCTATAACTAATGAAACAGTATGATAATAAAATGTAAATAGCACAGAGAGGAAACAGAAAAAGATTACATCATACTTAGCTATGGATGAACCAATCAGATATTTTGTTTGTATTGGAAACAAAAATATAGTCATTGAAGAATAAACGTCATATTCTATAAGACTACCAATTAGTGACTCATTTGCTTGAGCATTCACAATTAATTCCCATATCTGGAAATTGTTTCATTATTCAACAATTGTAAACTTCCTTAACTTAAATTTAGCATCTGTTAACAAATAAATATTGATAGTAAAATAAATTTTTATATTTAAACATAAAAATGTTCACACTGCATTTGTATCTATCTTTGTGTAATTTTATATGAAATAAACTTTTATAGTATATGCATAGCACATACACATATATGCATTGAGCTACACAGTTGCCCTTCACATATATACAGTTTCACCAATGTTTTTAAAAACTACAGTTTGAAAAAAATATTAAGTAAAATTAGAAATATGAAAATCTGAATTGATAGATTCCCCACATACTCCTCCCAGATAAGCTGCTTCATAAATTGTCAGCAATTTCGCCTCATGCTGTCATATTGTTACCACAGTGAAAGCATTTATTTTTGCACTCATTATATTTTAGCTGCAAATTATTAAATAAAACTTTTACTTAAAATAGTTCCAAAATGCAAAGATAATAGTATTCTGCCAAGTTTAAAAGATGTGATAAAATGAAAGTGAATATTTTTAAAAAAGAATAGGGCACATGAAATCATTCATCTAGATTTTAATAGTCACAAAAAAGCTTTCTCAACTTATTACTGCATTGTCTTTTTCATAAATAATTATGTTAATTATTTCAAAGTGATGATTTTAAAATATATTTAATTTTAAATTAAATTGAATCATAGGTATTTCTATCAAATACAGTAAATCTTAATTCATAGACACATTTTTTTAACTAGCATTTATTTCAAGCAACAGACAAATAATCCTAAATCAGTCAGTTTGAGATAAATATAGCAATAAAAATAACATAGTTATATAAAGTATATAAGCAAGTTAAGCATTATTTGCAGGATTCAAACATCCATGCATAGATTTAAAATTAAATGATAATGAATATGGTAAAGAGTTACTTTGTTCATATGAAATAAAAATATTTGATATCAACATATTAAAATTACCTCTTCATTAATTTATTTTCTATAGATGTCAGAATTAAAAAATAAACTGCCTAAGCACGATTTAGAAAAAAATAATTATAGATGAAAATGTCATAAACTCACATTTAAACAAAAGAATTTGTGCATACTCTATTGGCATTCATTTAAACTACAAGTTTTTTTTAATATTCAACATGACATTTATTACTATAACCAGTTATAAACCTTACAATAAAAGAATGAGAGCACTAATATTTTATAGTAGCTCATAGTGAAACTAAATAGTTATAATAAGATTTATAATGAGAATATAACAATAAATATAGGGACTATAAAGAGCATCATCTAATAATTATATATTATATCAGTGTGTAAAGACATTAAGGATTTAGCACAGTAGTCTTGTGACCTGTATTGTTATTAATTTGCAATTCAGAATTTAATTATTATATATATCAGCTTAAGTTACACAATGAGCTAAAGGCAAGTAAATGCTCTTATAGTATTTAGGCAGCAGCAACAATCATATGCAAATGAGTATGGCCATTCCAACTCCAAAAGAATATTTTAAAAAAGGACTAATTTTGCAATGGTTATACAAACCAATTCATGAACACAAATATGCCATATATAGAACATGCTAATTAATTATTCTGATATTTTGCAATATCTTTTAACTTTTGCAGCAAACTTCTTTTTGAAAGAATTCAACACTGACTGTAGTCCTCTGTTGCATTCTATTTTTAGCCATGCCTTTTCGATGAAAATAATAAACAAGTAATATTCAAAATGGTCTTGAAATAACCTTCATAATATAATCCAGCTCTTTCTATCCCATAAAAATTGTACTCAAAATCACTATAAAATATCCTTTTAGAAAGTCTTATATTATTCATGCCTAATCCAATGAAGATATGATTTTACAATAGTGGACTTAGTATCACATCTAGAAAGTTTGAAGAACATGTGGATTGGTATGAAGAGCCATTGTATTTTCAGAATTTTATGAAGTTTTTAAATGATTTTTTTCTAATGCCTTTATATTACACCAACAGATATCCAAATCACATTTCCACATAATAAATTAGGTAAAATAACAGCTCTATATATAGCTCATTTACTTAAAACATTCATTAAAGATGTAATTACATTTTTAAAATTGCATTTGTAAACTTAATTTCTATAGTTTTAGATATATATTTACAAATATATTTAGTCTATTGGATATATATATATTTTAATAACTATGAAACAGTTGAAAAATTTATGCTCATTTTTATATCCTTATAGATTTATCACACATACTCCCACCCACAGCTCTATTAAATATAAATATATAATAAATCAATATCAGTATCATTAACAGCCATTCATAAATGATTAGTATAAACCCTAACTAATAATGTGTACATCTTTAATAAGGGAGGAGGTTTCCAAGGTTTTTTTTCTCTTCTATTTTTCAAGTCAATTTATGATTTTTTTTATAGCCCACAACCATATTTATTCCTGTAAAAATTTCATAAGAATTAGCAATTTCTATAAATTAATTATTTTTGTCAAATTGAATTAAAAAGGTATTCACAGCAATTAGACTTTATTAATTAATGACTGTATTTTCCTGAACTGTTTTTTTCTTTGAATATTATTTTTAAACATGTGTATATACTCAAGTTTATTTACTGAAACATCCTGTGCAATTAAACATAATGATGGACTCGGAAAGATTCCAAAATGAATTCTCAGCTGAGTAACAACTAAAATAAAACTCAGTTCAAATTAATTGAAGGGAACTGTTAAATGTTCATATCTGTTACTAGAGAATTTAAATGTCATATGATCTCCCTAACAATATACTATATGATTATTTTTTATTTGTAGTCCTAAGTTTATGATTTTTTTGTAATATAAGCATTCAAAATAAATTATTATTAAATAAATCTAGTAGTCAAAAACAATTTTAAAGGCCACTAGTAATTATTTTATCTGATTGATAAAAGTTGGTAAATTGTAGGATGCCAAATTAAAGGCATTCTATGTAAAAATATACAAAAACAAAAAAAATTTACAAGTAAATTCTAATAAAACATATATTTACAACAAAAAAAAACTTTTTAACATTATATTGGGGAAATGGGTTTCTAAGCAGTATATAATGAGTGGTGATATAATATATCCAGCTTAATGTTTTAAAGAATCATTGCAATGAACTGACCCAACATACTTCCAGTACTAGTTTTACATTTGTTAAATTTACTCTTTATCCTAATATTATTTTCTCTCCATGAAATGAATAAACAGTACCAGCATTGAAAATCTACATTAAACAAGGAACGAAATTTAAAAATTACAGAACATATGACAATAAATAAAAACATATGTACATTCAGGAAATTTATATATTATGAATAATCATATTAAAATTTTAATTAATTCATATAATTAAATAAAAGAAACAATTCATATATGGGTGTGAAATGAATTGCTGAAAATAAAAAGATGTGGCTGTAATAACAAGGCATTCGTTGCCTTTAAAAGCTGATGATATAAATGCATCGATATGGAGAATGTAAATAAAATTTAAAAATTCTATAAATCATCTTTAAGAGTTAATGGCAACATTAAATGATTTACAAATGAAGTTACAAAAAAAAAGATAGTTGCCTTGACAACAGTTTGAAATTGTCGACTGTTATTGATATTGGAACTGTCTAAATGTTGACTGGCTTTTAATGAAAATAGAAAATATATATATGAGTTTTCAAAAACACCAATAGATAGTGACCAAATTCTTAATTTAAAAAACACCATACTACTGAATTTAAGACATTGAAAAGTAGATTTTTCAGGTATTATAAAAATCAAATATGTAATTAAAAAACTATACATATTATATATTGATAAGAAGGGTCTTATAAAGCAAATTATGCAGCTGCTCACACATCCAGGCTGAGTAAAAAATCAATCAAATTATCATTCCTTGATAATCGGCAAGTCTGTGGAGAATTGCTTTTCCTTCATTGTTCTTCTATGAGGGACTTGTGGGGAGACCACTGCTCTGGAACTTTGAAAGATGTTCCATTTTTTATTTTTTATCCATAAAATAATCTTATCAACAGCATATGGTGATAAGCCTTAGTGCTTTTGCTTGACATTGCGATAGCATCAAATATTATACATTATATGCTTTTAACATGGACATACATATTTATGATAGAATTCAATTTCAAAGTTATACGTATTAAGGCTTCAGAAAAATATAACATAGAATCAAGCTATTATGAAAAGATATAACAACAAATCAAGAATCAGCAACATGACCAAGTAAAAATGAAATGTCAAGAGGTATTTCATGATAGTGATCATATGGGTGGGTTAGCATAAAATTTATGAATTCAACATTTTCACTCAAATTATGGTTGCTGAATTACGTAACTGAATATTTGTGATATGCTATAGTTATATTTGTTAACATACAAATGCACTGAATTTGTAAATTTATATAAATATACTATTTATTTACTGGAATATATATGTATTAAAGTAATAGTGACATACAGTGAAACTTCTATCATTCCTACATCTTTCTTGTACATTTTTGTTTCTAAACGAGCACTATAAAAATAAATTATTTTTTTCATTGTTCCATTTCTCAGTGATGCTTTATTGTATTAATCATGAATAAATTAATGTCTTTAAGTAATATTTTACCACATTTATAATTTTATTTTTTAAAATTGAAATGACATAAAAATGTTATACTACATATATGTAGTGATTACTCTTTCTTATTGAAGTTAGAAGATATAAAAGTTCTCAACTATAAACTGTAAAAGTGGTGAATAAAGCATTGTGTAACAGTAGTAAAGTGCATGTATGATTTAGTATTATATGCTGTATATTATATATAGTGACTGTAAAATAGTTCACAATATAGTTTAAACAAACAAAAAATTGGCAGGATTTTAAAGTAATAAAATAACATTGAATACACATTCTGATATATCAATATAGTCATGAAAATTTAACAAAAGGTATATTTACGACAAAAATGTAACATTGAATATTTTGTATCGTTTGTTTATTTACTATTGGGGCCATCTTGACTGTAAAGTATATATATATAAAAGCATCTTTTAAAACTATTTAAAGTTAGAAATATTTTTTTATATAGTTGTTAGTTACAAATCATCATCATCAACCATTATCAATCCACTGCAGGATGAAGGTCTCTCCAAGTTCAATCCATCTTTTCCTATCTTTAGCTTCTCTTCTCCACATCACCCCTACATACTTTCTTATTTCATACATCCATCTCACATGTGGTCTCTTTCTGGATCTTTTACAATCTCTTGGAATCCAGTTTAAAATTTCAATTGTCCATCTATTATCATCTCTTCTAGCAATATGTCCAGCCCAACTCCACTCCAGTCTTTTAATTTTTTCAATGAGGTCAGTAACACCTGTTTGTTCTCTTCCCCATACATTGCGTTTTCGATCTCTTCTTGTTACTCCCAACATGCATCTCTCCATACTTCTTTGAGTGGTTGAAGTCTGTATTGCTCTTCTATTAAGTATCCAAGTCTCAGATCCATAAGTAAGAACTGGCAAAACACATTTATTAAAAACTTTCCTTTTCAAACACATAGGCATATTTGCTTTTAGTATCAAGTTATTTCTACCAAAAGCACTCCAACCAAGTTTAATTCTATAATTAATTTCATCCATTATGTTTCCATCTGTATTAATAATCTGACCAAGGTATTTGTAACTGTTAACTTCTAACTCATCATAATCAATCTTTATTTTCATATTTTGAGAAAATCTATTAAACATTACTTTAGACTTTTTAACATTTATCTTTAGTCCTATTTTCCTACTTTCTTGAAGCTCTAAAGCATTATTTGCAAAAACAACTACATAATCTGCAAAATCTAAATAACTTAAATAATCACCATTTACTTTCACTCCTTTAGTTTCCCATTTTAATCCACAAAATACTTCATGCAGAACTGCTGAAAAAAGTTTTGGAGATATGGAGTCACCTTGTCTTACACCTTTCTCAATGTTGACTTTCCCAGTGTCATTATGTAATCTAATTGTTGCTGTTGCATTTTTATAAATATTCTTTAAAATATGACAATATCCTGGTTCTATACCTTGATGATCTAATGCTTTAATCACTGAAGAAATGTTTATAGAATCAAATGCCTTTTCATAATCTACAAATCCTAAGCATAATGGCAACTCATATTCATTTGTCCTTTTTATAATTTCTCTCAATACCTGAATATGATCTACTGTACTAAAACTACTTTTAAATCCAGCTTGTTCTCTTGGTTGGTGGAAATCCAGTATTCTCTGTTGACGAGTTGCAATTATTTTAGTAAAAATTTTGAATAACACTGATAAAAGACTGATAGGTCTGTAATCTCTAATATCTTCTTTATCACCTTTTTTAAATATTAATATTATTACTGCATTCTTCCAATCATCTGGTACATCTTTATCATTTAGACATTTGGTATATAACTTTGCTAAAAAAAAAATTCTATTTCTTCACCTGCTTCTTTTAATATATCAATTATAATTCCATCATTACCTGGAGTCTTCTCTTTCTTCATAAATTTAATTGCATGTCTCACTTCCTCATTCAAAATTCTGGGCAATTTAGAAGATATAATAGGTATAAGAGGCACTTGTTCTTTATTACTATATAATTCTTGATAAAAGTCTTCCACACATTTCCTTATTGCAGATATAAATTTCCTACCAATACTAAAATGTTGCTTTACACTCTTTAGACTTTTACTCTCTTCTACAGCTTTCCTTGCTAGTTCGCAATTATACTTTCTTATATTATTTTCAACTCTTTTCCGCACCATTTTACAAAATTCAAGATATTCAATTTTTTTTAATGCATCACTAGTGTATATCCTCATATTCCTTCTTTTCTTCATAAATTCTCTAGTCTCAGTAGAAATGTTATTGGTCAATTGCTGCTTTTTTCTACCAGCTATCTTTGTTGCAGTTTTTAAAAGTGTATCAGTTATTTTCCTATTAATGTCATTCGAATCTGAATCATGTTCAAAATCAACTAATGCTTGAAACCGATTTGTAAGTTCTAATTTAAATTCATTAGAATGTTTCTGAAGATTAGGAATATCAACTGTAAATATTGTTTTTCTTAATAATTTTTGTCTCTACTTTTACATTAACATGCATCTTACATCTTACTAATCGATGATCACTTCCTGTGTTAAATTTATTAAGAACATTACAATCACGAAATATGTATTTTCTGTTAGTCAAAATATAATCCAATTCTGCTGTACCTTCATTTGGATGCTTCCATGTCCATTTCCTTTAACATTTTTCTCAAAAAAAGAATTCATAATATAAAGTTTTTCTTTTTCTGCAAACTCCATAAGTCTATATCCTCTCTCACTTCTATTACCATAACCAAAATTACCTACAGCAATTTCATCTTTCATTTGTCTACCAATTCTAGCATTAAAGTCTCCCATAACAATTTTAAAATGTTGTTTACTCTGATCAAAAGCCTTTTGTACATCCATATAAAAATCTTCTACTACTTCATCACTATGAAAACTTGTTGGGGCATAAACCTAAATTATCTGCATTTGGTATCTGCTATTAAGTTGTAAAACTAATCTTGCCACTCTGTCCGATACACCATCAATCTCACAATGTTCTTTTTCGATTTTTTATTTATAATGAATCCTACTCCACTTGTATTTCCAATATTTGTGCCTTTATAATAGAATGTCCACTTTTTAAATCAATTGTTTTGTAGTATTCACTTTGTAGAAGCTATTTAAAGATTTCACCCTTATTACCAATAGATAGGAACGTCGATTTGATCAGTTAGAAAATGCAAATATCAAAGATATATCTTTAAAGGCATATGATTGACAAGAAAAAATATAAAATATTTAAATGTATGTTTTTAATATATTTGATTTCATTTTAAACCTATTGCAAAATATTATTTACAAAACTATTTATTAATTAGGAAGCAATGGATAATTAAAGTTTGCAAAATATGAAGTCAAATTTATTTTTTTCTGATAAGTAATAATCTTTTATCATATATTTTATGTTGATGTGTAAGACAAAGAAAAACGTCAGAAGTAGCGAAATACGGTAGGGTTAAAGGGGAGGGTCATAAAATAATTAATTTGATCAATAGGGTTATCAAATTAAATACTTGGTTATTTAAAAATGGACAATCCATTTGGATATTCTATTTTAAAAAATGGTACTTATGTATTAGACCTGCAACATAGAGATGGTACGCCTTTTCACATTTGCATTAAATGTGTAATCTTGCAATCAGGTCAAATTTAAGTCAAATAAACCCTGCAATGTTATCTGATCTCGTATCAAAATGTGTTTATTTTTATCAAAACATGTTTATTTATTTTTTTTTTCTGTGATGAGATGTTTATTCATCAAAAAAAAAACAAACAGACACAGTGAAACAAATGAAATTTCAGGAACAAAATGGTAAGAGGGGAAGGATGCATGTAAAGAGAGAATGGGAGGTGGAGAGGGGAAATGGTGTGTAGTTCAGGCTGGTTAGAAAAGCATGTCTTTGTGATTGAGTCCTGACAGAGGCTGAGAGTTGGAGGATTGCCCAAGTATCTGTGAGAAGTGGAGGTGGGGCTAGTTTGGTATCTCGGGTTTTGAGAATGCGAATTAGGTCCAAGAGCTTTTGATTGACTGAATGTACTCTCTGGTCAAGGATAATGGCACATTGGAGCAACCAGAGAGCATAGATGAAAAAAATTGACAGTCTAATAGCTGCAAAGACCCGTTTCTATGGATTCTTGGAAGTTGAAGATGATATTTCTGTGCGAGGAAAGGCAGGAGTTGATGACATTTCTCATGCCAAGCAGAAAAGAACATTTAAGTAGGAAGTGCTGGAGGGTTTCGTTGTCAGTTTTACAGAACTGGCATATGGGAGAGATCTTGGTGAAACCCCTACAGTTCACCCAAATTGATTCGTGGAAAGGGAGTGAAGATTGATTTTGAGGAGGAAATTAAGGAATTTTGCTTCAAGGGACCACCTTTTGAATTTGCAGATTAATTGGGCATTTGTAAGTTTGAGGAAGGTAGGGGACATGATGGAGAAGTCTGCGGTCTGGTTGAAAACCTCCCAGTACTTTAGTTTGCTGTTGATAGATGGTATATACTTTAGTTTGCTGTTGATGGATGGTATAACAAAGCCAGCCTTTTGTAGGATGTTGGCAATAACTGAGGTCCATGACCTAGGCCTGCCAGTAGGAGGAGTGTCAGTGGGTGTGATAATGATGTGCATATGCACAAGATTGGCAGGGAAGTGATTTAGGAGTGTGAGGATAATGTTGCGAGATTTCTGAATCAGAAGAGTGTCGATGGAGTGCAAACCCAACCCATTGATGTTTTTAGGAAATCAGGTTCTTTTTAGGCTGATGGCCACCACCTTTCTACCCCAGAGAAAACAGGTGCAAAGGGAGTTGATTTTTGGATATAAAGGAATGTGTAGGTAGAACAATGGGGAGTAGTATGCTATTTTAGGAAACACTAGAAGATTGAGGAGGGTGATTTTCCCATAAAGGGAGAGGTAGATGTCTGTGATAGCACTGAGGGTGGATGATATGCTTTGATAGTGTGTGGTTTGGACCTGAATATTTTCAGTTATTGTCCAGATTTCATTCTGACAACAGCATCATTTCAATTGCATTTTTGCTTCATTTAAGTATATATTCTGTACTTTTGAGTTACTACAGTTCTTTTGATTTTAAGTATACATAGTTTTCATTTTGATTTTCTTTTTTAAACAGACTGGCAAATGTTTTATCTTTGCAATTAATGATAGTACAGCGGTAACTGATGGAAGCCATCAAACAAAATGTAGAAGAGGGTTCCACTATATATTTGGATTGTTGGATACCTATAAAAGTGATGAATTGAGAAATGTTAGTTACGATCATTTTCATGAAAACCACGAATATAATTTCATGAATCAAGCAACTGGGATTCACACAATAAAGACTTTAGGGTTCAGTAAAATTGCACAATAAGCAGCAGCGAGAGATATCACATCAACACCTCAATTCATATCTGACCAAATTTATGTGGCAGAGATTTCATAAAAATGACGACGCATTCATTTGCATACTGAACGACATCAAAAAAATTTTACCGGAATGAAAAATTCATAAAAGTATTGTAATTTATATTTCTTTATTTTGTGAATACATATATTTTTTTTTTTTATTTTTAAAGCATACATTCATTTATTACCACTTTTGGGGAAAATCTTGTTCAGGTGATATACTGCACAATCACATATTAAGTAAAACTATTTTGGAGGGAAAATTTTTAGTTAAAATCTCAATTTTGGGCCAAAAAAGCTGAGTCACTTTAAAATAAAGTAGAAAAGACAAATTGTGTTTCATCGCGACAATTCCTATTATATATTACACGATAAGTACTGTAATGTGTATATTTTAAGGTTTTTTTGATAATATTTCAGACTATTTTTGTAATTTAGTGAATATTTTGTCCATATTTAAAGTAACATTTGGGAACTATATAATGGTGTGTCTTTTTTTACACATTTTTGTATGTCAAATCAATATTTTTACTGTTGTTAAAAATGTACTTTTTAAGATTGAATATTTTGATCCATTTAAAATACAGTAGAACAGACAAATTGATTGTTTCATTGTGACAATTCCTGTTATAGATTACACGATAAGTACAATATATGTAAATTTTAAGGTTTTTTTGGTAATATTTTAGAGTATTTAAAATTAACAGACAAATTGTTTAATCATGACAATTCCTGTTATATATTACGATATGTACTGTATATGTATATCCTCATCATATTTTTATATATTACACAGTAAATATCACATGTGCATATTTAAGGGTTTTTTGGCCTTATTTTAGAATATTTTTGTAATTTAGTAATTGTTTCACTATTAGACCTGCAGGGCTTTTTCATATACATATTCAGACTGCAAACTTTGTAAATCTTGAGAAAATATCATGTACACATAGTGTAAGTGTACCTGTCAGCAGATTAATATGAATGTGAAACGGCACTGCAGGTCTAATACATAGGTACCAAAAAACTCCTTAGATGATCATTCAAAAATGTCACTTTATTGTTATTGCTTAATAAAATACAGTATTCTTATTTTGCAATGAAAGAAATGGAAAACATACTTAAAATTTTTTGAATTAAGAATAGTTATTTAATATAGGTTTATTAGGGTAAAATGCTATTTTTTAAATAACATTCTCAATATGTAAGCATACTAGTTTTTTATACTTCAAAAATATATTAATTTATATATGTAATCAATTACTTTCTCATTCTTTTATTTTTAATTGTTGTTTTTTTAATACAAATTCAATGTAAAATGATGATTCCCATATTTGAAACTTTGCAGACACAAGTTTAATCTTTATGTTTGTTGCTTATGATATATCAAGATTTTGAGATGCAATAAAAAAAGTAGAGTCAGATTGTGGCAAATTTACATTAACAATTATTTCATTACTTGATATTTACATCTGTAATCTACATATGCACAATATAGATGAGATGAATGTATACATAAAAATATCACTTTCCAACATTTTGAATTCCGTACCATATTATCTTCACTTTATTGTTAGAAAAAAATCATTGATACATCAGACAATAGTACCTACAAAATAACGTTTTTTATACAATTAACATAAATATTAATTTATTCACTTTTTTCAAGTTAGTAATTTTATTGCATTTTACGAATAAAGTGGATGTCATTAAGCTATCTTTATAACTGATTCAAAAATTAAATTTCTTCAACTTAAAAATATTTTCCTGAAAATTGATTGGTAGGTGGCATGAAATGATATCATGATTATTTGACTTTTTCCTATCAATCACCAATAATCAAATGGGGAAAAAATTTAATGAAATTGAATATGAAATGCTGGTTTGATGTGTTAATTGCTCTTCTATTCAAATATATTTATTTTCATTATTATGTTAATAAATCCTTGTCCAATTTTTAACAATACTTTAAAAGTTTTTCATAATTTAATTTTTCATAAATTCTCCCAAAAATTTATCTTTTTTTCATTTACTTTTTCAATGATTATCTTTTGTCTAAATCCATAACTAAATATCTTCCTATCTTTTCTCAGTTTGCCTCATTGTCCATATCTCTGCTCTCTATATACAATTCTCCACTTCAAACATTTAACAAGTTTTAGATCTAATTTCTATGGCACAGTCTATATAAACATTATCATTTTAAACATAATTTTTTAGTTATCTTGATGAGTTAATCAATATCCTAAATATATATTTTCATGTTCAATACGTCTATTCTCATTGCTTTCATTTTTATTTGCATTAATTTTCATCACTAACTTTCTATGAGCTCTTTAAATTCTGAAAAACTTTTTTGAGCTCATCATTATTTGTATATACATCCTAAGCCCAATAGTCATTCCATCCCTATCAAAATAATTCACATATACTAGATATAACAAAATGCTATAATCAACATGCCTTGTCTTTTGAAAGATCATTTAGTATATCTGTGACTGTACACAAATTTCTAATAATTTTTTTATCACTTAGACATTTTTTTTTTCAAAATATTCATGAACCCATTTTAATCGATTAAACTCTGTGGAAGAAATAATAACTATTTTTCTCTCTTTATATCTCAATATTCATCATTACACTTGTATCTCTATTCCTTCTATCTTTTCCAAAATCAAACTCCTCAGATAAAAACATATAATCTATCAGATCCAAAAGCAGTTTGAATGCAAATAAGTTTGTTTTTTGTGGATTAAAAACTATTGAAAGAAAATTATTAGCCATTCTTCCAAATCATAAATTACATTATAAACATGATCTAAGCCTGTTTCCTCATAGCCTTTAATAATTCAACCAGTTAAAAATCTTTTATTTGTGCCAATTTTTGTTTAACTGGAATCTTATTTATGTCCATTTTTATGTTTAATTTCATTCTTTTTATTAATATAAATTTATCTAAATTTTCTTTACAATTGACATAGATGAAACCTTATTTCTTTAGCACAAATATTTTACCCATTTGAAATTTCATACATGTGCATCAAAATTATGGTCTACTATCTATTAGTCCATACTATCTTTTGTTTGTAACTTCTTTATTTGCATGCTAGATACTTTCTTCTTTTTCTTTCACATTTCAATTCACTGATAAACCTTATATATATATTTCTAATTTCTACACAATCAATTCTTATTTTTCCATTTTTAATTATCTTATTAACTACACAAGGCTTTTTGTTATTTTACTTCTTTCATAACCTAGAGTCTGCACTTCAGCATTTTTTAAAACTTTCCTTGAAAAATTATCTTTTATTTGAATTTATCAATTAACCTATCACTATTTATCTTTATTTTCTTATAAACAAATCTAAAATTTATTCTCTAACATCTCCCATTTCTCTTTTTTTTTTTTCCTAAAACAAAATATCAATACTATCACCATTAAAATGTCTTCCAAATTTATTGAACACACAATACTGTTTCTAAAATTATTTTGCATCAAAACATAATCTGATGTTCTTAAGCAATTATTACAGAAAATACATAATGGAAGAAGGTAAAATACAATTTTAAATATTTATTCTGTATGAATTAATTAATAAAAATTTTAAATCTTCAAATATATTTATTTGTAATCGAAGTATTGAAACTATAATTAATATTGTGATTCTTGGAAACAGCTAATTTGAATATTCTTTGACTTCAAATTAACAGAAAAATGGTACAGTTACATATGTTCTTCATCTATTTATTTTAACAGTCATTTCAATAGCTTTGAAATGGTAACAAATAAAATTTTATATTTCATAGATTTTTTTTAATATTTTCTTTCATTTTAAAATTGAATATGTTAACCTCCCCATTTTAATCCATGACTGTTCATAAGTAATTATGATAATCACAAGTTAGGATATATTAACTTTCTTATAATATAATTACAATTTTAAAATCTTTTTTTTATATATATGAAAATTTATTAATTTTGAAGAATTATTATTTCAAAAATATTTTACTAGAAGTTGAAATTTCATTACTATTATCTTCCAAAAAAATATGAACTCTGAAATCTATGCAAATAACTGTTGATATAGGGATGCTTATACACCTATACCTCAGCAATTGTCCTTTATGCAAGAATTCACAATAGTGATCATCAATTTGTACTCTCTATTTTGATTTACAATTGATTATTCACTATAACGATCTTAAAAAAAAACAATTTTGGCAATAATTTTGTAAAACTGATGACATCATAGGATAGTAATTAATTAACACTGTCATCCAAAAGCAAAATAGCAACTTTGATGCTCAAATTGTACAGTACAGTTTATTCATAATACATAATATAGTACACAATAATAGTGCTATAAACAATATTTTGATTGTAAACTTAAAATATGATTACTGAATGAACAGTATAGTATTTTATTTAATTTTCATCCAGCATCCTTGCAAGTTAATCAGTTCTTCATAAATGACATATCCAATGTAAAGATTTTCATCATTAATAATTACAAAACCAAAAAAAAAAAAATTTCATTCAGAATAATCAAAATCATATTTTGACATACAACCAAATATAGTGTAACGCTAGTGAGAGATATATTATAAACATATATATATATGTGTATTAATGTTACATAGGTTATAATTTTAAAATATAAAATTAAATTTATTAAGAAAAAAGAAATGAAAGATAAGATTGGAAAAAATTTTTTTGCAAAAATATAATTAAAATAAAAGACTGTGTCATTCTTTAGAATGAAGCTATTTATTAAGAGTTAATAGGGTGGGAAAATAAAATCTTAGTGAAAAATCTAAAATATAAAAAAAAGATTTAAAACCCACTCTCTCTTCGTTTTATAAATTGAAATAAATTAAAAGAATAATTGTCTAAAAATAAGTAAATGTGAAAAATCAGAATAAAAATTAATTAGTAAGATATAACTTTGTAATGCAATTAAGTTTAAAAGATTACTGGCTAATAAAAAATTAAACCTGATAATTGAATTAATTAAAAGCCCATGTAAACTATCTCATCAGCATAAGTGATAAAATAGTATATTAATCTAGAAAGGAAATTAGATAAAATGAAATGTAAAAATTAATTTAAAAAAAGATGTTATGATAAAAATTAAAACTCTGATAAGAAAATAAACAGCTATTGTTATTAGTAGTATTGAGTTTTCAGTTTGTACTCACATTCACAATGGATTCCTTCGGAATCATCCAAAGATCCAGATACTCAGAAATTTAAGTGCAGTAGAGACCCAGTTTTTATTGCCATGGAAGATATCAATGCAGAAGGCACACAAATAGCAACATGCATTGCTATCAAGCCATACGAGTGTTCAAGTGGACTTCATGCCAGAGTCCTCAAACCTCAGCCTCATTGTCTCACCTGAAACCAATGCCTGAAACTAATGCCTAAACTGTAAAATAGATGTTCATACTCTTTCCTATTGTTGATCCGAAGAATGGACAGAAAAACATAAAGCCATCGATGGATAGCAAAAGGCCAACCGGTTGGAAAATCCAAACTAATGAAAACCAAACTAAAGGAACTGTGTCATTTTAATATCACGAAAACTAGATTAAATATATTTTCAGTAATAACTGTTTAGACACTTTATTTTAAATGACATGAACTTTAATGAAGGACAATCATAAAATTTAGCCTTAACTTAATCATTTACATTTCCTTTATGTAAAGTTT
Organism: Epiperipatus broadwayi; assembly: GCA_028023455.1. Classification (NCBI taxonomy): domain Eukaryota; kingdom Metazoa; phylum Onychophora; class Udeonychophora; order Euonychophora; family Peripatidae; genus Epiperipatus; species Epiperipatus broadwayi. The sequence continues at coordinate 5,730,142 of JAQFVV010012451.1, read as the reverse complement.
ATAATGTTATATTATGTTAAATATGTGTATGCATGAATAAATAATATTTGCTTAATTGTTATTTGGTCTATTCTCTCTCTTGTCTCTGCAACACCATTAATTCAAGGGTATAAATATCTGTGTTAAGTTAAATGTGCTGGACCCCCAATTAAGAGTAGGAGTTAGCTTGGGATATTTCAAGCGGTGAATTTGTGGTTGCCCGAGCATACCAGTTATATATAACTATATAGCTGGATGGCACCTGAGTTTATCCTCAAAACAAATAAAATGCTTTGGATGGCGGGAATTGGTTCCAGCAGTATGGATGTGGGCTATGATCAAAAAATGTGGTCGTGGTTATGCTTTATATAGCCACAATCTTTAAGCTATCAATGGTATTCTCCCCCTGCTTGAAGTGGTGATCCATTCCATGATCGTTATAGAAGACAAGATAATGATAAAATTTAAATACATTATAATAGATGTTAATAAATATTAAACAAAATAATAAGGTATTAAAAAAATAATGACTGAATATAATAAAATAACATACAGAAAAGAAATAAATAATGTTCTGAATATCAAGCTGATAAAACGAAAAAAAAGGTAAAGTATTGCGGGCAAATTCGGATTAAATGCCATCCAACATGGATACCAAAGTGCCATAAATAGCCAGCATAATTAAAATTTAAAAAAATCAGAAGGTCCAAACTAAAGATTAAAATAAATGCTAAATTGCATAGTAATAAAAGTTGAAATTGGTGAGCAGTGTGAGAAGAAGAGATATAGATCAAGGCAAACAAATTAAAATACTAAGAGAATAAAATATTTAAAAATATATATAAAATAAAAAGAATATAGTACGGAATGTAAATAAAAAGGAGTGAGGAGAAAAAGTGGCCAGAGAGATAATAAATAAATTTATTATTGGGGATTGTTGATAGTCAAGTGGAAATTAGAGGATTGATTGAGTTTTGAGGTTAGTCTAACACTAAAATATTTAAAAATAACAAAAATAAAGATAAATAAATCAAATTTGTTTTTGAAAGTAAATTTAATGCATACTACAGCCAAAACAAAACTGGAAGCTCAAAATAATAAAGTAAAAAAAGGTAATATAGAAACAAATGAAATCAGCAAATTGTGGAAAGAAAAGTTGGAGAAAGACAGAAATTTTCAATAAGCCAATATAACAGTTGATACAGAAAATGATAATAGCACGACTAAAAGATAGGAAAACAATAGAAAGTATGAAAACAGGTATAAAGAAGTTAGCAGACAAAATAAATGAAACTAAAAATTAACAGGAAAAGTGGAGGTATATGTACACATTTAAATGGCTCACATATTGTAAATCAATTTTTAAAAAATATATTTTCAGAGCATGCAAGGGAGGCTCCGATTGAACATCTTGGTAGCCTGGAATGCTATTTCGCATGGAAACAGCTGAGTAAGGAGGCAATGGTAGTTATAGCTTGTAGCCATCTGCAAGGTGATGCTCACTTCTGGAGGGATTCCCTATTTATAATACCAGTTATGTTCAGAGAATATAGGCAATCATTATTAGCAAGCTACTAGAGTGAAAAACATCATGAAAATATTATGCACTAGGTAAATGGGGACCTGGTGAACCATTAACACCATTTTTTCACCAGCAAGTAGCAAAGTAAAGGTTGCTAACTGCTAACCCACTGTCAGAACATCAAACCATATGTATAAAAAGGCATAATTTCCCACATAATGTAGAACAAATGTTAATTGGAACTGAATGTAAAATTGTAGAGCAGATTGCAGGGCAGCTTAATGCATTTGTTAGCATAAGGCCAATGTATGAAAATAAGGAAAGGGAATTTGAGCCCTTAGAAATGGGTAGATATATAAATAGCATGAAGTACAAATCTTTATAAAAGGGATGGAATAGAAATAATAAACAAAATTTTACAGCATAAACAGCTAAAGGCAAAGAAACAAACGTATGGTACAACATAACAGAGGAGATTCCACTCTCAGGTAACAAACTTAGTGTGCAGCTGGGAGAAGAGCTGCACTGGCACCCTAGCATTGTCCTAAAATAAAGTAGTATTGGAGGGTTAATAACAAATGCACTGCTGGACTCAGTCAAGTGTCAGTAATGTCGCAAGATATGTTTAAACAAATCGGCCACATAAACCTTAACATAAAAACTTTGTTAAAGGGTGTACGTAACTATGGCCAAATTAGTGTCGAAGCAGATCTGGGTAAACATGTGGATAGAAAAAAAGAGTAATCATGTTCTTATTTTAGTGAGATTAATCCACAAGCTCATTCTTGGGTCAGATTTCATGCATAGGACTGGCTGTGCGTTGAACTATAAGTTAAATAAGATTAAATGGTTATGGTATTGATGTTCATGTCGAACAAAATGTATAAATCCACCATGACATGTGTTCAAAATACACAGCAAATCTGAAAATATACCCGAGAGTAACAGAATTGAAATGTATAAACAATTATCAAAGAAAGCGACTGGTTGCAGGTGTTGAGTGAATACGAAAATGTTTTTTCGGATGTCCTGGAATTATTCAAGGCTATTAACATAGGATAAGACTCATGGAAGACCTACAATACCAGGCCAGGGCATACTCTATTTCTCAATAATACAATGGAAATGTCGAAGAGCAGAGATAAAATGCTAAAATGGGGAATCATAGCAAATGCTCATCGTCCTTTAACAACTCCATTGTAACAGTAAAGAAAAAGGATGGGTCATTCTGGTTATGCTTCGACATGAGACAATTGAAAAAAACCATCGCTGTCATCAATGCTCCTCCATTCATACACAAACTATTTATAAAATTTCGTAACAAAAAAGTGTTTTCAACATTTGATTTAACTGCCACTTACTGACAGATGAAATTATATCCCCATGATCAGAAATATACTGCATTTTTGATACAATGGGCAGGCATAAAACTTCAACCGAATACCGTTCAGGTTAAAAATAGTGGGGCAGGGCTAATCAAAATGGGGAAAAACATTTAACTCATTTAAAAGTTATTTCAAGAGTGTAAACAAAAGGGAATTTCAAATAAATTTTAAAAATAGCAATTTAATAGCAACCGAGGTCAAGTTTTTAGGCCACATAGTAAGTGGAAAAGGAATTCACCCACATCCTGACAAAATTCAAGCAATCTAGGAATTCCAGCTTCCTAGAAATAAAAAAACACATAAGGTCGCTTTTAGAGTTATGTAATTTTTATAACCGATTTTATAAAAAAATGTTTTACAACATAAAACCACTGCTGCAATTACTAAAGAAGGAAAGACCCTGGGTATGAACAGCACAGCATAATAGCAGTTTTCAAATTGTGAAAAAGTTATGCTGTCACATCCTGACTTTCGCAAAACATTTTTCGCACAAATTGACACTAGTGGGGTCAGATTGGGTGCTATTCTGCTTCAAATCCAAGAGAGGGGCTGGCAGGGGATCCTTTTCTTTATAAACCATTTATTGAAGAGTCCTGAACTAAATTATACGATGACAGAAAAAGGAAGTTTTACTGATGGTTTGGACTTTCCAAAAATTTAGTCAGTTACAACTAGGATCCGAAAAGAAATAAAAAAAAAAAATATATAGTTATACTCATCACCCTGCAGAAGCGGTTGGTTGAATATGTTCATCAAAGGTATGGACATTATGAAACAAATAAGTTGAAAGTTGGTTGTCATTAGTTCTACTGCCAGGAATATATGCCAGCATTCTGGCTATCATGAGTGTGAGCTATGCCTTAAAACATAATCACTTAATGCAGTAGGCACAGATCTGCTTATGCCCAATCATTCTCAATAACCAAGCATAGTAGCCATAGATTAAGGACCATTGCCCCCATTTAACAAAATGAGATATCTGATAGTTTGTTTTTCCAAAACTGGTGGCTGCATACTCTGTCGCAAGCAAACAACAAACAAATTATACAGGTGTTAGAACAGCAGCATTTTAAAACCATTGAAATACTGGATAAAATTATCTCTGATCACGGAGCTCCATTCACTTTCTAAAAATAGAAGAAACAGATCAATAAGCATAAGATACAACACATATTTACGTCAACTCGTAGCCTGCAATCTAATCCGTGTGTGCGAATCATGCAGAAACTAGAGCGATTTTTAGAATATATATATGTGGTATTCACAGAGGGTAGGTCAAAAAAATTTCAGAGATTATTAACATAAATTGATCCAAAAATGAATCCACATGTTTTGAACCTGTGCGGCTTCATCTGGAAAAAATATATCCTACCCGTTTGAAACTGCCAATGGAAACATGACTGTAGATATGGAAACAGATGCTAGCCAAGCATGACTTGAGCTAAGGAATATGGAAGAGTTAAGACAAAAAGCAAGGAAAGATAAATGGTATATTTATGACAGATAACAGCGTTATAAGAATTAACCCTGTGAGCCAACCAGAAAAACATGTATATAAAAAGTTCCAGTTAATTTGAGGGTCCTTATGTCATAGTACACAAATATGACAACAATGCATTTATCATGGCAAAGGGCCAGAAAGAAAAAAAGGGAACCACTCAACAAAACAAACAAATCGAAATAATCAAACAGACATGCAAGTAAGAGGAATATGTATGCACTTTCACACTTATGGAAAAATAGTAAATAAATAAATAAATAAAAATGGGAAAAAGATCAGTGAAGCAAAAATCAAAAGTCAGAGCTAAAATGGGTCAAAGTGATGCATTTTACCTCTCAAATGGGATAGAGTATATAATGCTAGTGAGATATATATTACATAAAACACATATATCTGCATTATAAAGGTTATAATTTAAAAATATAAAATTAAATTTATTAAGAAAAGAGAAATGAAAGATAGATTGAAAAAAAAAAGATGTGCAAAAATAGAATTAAAATAAAAACCATATCATTTTTTAGATTAAAAAGTAGAATGAGAAAATAAAACCTTAGTGAAAAATCTAAAATGAATAAAAGATTTAAAACCTGCTCTCTCTTCTTTCTACAAATTGAAATAAATTAAACGAATAAATATCTAAAAATAGGTGAATGTAAAAAATCATAATGAAAATTAAAAGAAAACTTTTGAAATGCAATTAATTTTGAAAGATTACTGATTAATAAAAAATTAAAATTGATAATTGAATCAATTAAAAAATCATATAAACTATTTCATTGGCATAAAAGTGATATGGTAGTAAATTAATCTAGAGAGGAGATTAGATAAAACAAAATGTAAAAATTAATTAAAAGAAAAGACTAAGTTATGATAAAAATTAACACTCATAAAAAAATAAACAATGTGAGTGGAAGGATAAAGTGCAGCTCAGCTATTGTTAATAGTATTAGTGAGTTTTGAGTTTGTATTCAAATTCACAACAGATTCGTTCGAAATCATTCAGATATCCAAAGATCCAGATATTCAGAAATTTAAGTGCATGAAAAAAATCAATGCAGAAGTCGCAGAAATAGCAATATGCATTTCTAGCAAGCCTTGGGAGGGTTTGATTGGGCTTCATGCCAGACTTCTCAGCATCATTAATTGTCTCACCTGAAATCAATGCCTGAAACTAATGGCTAAATGGTGAAATAAATGTTGCCACATACTCTCTCCCATTGCTGATTCGAAGAATGAATGGAAAAGCATGAAGCCATTGATGGATACCAAAACGCCAACCAATTGGAAAATCCAAACCAAAGAAACTGTCATCTTAAAAACTTCGATAAATATATTTTCAATAACTTTAGACAAAGGCAAAACTCTCCATACAGTAATGCCACCTGTGCTAACCAGAGTAATCAAGATGCCAGAAGCCTTGTGCATAAAATCCCTATCTAGTGCCTACTCATCCAATATTCCCAGACTAGTTTCTGGCTTGTGGCCATCATCAGTGAGGAGCCTTGGATCTGAGAGAACTGCACCTAGATCTTAGGATCTAATGCAACCCTCCAGCAGCCACCTTTTAACTCTACTTTACTACAAAACTATGAGAATGAAATTGAAAACACAAAAATAATTTCAATCTAAGCTCAGTAGCTTATATAGTCATATGGGTCTGAACTCAATTCAGCATCCATACATTTTGGTGTCTTTGGCTCTTAAACAACCATAGCCACCCCTATCCTATTAGGCAGGATTGGTGTTAAACCACTAAACATCACATGATCACAATCTCATACTAGCACATAATTGTTGTAAACAAAGGCAAAACTCAATACAGTAGTGCCACCCTGTGTGGCTGCTGGAGGGTTGCATTAGATCCTAAGATCTAGGTGCAGTGCTCTCAGATCCAAGGCTCCTCACTGATGATGGCCACAAGCCAGAAACTAGTCTGGGGATATCGGATGAGTAGGCACTAGATAGGGATTTTATGCACAAGCGTTCTGGCATCTATTGATTACTCTGGTTAGCACAGGGTGGCACTACTGTATAGAGAGTTTTGCCTTTGTTTACAACAATTATGTGCTAGTATGATATCGTGATCATGTGATGTTTAGTGGTTTAACTGTCTAGACACTATTTTAAATGAGAAGAACTTTAATAAAGGGTTATCATAAAATGTAGCCTTAATTTGATCATTTATATTTTCTTTATGTAAAGTTTTTATATTATATTATGTTAAATATGTGTATGCATGAATAAATGTTTGCGTAATTTTTATTTGGTCTATTCTTTCTCTCTCGTCACTGCATCCCCATTAATTCAAGGATATAAATATCTGTATGTGTTAAGTTAAATGCGTTGAACCCCATGATAATTAAGGGTAGGAGGTAGCTTGGGATATATTAAGAACTGGACTGTGGTGGCCCAAGCATGTTGGCTATATTTAACCTACATTGTTGGATAGCACCTGAGTTTATCCTCAAAACAAATAAAATGCTTTGTATGGTGGGTGTTGGCTCCAGCAGTATGACGATGGGCTACGGTCAGGAAATGTGGTCGTGGTTATGCTTCATATAGCCTCAACTGGCCATAGGTATCATTCATGGTTAAGCTATCAATGGTATTATCTCTGAAGTGCTGGTCCGTTCCATGGTCATTATAGAAGACAAGATAATCACGAAATATAAATACAGTGAAAAAGTAATAAATAATAGATGATAATAAATAAAATAATAAAATGATACTATTAAAAAAATAATGTCTCAATATAATAACATACAGAGAAAAAATAAATAACATTCTGAATATCAAACTGATAAAATGAAAAAAAAGGTAAAGTATTGTGGGCGGATCCGGTTTAATAGTAATGTAGTATTAAATTTTAAAATGTGTAAATTTGTTTAAAAAGTGTTCAATATACTTACTCACTTTTATGGATTAAAATTTTTACTAACAATACTTTGCATGCAGCAAAAATTACAATAATATAATTTAGTTATCATAATTATTATTTTGATAAAAAAAATTAATAATAATGAACTTTGTATGATCAAAAAATTACTAAATCTAAATTAAAAATAATACTTTAATAGCTTGATTTTAAAACATTTTGTAATTTGTTTCATAACTACAAACATTATCACAATTTGTTTAAAAAATATAGAAATGACAAAAAAAAATAAAATTTTATTCAGCATAAAACTAAAAACAAATTTTGGTCATATGTTATTAATATTTCATTTTAAATTGTGTGCAGTGTAAATATTAGGATTGGATTTCAGAGCAAGTGTCCCATGCCACCCAGAAATGGCCTTCAGATAAGCAAGTTAGCCGCAAATAAGAAAATTACCGTAAATAAGCAGTAGCTGACAAGGCGACATTGACCAGTGGTGTGTTCACTTCTATAAAATGCCACAATTCCTATGACTGTGGATGTATAATGGTGTTGACCGCCATTAAATAAATCAACACCCTGCTGGGTCAGTAATAGTACTCTTTCAAGGCAGCAGAAGATAACTATAAATAATAATGGTGATGAGAAAGCAGTAGACAGGCGCTCATTTGATGAGATTCAGGTAGATTAAACTTGTTATGGAGATTATTGCTGGCAAACAAAACAGGAAACCTCTTTGCCTCATAAGCCCTTTGTTTTCTTTTATGTCTATAAGTTGGTGTTGAGACCTTATCTAAAGATGGTTTTGATATCTTGCCGAGCAGTAGACATGAAGCTACTCAGGTCGTAAATCTACAAAATCCTTAAAGTTCATTCATTATGAGATGATACAGATCATTGAGAAGAGCTGGGAAATTGAAAATTTGAAAAGAGAGATGAGTATAAATAATATCAATATTATAGGATTAAGCGAAATGAGAGGAAAAAGTAATATTTTATTCAGGTGGTGATTGGCATTGCCATTGGAAAGAAAATTTGGAAAAGTGTGGCAAAGGAAAATTTGAAAAGAGAGATGAGTATAAACAATATCGATGTTATAGGATTAAGCTAAGTGAGAGGAAGTGATATTTTATTCAGGTGGTGAATAACCAATTAATGAAGTTGGCATTGCCATTGGAAAAAAAATTTTGAAAAGTGTGGCAAAGGTAGATTGCACTGATGAGAAGCTGATGATGATGAGAATAACTAAAAATCCTAGAGATTTGGTAATCATATAGGTTTATATACTGACTACTAGTCATTACGATATTGAAATTGATGAAAAATATAAATAGAAAAAAGATCAAATTAAAAGAAGAATAGCAACAACTAAGAAAGCATTAATTAAGAGAAAGAAAATATTTTGTGAACTTTTGAAGAGAGAATTAAGGAAAAGATTAATTAAATGCTAATGAGTAATAAAATTACGAACAGATTCGAAGCCTTTGAGATGTAGACATGAAGAAGAATTGAAAAAATCAGTTGGATGAATAAAATAATAAATGAAGTTTTGAAAAGAGTAAATGAAAAAAGATTAAGAAACTTAGCAAAACTGGATTAGATATATATTAAAATGAAAATAGTTTAATGAAAAATGTTATGGAAGGAATTGTGACTGGAAGCAAGAAAGGACAGAAAAGATTAACTTTGTTGGATATAAAGGAAGAGTTATGTAGAATTGGGTAATGAAAAGAATGAAGTGAATAAATGAATGAATTGGTGATATGACTATTCTCTGGAACTGTTCATGAGATAGAATACTAATGACTGATTGATTCAGTCAAATCAAAGTTAAAAAGAAAAAAGAGCAAGATTGCATATATTATGCAATTAATAATAAACTTTGTATAATAAAAATGCAATAAAAATAAATGGAAAAAGATTTATATCTTTAATTATTTAAATAGTTCATATCTCTTTCTTCACAATTACAGTACTAATCTAAAAAAATTTAAGTCATTTCCTTAATAAAATATGATATCTTGTGGCAAAAAAAAATTCCACTGCTACCGTATTTGTATAGTGAGTGTGATTTGTTTTGAACTGCACAATAGAGATTGTAAAAAAAAAAAAAAAATGTAAATACAATATGCAGACAGAATGCATTAAATACTTATTTTTTCTTTTTTAATACATCAGATTTTTTTTTTTTTACATTAACTGTGATTATGTTTTGATAATGCACAGTGTGCTAATTTTGCTATTCTTACAATAAGTTTATTAAACACTTTTTTAAAAATGTTAAATAATTTCATGTACAGTATATAATTTAGTAATATAAATTTTTAAAAAAATAACAATTCAGTATAAAGATTTTATCAGTGCAACAAAATAATGAAACAGATCTATTAATAGTGTATTTTGTTTCACTCAGATTGCACGTGTTTCTTTCATTTAAAACAATGAGTGAGCTTATAATATTGCAGATGATGTGCTTGTATAATCTTAGTCCTGTTAATTATAATATAAAAATACAGTCTTAAATATTTATATACTCGCATATTCATTTAAGTTTGTTAAAACTGAAGTAAACATAACATGTGTAGTTAAAATTTATATATATATAACAGAATAATAAGTTTAAATTTATAAAATTACTTATTTAATTTTCAATATTCATTTAGTAAAAATCAGTCATATATCACGCCCTATATAGCTTGTATTACCAATATGTAATATATAAAGAGCATGCTACTAGCTTTAAACAAGCTTAATTATTATTATTATTATTATTATTATTATTATTATTATTATTTTATGATATGGGATCTCTTGAATTTAGTTCAGGCTCATATAGTTTCTTTGGTTAAAGAGCTGAGTTTGAAGACATGTAGGTGTCTGAAGATTTGGATCTTTTTCTTAATATTTAAGAATTAGATAAATGCTTGTCTTGAGTTAATATTTTGAATCTTATGTCCTAGCTCCTCACTGATGAGAGCCATAGCTCGAAACCGGTCTGGGGATGGAGACCATCATAGATTAAGGTTTCATGTATTTTCTCTTGTAGCATTTATCATAAAATAAAAAATAATAATAATAATTAAGCTTGTTTAAAGCTAGTAGCATGCTCTTTATATATTAAATATTCATTTAGATAATTTTCAAGTTAAATAATTTTCAGTTCTATTGTTTGTTTAAAATTACACAAGCTGGTAATTTATTTACAGGTTTTAACACTTCGACTAAAAATAAATCTTTAGCTAAAACTTGACCCATTTAAAATTATAACTAAGACCAATTATAAAATTCAGTCAGGCATAAATTTGGCAAACTATAACTATGACGCAAATTGGAAAACTCTTGGGAATATATCTTTGTCTCTGGATGTAGCTGTGACATAAATTGGAATAGAGCCTTTAAGTCCAGATTTAACTACATCAAATATTTTACTAAGTGGATATTTAGTTAAAGGCAAGTTCGAACCAATAATCAATTGATGTGGCAAAAGTAAAAGGGGAGGAACCCACTGTCAAAAATAGGATATAAAAAAGGTCTGTAGTAGCCATAAAGAAGTGCTAAAGTGCTTGTTGCTGTTGCTGTCAAAATTATTGTTGTTGATGCTGAAAAATATTTCTGAAGACCAGTGCTGAAAAATTAAATACCAAAACTGTTTCTGCTGTACTTTAGCAAGTTGAATCCTAGAAATCCAGTACCCAAGCTGTTCAAATGATGACCGTTGGCTAGAGACAAGAGACAGCAGTCTGCTTTCTCGGTCCAATGCTACCTAAGAGAAAACACCAGCCTCAGCCATACCCAGCCTGTGATGGAGAAAGAAGCTACACCTTGAATGTTCAGAGTTCCTGACCAGAGTTATGGTGAAAGCCACCACAGAAGTAATTTCCCAGCTGCATCCAGGCTCAAACCTAGAGAAACCATAGCCAATATAACAGAGAGAAGACGCACAAGAAAGATGCCTTGAAAGACTCACTATCAAGATTACCGGTAAATCATTCTGCAGAATATTTAATTCCATTACTAAATGCATTCTAAATGAAAAGCTAGCCAACTAATAAATCTCGTAATTAATTATATCATTTAAATGTTACACTAAACTGTTTATATTAAATTTATTTAAAGTTTAGAGCACTCTCAAAATTCTTGCTTCATCATTAATATTTTAAGTAAGCATAAATATTTAGTTTCTATAAAAACCATTCAAACAAAGTTTCATTTCTAAATTATAATTTTATTGATCGTTTTATGCAATTTATTCTTATGCCATCTATTTTTAGTTTTAAGTTCATGTTTATTAATTTATGATATGTTCATCAGAACGGAGTTTTGTGTGTTTAATAAATTATCGGGGGAGGGGGGCGAATAATCACGTTTCCATTATGTCAGATTATTGTAATATAAAGAATATAGTCAAAACTCTCTTCTGAAATAAAACTTATTTACGCTAGAGTGAATCAGTTATTTATAATGCCCAAAATAAGTTATTTAAACGCATCCTTTGCTCAAGTTATTTAAAATGAAAATATTTTGCTAAAGTTATTTGAAACGTATATTTTGCGTATGTTATAAAACGCAGATTTTGCTCATGTTATTTAAGATATATATTTGTGTAAGTTATTTTGCCATATATTTTACACAAACTATTTAAAATATAGGTTTTGCGTAAGTTATTTAAAACACATTTTGCGTTATTAGTAAGGCCTATTTTGACGAGTTATTTAAGTTTAATATTTAGGTAATTTATTTAAGAATCAATATTTTGCATGAGCTATTTAATAATCCATATTAGATTATTTAAAAATCAGTTCATTTGATATTAGATAGAAATTACACTACATATAATTAATACTCTAGTCAATCTTTAAATTTGCTATAACTCCATTTAATTAAAGATTAAGAAGCTATGCAGAGACCCTTAAATCAGATTCTCATTATTGCCTTTATCATGTGACTTAATAATCTCTTTTATGAACTGATTAGTGGTAGTAGCACTGAAAAAAGCTAAGATTTTGGCATCATTAATTGATAAAATATTAATTTAGCGTTGCGAATGTGTTGCTAGTTAGCATAAATATGCATATCTTCTTGCTATATCTATAATGGCCTACATCAGGATCGTTTCCATGGCAAGTCACGCCTCGAAAGTTTAGGCAACGGTGACATTTATTCGTATTTAACGGAACCAAAAGTGTTCCAAAGGGCTCGTAAGCCACTCTTCTGCTCACTTTAATAAAAAGGCCTCTTCAATTATAGCAAGCAGACCGGTTTGGGGAACCGTTTACAAGGTAATAAACCTCAATCAAGAATAAATTCGAGGCACATTTATTCTGATACTATAGTTTATAACGCACTAGAATCTGACGTTCGACTGCCACAACGTTCAGCTTCCCTAGAAAGTAACTTCGGCTTTGATCCGATTCGGAATCTGAGTTAATGTGTTTATCTGTGTAGCAATTATATAACACGCAAATATTTTTATAGTTAAGTTTAAACTTAGTAATAATAATATAATCTCTATCAGTTACCAATAAATTGATCACTCCAACTATTACTGATTCTCACTATATAGAACATAGTGTGAGTTCGGACATGGAAGATGGCATAAGCCTATTAAAAAGTCAGACTAGTTAAATCATTTGTAACCCTGAGCATCCACTCACCTGTGTGTGAGCTCTATATAAATTGCTTTATGATACTATTTTATAACCCTGAACCACATCACCGGCGTGTGAGCGCTATAAATTGCTTTATATTACTTTATAACCCTGAACTATTCACCTGTGTATGAGCCCTATATAATTAGCTTTGTAACCCTGAGTCACTCACCTGCGTGTGAGCACACTATATAAATGGCTGTAATGTATTCTTCATAACCCTGAGTATTCACTCACCTGCATGTGAGCCATCTACACCCAATTTATTTTGCATTATAATTTGTTAAGTATTATATTAAATTTATGAAATATAAATTTGTCTCAGTCTCCATTCTTGCTCCTTACCTTATGAATCACTAGTTAAGTTATATAATATGTAATGGGGGAGGGGGATGTCTCATGTTTTACTGCTTTGCTATTGCTGGAATGTGAATAAAGACATATTGAGAGTAACCTCAGGCATGTCAATCGCGATGGGTTGAACTTGAAAGCACGAGTGAGGGTTGAGGTATGATCAGACGTAGGATATTACTATCCCGACTTGGTCAGCTTTTGGTTCTCTGATTCGGACTCTCAGTCTGTTGAGCAAATGTGCAAACCTAACCGTTACAATAGTTGTGTGGAAGAACATAACAAAAAAATATTTAACTGCTAGTTTACTTTCACTTTCTTATCAACTTTGTTGTACTTTTGGACAATTAAAAGATGCATTTTTTTTTTTTTAACAATTCTGTTTAAAAATTTATAGCTACATAGATTTTCAATTAAAGCCATGATAGCAACTAATATGACTACAAAAAAATTAAAAAAATCTGAGCTTGGAAACCAAAATGGATATCTTAGATCGACTGAAAAGAGGAGGAATCGTAACATTTGTTCTATGGGTTTATCCACATTTACCTTTATCACTATATTTAAAAACAAAGGCAAATAGAACAAAGTGTTCAAAACATCATAGGTATGTCCAAACTTTCCAAAATCATGAAATCATGGCATCCCTTATAAAAAGAGAATCCAAGAAGCAAATCAACCAGTTATTCTAAACTTTTTTTCCAGTCTCAGCTATCAACATCTGGAGTACTCAAAAAAAAAAAAAAAGAATTTAGAAATGAGATACCTTAGAATGAGCAATAGAAAGCTGGATAATTATGACTGATAATGGATTATCAAAAAGAGCAACTAAAAGCTAGGGTTTTTTTTATATAGATTGAAGTTACATTATCATATAAACAGACATACTTTAAGTGCACACTCGTATAATAATAAAGCACAGTTTATACAAGCATACAGGATTTTTGTTTAATTACTGTATATACTAAGTTAACTTTTTGTTCATAACTTTTAATATAATTTTTAGATGGAGTTAGCAACCAAATTTTTTCTCACAGTAAACCATTATAGTTCGTTTGTTCTTTATATGATGTTCTTGCTTAACAATGAGTTTCGGAAAACCAATTGCCATCGCTAAGCAGAATAAAGGTATATACATAAATTGCATGTGCGCAATAAATAAAATACATTTGCATTTTCAAATTATAATCTGCCAAATGTTATTTTTAAAAAATATTTTTAACAAAATATTGCACAATCTAGTATTTATTTTAACTGTTTTGATACCAGTATTTTCATTTTTTAATTACCAATGCCTTAAGACTTTTAATACATTATTTTAATTATAATTTTATGAGGAATATTATAAGCTTCTTACCAAAATTTTTGTTTTAATACTTATTGATAATATCAAATTCATAATTTATAAATATAAAATTAATGACTATGCTCTGGTTTTTATTTTTATTTTATGATAATGTTTACATTTTCTCAATTTTATTGCTTTTCATGTACATTAAATTTATGACAAATATTTTATCTTTGATTATATAAACTAAAAGTATTAGGAAATTATTATCTTCAGCCAATTACATAAAAATTGAATATATCTGTGGTGATTACATCTTTAAAAATATGGTATAGCATTCACATCATCATCTAAACAAAACATTTCAATTTTCTAGTTCATGAAGAAACCACTTAGCAGTGTGAACCATGTGCTTGAAATTATAGCAATCAATTTAATGTCATATAGATATTATATCTTTTGCCTTTTATCATCACCAGTTTTCAATAAGCTATTATTTACAAATATATAAATACATTTAATTTTAATATATATACTATATATAATTAAAATACATGTGTTATTTTTTTTTTAAATTTATAATATTGAAAACTCTCAATGATAATGCTTTCATTTAAAGTTTCTTTTATTTGAAACATTCTACAAATGCTTAACTGTTTTTTAATTCTTACGTTCCTATTTGCCATTGTTTATATTTAAATTTCCCTTTTTATATCTATCACTGATAAAGTTGTAGAGAAGTGAAGGAAAAGATTCTTGCAAATTATGATGCATCACATGGAAAAACTTTTTTAACACTTTTTTTTTTTTAATTCTTAGTAGAAGACAATTATACTCCCTACTATAGAAAAATTAGTTGTTTTTTTTTTAAAAAAAATTGCCATTTTCAATTCAGTCAACTACAGCTAGATGATAAATAAATTACAAAAAAAGATGACTGCTTCTGTCACACACTTTTGATCCCAAATATAATAATATTCCATATTTTTATTAAGTATTAAAAATATATATACTGTACTTCTTTAAAAGTTTTCTTCTACTGATTTATAGAAAAGGATGTTGATTCATCAAAGGCTAGATAGTTTGTCTTTTGTCTCCATTTTCTTCTTCAGTCACTTAAGTTATTGTAAAACCTGGTCGTTGTGAACCTCTCATATCATCGGACATCTTATAACTGTGATAGTATTATGTTTGTTCAACATTTCCATTCTTTAACCATATGTACAGCATTTCTGATTCCAACATACACACACCGCCCCCTTTTTTTAGCTCAAGCTCTCAAAAATTAAGAAAGCAATGATAGGGACAGGTCTTAATAGGCTGGCTAAGATTGCATGTTTAGTTAGCATTATATAGACATTTCCCATGGTAATGAAAGAATCTAGAAAATGTCTAAAAATGGCCTGTTTCACACAATCTGGCTAGGTTACAGCACCTGGGAGATTGCTCACTTCAGCAATAGAATAAAAATAGCATGAGACATTGGTAGTACTGCAGTTTAATATCACTAATTTAATTTTTTCACTACTTAGGTATTAGTCCAGACATCAAGATTGATTACGGATAAAAAATTCCTGAGAGAAATAAATTAAAAATTCCTGATCAAAAAAAAAAAAATGTACTTTGGTATTATTTCTGCTGTGACGTATTATTCTGGTCACGTTTTCGTCTGGTAATATTTATTCAAAATTTCCTTTATAATGTCATGGCAACAAAGAATCCTGACATAACTAATTCATGTTAAATAAACTGATCCTTTCCATTTTATAAGATATTAAAATGGTTCACTCTGCCATAGTGACTCCCCCCCCCCACAATATAATACAACTCTCACATAATTTGTAAGTAATATGGTTTTATATTTAAAAATATATTTACTTTATATATTTGTTTTGTTTTTGTTTTTTTTGCTAAAACTTTAGGTTTTTTTTTTAATATTTAAAATATGTTAAACTTGCAGTAAATAAATCGCATTATTTGTAACAGCAAATAAATCGCATTATTTGTAAGTAACTTTTATTCAAAAATATAGTGGTAAAAGTTATTATATTTGTGGGGTTTTTTTTTTTTTGCTAAACTTTATATACACTTATAGTTGAAAGTTATTATATTTCTCTGGAGGTTTTTTTTTTAAAAAGATATTTAAAATATAAGGTTAAACTTACAGTTCGCCATTTTGCTTTTTTTTTTAGATTAAAAAAAATAACATTGTTACAACTCGCCATTTAAAAAATATTTCAGTTATTTTTCATATTTGTCCCCTTTTCCACTGTGATAATATATCTCCATCATTGGAATGTACATGTTTTTTTTTTCCAGATTTGAAGTTTGCTATTACATGTGGAATATAATGGCGCAGAGCGGCATAGTATGCCAGGGAGAGGAAAGGATGGCTTTGATGACCCTACATGTCATAGTACTACAAAGACACAACTCGTAAGTAGCTGTTTTATTTAGCATCGTAATATCTTTTCCTTTTTCCATAATGAATATGTCTCCATTATTTTTTTTAGTTTTGAACTTTCATATTACACGCTATTAATGTATTACTCCTGGTGACGTATTTTTCTAAGTTTGTGATAAAAATGCCTCCATGGGATTGGATATGTGGACAAATTCTATCAATTAAGTTTGTTCGCATATTCCTTGGGGTTATTTTAAACATAGTGCAAACTTAGAGTAATACATCATGGCAGGAATACGACCAATCTTTAATTAGATAAATTCTAATTATAGATAAAATTAAGTACTTAACTGATTTTATTTTAATTTACATTTTCTGTAAATGTACATACACATCACTTCTACCAACTTTCTTTTTTTAAAAAAAAAAAAAAGACAAAACTGTCCCCAATACTTTCTGTTAATATTGTGAATGCATGTTTGTGAATATTCTTGCTCATTTGTCATATTTTTTGTTAAAAAGTCATTTATAATTTGTAGAAACAAATTAAACAATTATTTCTTTAATTACTAGTTCACTTTTTTCTTTAAGTATTTCAAATTTTTTGTAAAGAAAATACAGTATATCTGTAATCAATCTTGATATCCAGACTAATACTTCAGTACCGTTTTTTCTAAATATAGGTACATGGAATGGGTAAACTTTACTTGATACAAACTCTTTAAGAGCAGAATGGAAGACTGCATTTGTAGCTAAAGAACTGTCAAGATTAAGATTGATAAAACTGCTCTTAGTAAAATCATCTCAGAAGAAAAAAATTTAGTAGAACCAATGGATGGATACAAGTTGTTTTTTTTTTTTGGAAAGGCGGGTCAATCAGTAAAAGAACACATAGTGATGGATTTGCTGTAAAATCTAATTTAGCTTCTTCAAATGTTGCAATTCTTTATTGTATCAATGAAAGGTGAATGATCTTGCCTTGCATAATAGGTACTAGGGCTCATTTTATTAGTGCACCTATGCTCCAACTTTAGGTTCAGAGAATTCAAAGAAAGCTTTTATTTCTTGTTGGATAGCATTATTACAGCAATCCACTAAAGGATCAACTTTTTATTGGCACGATGTGTTGATTCAATTAGTAGACTTTGGCCAAACATTACTGGAAATAATATTATTGAGAACTAAATTTAAATAGTTTGATATTCAATTTGTGCGCAACACATGAACTGACTATAACACTTTCCTTAGGCAGAAAAAGAACTACAAAAGAACATGAAGGCATACATGCTCAAAACAATCGCATTTAATAGATTATATTATTGTTAAGAGTCAAAATAAAAAAGTTAATATTACATGAACACTTACAAGTTCAGATTGTTAGATAAATCTGATTAGTATAGTACCGTTTCAGACATTTTTTACAAATAAAGCTGGTCTGACCTTACAAGCTTTTTCAACAACACACTAAATAGATATATAAAAAAAAAACAAGAAGAAATAATAGAAGTAAAATACTCAGATCGGATTTTTTTTTCTTCTAACAATCAGGAGCAATTTATTTATTTCATTCTTATTTATATCAACAAAAAATACTTTTTCTTTTAAAAAAAAGGATGAGAATTTAATTTTTTATTTGTTTAAATTAATTAATAATAATAAATAAAAGTTCCTGGAATTATTACAAGTAATCTGAGCATTCATAGAAAAAATTGTGAGACACTAATAGTTTTTTTTTAATTTTGGTGTTTAAAAATAAAAATTTTGAGAGAAAGCTTTCTTGTTTAAGATGACATTAAAATCCTTAATGTGAAGGAGTTTTGGATAATTTTAACAAGCAAATAAATGTATAAGCTGATTAGAATGACAGACCTAACTTGAAAATTGTTGATACAGCTAAGATAGAAAACTACTCAACATCTGAAAATCTCAATATGACAGAGTAAAATCTAATTAGTGCATTAGACAAACCTAAAATTATGTAGCCTCCAGCAGAAGTTAATTTTAAAAGTATCTCATTTTTACCTGCATTAACCATTGAGGATACAGAATTAATATTACCTGTAGTCTTTTGTTGCCTATTCATGAATGCATAATCCTGTTGTTTTGTTTTGTTTTTTTTACCATCATTTTCTCCAAAGAATTCAAGGAAAATACAAACAATAAAGCCTTAAATCTTAAAACTGTCTAACAGATCCATTTTTAAAAGAGATTTAAATCTATATTTTAAAAAAGATGTTAAATCATAATTCTGATAGTATGATAAGAGAAATTTTATTTAAATTAGAAGACCTTTATAAAAGAAATAATAGTAAAAATATTTATAGAAATAATAAAGTTAGTATTAATATGTTGAGAATAATTTTAGCATTTTATATTTCCTTTAAATATGGTTGTTTTTTTTTTATCTCTTCTAAAGGTAATATTTTTTCTTTTAAAAGATCACTAAAATAAATAGAATTTAAAACTGATTTCTTCAATTAATAATTCATATTTATTATAACTCTGATATTTATTTATCAATTAATTTACATTTTTCTAATCATTTATATTATTATGGTTAAATAATAATTATATGATTGTTTTAAATTGGATGTTAAGCCTATCAGAGCTCAAGTTAAATGCAATCTAATTAAATGAATTTTCTTTGATATGAATATATACTTGTTTAATTATATATGGATATTTTATTTTATTTATATGTTGAAATATCGCCATCTTTTTTTTTAGCTAATAGTAGGTAAATTGTGGGACAAACATTTAAGAAGCTGGGTAAGGATTTGAACCCAACCTATAGATGTTTCTCATTTTACAGATAGTATTCTAATGTATAATATGTATGACATTTTTTTCAAATAATAAATAGCATCTATAGTGGCAAGATATAAACCCTCTCTGTATTTAGACATGTTTGATGAGAATAATGGTTTGATACTCAGTCTGACCATCATTAATTAGGATATTAAGTTTTAAGAATAAACTATTGTTATTTCTAATAATACCGTTAACTCCAGAATTTATATCCTCTTATTAGATTGTATATATTTAAAAGGGGGAGTAAAAACTGTAGGTATGTTTCATTTGGCGACCAAAGTGTGGCTTAAATAAAATCATTTACCTAAAATAACTTTATTCATTTGGTGCTCACCAGACCGATATATTCATTTGGTGCCAAAATGTGTGTCCAATACATATATAATAGAAAAATAATAATTAGGATTTATTTAATGGAATAAAAGAAGTTTGATATTAGTAAATAAAATAATAATATTGTTAGGAAGACAAAAGAGTAGATAATAAGGTAGTGGTGAAGGCAGATACATAAGAAGGGTGTATGTAATAAGTTTAAAATTAAACTGAGAGTACAAACCTCTCAAGCGTTTAGCCAATCAGATCGCAAATACTGAGACAGAGAATTTAACAAGAAAAGAGCGGTTCCACTCTCTTCTTTACTTGTCTTTCTATATATCCAAGCCAGTCCAAAGTATACTTAGATCTGAAAGCGTGAATCTTAAATATCTTCACACTCAACTCACTGAGTTCTAATTATAAACATACAGCGTGAAATCTTTCAATTTACTACGCAGTAGTTTTTAGATGTTATAACTTGCAGCAATATATGTAAATAATATTTATTTTTACAAACGCAGATGGTATTGAAATTAAATTTTCCAGATATCTATCTTATGAAGTCAAAACAACTGTTTGTAATCATAAAATAGAAAGGCTGCAGATCCTGATGAAATATCTGGAGAAGTTTTAAAATATGGTGGTTATATGTTAGCTTTAAAAATATTGTAAATTTTTTAGGAATATATGGACCCATGAAGTTGTGCTACCCGATCTTAAGGATGCTTTTATTGTTCCTATTTTTAAAACAAAGGGAATAGACAAGAAAACAGTACTTATCATGGAATATCATTATTGCCTACTCCCACAAAAATATTTTCAAAAATTTTGTTATATAGATTGCTTTCAGTTATAGGTGTTTACCAGACTTAATGCGGGTATAGGGCAGCAGTCTTCAATCTATGGTACACATATCCACAGGGGGATGCAGCACTGGGAACATACATCGATTGGGGATTACGTGAAAATAATATTGGTAAAAAGTAAAAAGAAGTTAAAATAAAAACATAAAAACAAAATTGTAGTTTTGGCTTACAAAGAGATGTGAAAGTTGTCACTAGACTTATCCACCACTAATGATAACGCACAATTATGCGTGTCGTTCCCTTCTTCCCCAAAACTGTCACTGTTTGAAAGCGGTCCATCATTTTAGTGTTCGATTGTCAAGTGAGTAATGTGTATTAAATCCATTCAATGAACTGTTTTTTCAATAAGCCGAAAAACTATCAGTTTTTGAAAAAAAAAAATTGATTGAACTTTCGACTGATTCTTTTTTACATTCAGATTTCAAAAAAAAAAAAATGATTTCTGGGCAGCCATGAAAGACAAGTACCAGGAACTCGGTAATAAAGCTATATAAAATGTAGTTAAAAAAGCATTCTGTCCTATGCATATATTAAGAATAAATATTGCAATTAGCTCGACGCAGTTTCTGATTTGGGATTATATCAGTCTTCATTTAAACCTGATTTTAAAAAAACTAGGATACATGAAACAAACTCAAGAACCACATTAAAATTATTAAGAGCCATGTTGAATTAACTAAAAAATTGAAATAAATTGTTAAATGTAAAATTAAAAATAAAAACTGATAAAAGTCATTAAGTTAATTTGAGTAAATTGATTATTTAGCTAACCTAAAAAAAATTTGGAAAAAAAAAACACTTTTTGGAGGAATGGGTGGTATAATGAAGAGGGGATGCTAATCAAAGGATAAAGAGGGAAAAACCTAATCAAGTGATACGCGATAGAAAAAAGATGGGTATCCACTGGTTTAGGCAATCAAGAAGCCCTAAAGATATGATTTTTGTAGCCAGGCAAATGTATTAGAAACAAGGAAATGATATATATTGTTTATATTGATTTGGTCAAGGCATTTGATTAATTTAATTGGACTGATTTGTAGCATTGTTTGAAATTGTTTCTCCACTAAACTTTATTTGTAAAATATAGCTTCTACATGGTGGAATAAGGTGTTATTAGAACTGGAGAAAAAAACGCATTTGAAAATGAAAACTGGTGTTAAAGAAGTTTATTTGACCAAACATTGTTTTCAATTTTTATGATAGTGATCTTTGGAACTGTTTATAGCCGATAGGGATCAAGATACGATACAGATTTATGTGCTGGAATTTTTAATTTGAATTGGTTAAAAGTAAAAACAAGAATCTCATCTTTCTAGAATTACAGTATGTTGATGATTATACTATTTGCTAATTAAAAAGATAATTAACAATGTTCTTAATGCAATTTATATAGATCTCAGATTATTAATTAATATTAAAAAAAACCTCAGGTTTTTTATCAGCCAATGATGGAAAAATCCTTGCAACTTTCAGCTTAAATGATTATTTATATAAAGCAATTACTTAATTTATTGTAATGATGTGAAACTTGGAAACCTTATTAGCACAATATAAAGCCATTAGAAAAATTTCATTTAAGCCTTCATAAAATTTTAAAAATACAATAGCAAGATCATAAAGCTAACTACTATAATCATGAGCTTACTGAATATGATACCATTGTCCATTATTATAATATCTTTGTTGAACACGTAAAACAAATAAACAATGGAAAACTTCCTAATTTGTTTTATGGTAAATTTGAACATAGATATTACAGAAGAGGTAGACCAGTCTAAGTTATAAGGATTATCTCAAAGAAATTCTGAAGAAGTGCAATGACAATTGACTCTATTGGGAAGATATGACAGAGAACAGAACATTAGATTGGAAAGCTACAATTAGACATGGTGTTATTTCAAAAAGAAAAGTTTTCTACTGAGGATACCAAAAGACAACATATAAGTGAAGGTATTAGTGGCTCACAGATTACTTTGTATAATCACTGCAAAATTCATTTTTAGAGTAGTTTTTTTCCTGCCTCTCTTTTTTGGAGTTGGAACCGTCATACTCATTCTTGAGTGGCTGTTTATTATTGTATTAAATATTATATAAATGTTTATATGCATGTAGCTTACATATAAAAATATGGGTTTTTAAAAGTTTATAAAGTTATGGCAATCCTCTTATACTTGGAGAGAAAATGAAATGAATTCTATGCATAATTAGCACCATCCAATAGGAATTTTTAGACAATATAAAATAGATGTAGATGCTCCACTGTATTTAGATTTTATTATACCTGTTATGATACATTCATAAATATTTTCTAAGTGTACTTTTGCGCAGAGTAGTTTTTACACAAATATATATTGTACATACGTATGTAATGAAACGGTTAGTTTCATCCATCTGCCCGTTTCACTTATTTTACCCACACATCTATCCATATGCCAAGTTTAAACCCTCTCAGAGTACCCATGTAAATGATATTAAATTATTATATATGCAGAATCATATATATATATATATATGCGAGCAGCATGTCTGTAATTTAATTGTATATGTATAGATTACAGATAGATTCATTTTATAAACATTTCTGATTTAAGAAATATTTTATTTTAAATTATTGTTATGTTAATGGTATATATATTACAGATATGTATATTCATTTTATAAATAATTCTGATTTAGGAAATATTTAGTTAAATTATTTAGCAACTTTATTGATGTATTATTGAAATCGCGTACGTATATTTCCTGTTATTCTGCATTTATTCTGCCACTTATGATTATAAAATAAGTCTTTTACTAATTATGAAAGTAATTTTGTCCAAAATAACATTTGATCTTGTAAACAATTTTCGAAGTAGGTCACGCATTGTACAGGAAAACAAAATCTAAATTACTTGTTATAATTTAAAAATGTGTCTCTAAAATAAATAAATGAGTTTCTCTACCAGGTGTAAATATTAAATATGTTTTGCTAAAATAAATAAACGGACTTTTCAGCTACATTCAAGCTCGTAAAAATTAACAGGTGGACAGAGTTTAAAAAGTATAAATACTTAATTTTTTGTGGCCAGAGAGGATGAGATATATTAAGTGATTTGTAAGCAGAATCCACGTCGGTTTCACCTTAAAATGATTGAGTAGGAAGGTGCTAAAAATCACCGCTCTTCTCGCGGTGAATGGGAGACTTTGGTCCGATGAAATATAATGCCTAAAATATAATGCCGTACACCAGCCAAGCAAACTCCATTAACTTTCAATCATCATCAAGTGTCAACTTATTATCGTCCCAAGTGCTTCAAAACTAACTGCAATGGAAATCAACTGAATGGTAATTTTTTTCTCAGAGCTCTGTTTATAAACTGTGACTTTCATTTCTTTCTTTTAAAAGCTAGCTATTTATTAAATCTGCCTTTCCCAAACACCTTTACTAAAGTCTACAAAGAAGATTGTTAAATGCTAAATCTTGCCTGATTGTAAAACTTGAATTCTCTTTTAAAATGTAAAACTTGAATTCTCTTTTAAAATGTAAAACTCTAATAATCTATTTTAAATGTATAATTTTCTGCGGTCTTTTTATGCCTATTTCTAAAATCTACTCAATTTATTCTATGATTTTATCATTTTAATATTATATATATTTAATATGCCAAATGACTCTAAACCGAAAGTATTTATAAATATAATTTTAGCTTATCGATTTGCGAAGATAATTTCAAATCTTCGCTATAATAAGTATTAAATAATTGAATTATTCTTCATTCTCACTCGCTGTTTCGAGATCATATTATTATTTTACTGATTAAGTTTGGGGTATTAATATTACAATAATCAGTTATCTAGTTATTTTATGTGGTTTGCTAATTCTAGTTATGAATTATAAAGGTTTATATGTGTAACTAGTATATCATCGGAACTAGCCATAGAGATATTCTCAAAGCATATTTTAACATTTTATTTGTAATCACCCCGCAAATATGCTTTGCCCTCCTTAGATTTATATATGTTGAGACGCAGGTGATAATATTAAACTAGGTTACTAATTAATTTAGTCCCTAAAATATTTAAAATACTAAATTTGAGAACTGGATTGTATAGATATGCAAATAGACGCTATCTAATTTTAAGGCACGGTAATATAATTCTACGCATTTGTGTTATATATATGTATAAATTGCGGATGTGTCCTTACAAAGTACGCAATGTACACTTATCTGCTTGCTGCATGATTATTGATGACGTGCTGGTGGAGGCCACACTCATCCACTTTAGTTCGGGTTCAAGCACACTTTTAGAACTAGGGCACAAGGACCTAGATGATTCATAATGCTTATCCGACTACCTGAACTACTAATGTTCTTATTCATGGCAAGTTGAGCGGTTTTAGGGCAAACCGAGTCTTTGGAGACTGAAGCCCGTGAATAATGACCCATTCGCACCTTTTTGCTTAATATTTTAATATGTGCCATAGAGGATATAGGTAAACCTATCATAAACCAGTTTTCTCTCCTTTTATATTAAATACTTATCTAGTATTAGTGTACATCCTAATCTAGGTTAAGACGCCAACCTGCATATCTCTGAGCCTAATTACATGCTCAATTTAACTTTGTATTAAATAGACACCATAGGAGCGCTATGATAGTTATATAACTTTGGCTATAAAGTTCCGCATGATCTAGCAGACTACAAAAGAGCTAGAAATTTGGCATATTAATATAGGCATGAAATTCCAATACCGCACTACACATTATTAAACGCTTATAATGAGATATGTAACATTGATCTCAGCAGTTATCTAACGCCTGCGAGCGTTATATCTCACGTCCCCATCATATAATTTGGTATGTTTTGATTTATTGTTTGCTATTGTTTTATTAAATTACTAATATTTAAAATTATAACTCGTTTGCATATTTTATTGTCCGTAAATTTTTTATCCAACTCTAGTTTAATTTGCACATACATCATTATATCTATAGGTAGATTATTCTATTATATTTTATAAGCAATCATTGATATTTTAATTAAACCCTTAGTCTTATGTGTGTATGTCTGACCTAATCAGTGATAAATTCGTTAAATTATGAGTCTCTTGTTCTACCGGGGATGACTGCCAGACCGAGGGTAAATTGATTGTCTGTGTACGTTGAGGAATGTCATCCATAGGGTATTAAATCATTGAGCTGAGATGAAAGAATTGAATGCTGGTCGGGTTCTGGATTCGATCGACTTCAGTATATTTTGCCTGAGTTCTAGATTTTGTTACATGGAGGGACAATTCTTACCGTTACAGTAAATACTTAAAAAAAAAAAAAATAGTGCAATTATGTATTTATTTATCATATGAATTTTTCTATTAACAAATATTATAAATGAATCTGTAGAGAATTCATACTGGAAATAAATTCATTATTAATTTTATGAAGTTCTTAAATTTTATCATTGTTGAATAGTTTGGACACAAATTCATAAATCAGGGCCATTCCTGCAGCAGATAAGCATAATGACAATGAGTGCCCTGAATCTGTTAAAAGTCTAGCAGTTACATTTAAAAAGATCAAATCCAAATGGCATTATGAGGTTGTATTAGGGGGGACAGGACACATTTATAAGTAGATCACTACTTATACCATAATTTATGGCTTATTGAAGGAATCTCTGGTTATTATCCAGAAAGATCTTGATTTCAGGCATGCCTCAGATAGTAAAACTATATCTTGAATTAAGTCTATGATCTAATAGTTATTTTTAATAATTTCTTATGGATTTTCTATGAAGCTATTAGTTTCCTGATATTTAGTGGGAAAATGTGA
Organism: Epiperipatus broadwayi; assembly: GCA_028023455.1. Lineage (NCBI taxonomy): Eukaryota > Metazoa > Onychophora > Udeonychophora > Euonychophora > Peripatidae > Epiperipatus > Epiperipatus broadwayi. The sequence continues at coordinate 5,703,384 of JAQFVV010012451.1, read as the reverse complement.
AAAAAAAAAAAGCCACTGCAATGAGATGTGCTTGTATTTGCATCACACCTCCAAGTATTGCCATAAGTTTTCCAATGAGTAAAATTTAACTTTCAATATATAAAAAATAATAATAATAATCTACGATCCGAGTTCAACAAATCGCATAGGATAACGATGGATTTCAGTCTATCTGCAGTTTACAAGATGTTTCTCTACTGCTTAGATAAAAAGCTCATTATGGTATCTGATTAGAAATAATTACGCTAGTTTTTGGGGAAAATGTCACAATTTCCAGGATTATCATTATAAGACTTTCCTGTTTCTGGAAAAAACCTCTTTTGTAAAATCAAAGCAATACCATTAATAATGAGAATTTGTTTCTGGAAATTTCTGATGAATATTTAAATACTGCAGATGAGAAAACTGAATCCTGTAAGAGTTCATTCAGTAAAATTTTCTGACACTATTATTTAATAATTTATATAAATACAATTACATATTAATGATGAATCTAAACTTTAACCAACTTTCATGAGTCACATTTCTTAAAATGCCACAAATAAAATTAAAAAAAATTTTAAATGCGATTTTTAAAATTATTTCTAAACAAAATGCACAAACTTATCAAACAGAAAATCTTGAAAAGTGCTTAGAGCATTACATTTTTGCCTAGGAAGTGTTAATGGAATTTTGCAAATAAATATCCAAATACTGCGTTAAATTGATTCGATAATTTTGAATTAAAAAGGATAAATGTAGTAGAATAATGTTTCAATTCTGTACTCAGCAAAAATAGTTATTGTCAAAATTGTTTTCAACCTATTTTTAATCATGGTAGAAGAGATAATAGCTAGAGTAGAAATAACTGTACCTTTAAGTGTTATTGTTAATTTCATCACAAATAGAACTTAACATACAATGAAAAACAAAACAAATTATAATGCATTTCTAATATTTGTGCATAGCTATAGACAAATATCCAAAAAATAAAAAATAAATTTGTGAATTTAAAGAAAGCATTTAATAGTCAATTAGATTTAATTTAAAAAAATTCCTATTTGAAAAAAAAAACAAAAACACTACAAGACTGTTTAAAAATAATTTATCTCCTATATTTATTATTATAACGTTTTCCGTATTGCTAGGCCTCTACATGCTAATATAAACCGCGCGAGTTGATCAAGTTATGTCGAAAAGAAAAAAGTTGTATTTCTATTTCTAAAAAACATAACTATTTCCTGATCAAACTCGGCCTATTAATTGTTGAGAATTATGCTATTGACGAAATCAGCTTTTAATTTATTCCATATGGGTGCCAGGTCCTTTTATTCTAATGAGACCGCTGAAATCGTCTCGCAAATAAAAAAAGAATACTTTTAACTTAATCGGTATTACATCATACCGTAACGAGAATTTTTTTTTTTTTAATATTATTATTCCTGGACTTATTGAAACATATTGGCAAAGGTAAATTACGTTTTAAATCTTATTAAACTAATAATAAATTTAATAATAAAAAATAATGACTATTATTAATAACGGACAAATGAAAATTGATATTAGAAATTTTTTTTTTATTATAACAGATTAAAAATCTGTTTAAGTTAAAATGAGAATTCCTAATCAAGTAAACTAGAGAGAACACATTAATTCAAATATGACGCAATCAATAAAATAAAATAATTAATTAAAAAGTTCTGGTATAAACAAAAGTCTCTTGTACTGAAAAAATGAAAGTCTCTATTGGGATTATTTTAAGACTTGTTTGCAAACGCTTAATTTTGTCACAATCAGGAATAAGTAGTCTTAACTTACCGTTAAGTTTTGTGAATTCACGAAAGTTGTAGATAACTATGCATAGTTTTTCGGGGTTGAATTGAGCTCACGGCCTTTGATTATTAGTTGATCTTGGTGCTGGTTCCATAGGCTAGTCACGTAAGCTTCTCTGGTGTCCGTCGGTAATGATGTCAGCTAAAGTTCCGGTCTACTCTTGTATGAATAACTTTTTCATCGTAGAGTGGTCTGGATTCTTTAATCCAAAACCAACCAAAAGAATATCAGCTAAACCAAGGATGTTCCTCCAACCGAATCCCTCCTTTTTATACTAGAGGTCCAGTTTTCGGACTTCTGCGCATGCTAATATCATGGCATTTTGTGTTTATAATCTTATACAGTCTTTATCATTTTTCAATTACTAAGTTCTCATTTTTTTTATCAAGTTTTTTGGCCATGTTTAATTAGCTAAAATATTTTTCTTTTAGCTACTTTTATTTCCAATTACGTAAAAAAAAAATACGAAAGAAAAATTTAACTTTCATTGTACATTATTTTTTTAAAAAAAAAAAAATTATAGTCAAAAAAAAAAATCTAAATTTACTTTTTTTTTTTAGCTTTTACCAAATGCCAATATATTTGCAACGTATATAAATAAACGTTACAATACCACCAGTGCCAGGATATGAGAATAAAATAGGGGTTTACACTAATTTTATTCTTAAGTTTTTAAATTCATATTTGTGTTTTTTTTTGTAGTAGCGTGCTGATATATTCCGTAGACTCATTCAACAAGCGACGTTCGGCTTTAACGCCCACTTTTAGGTCTAACACGGCGGGAATGGAAAATATTTCAACATTCATCTGTGTCCTTTCCGCTTAAGTGTAATAGTAACGATAAGAAGCCCAAGTTATAAGCACTAACGAGCGTTGCTCATCGTTTTGAGTCTTACAGGCTCGCGGCAACTTGATCCGCCTTCCCCTTTATTGGGATCCCTGCTAGAAATAGTCTGATGGGCATATAAAGGTGGTCTTATGTTAATATACTGCAGTACTAGGACTCGGGGCTATGTTTTTCCCCTCTTCAGTAACCGCCTACCCGGTCAAATACTTGTGACTTACATCTACATCAGCCACGATCGTGTTTTATTTTAGACATATCAAAAAAAATATACATACATTTTTTTCTTTCTGGAAGCCATATTAAAAAAATATTTTTTTTATATTTTAATAATCAGGGTTTAATTAGTTAGTTAGTTTTTATAATTTTTTTTTTTTAAACTACTATTTATTTTCCGGCTGTGAGTTTTTTTGGGGTCAACGTTGTAACGTTCTTTATCATTACAACTTATCTCAGGTTGTGGTAGTTAAATCGAAGCCCTAGTTGGGTAAGCCATTATAACGTTTTCCGTATTGCTAGGCCTCTATACGCTAATATAAACTGCGCGCGAGTTGATCAAGTTATGGCGAAAAGAAGAAAGTTGTATTTCTATTTCTAAAAAACATAACTATATTTCCTGATCAAACTCTGCCTATTAATTGTTGAGAATTATGCTATTGACGAAATCAGCTTTTAATTTATTCCATATGGGTGCCAGGTCCTTTTATTCTAAAGAGACTGCTGAAATCTGTCGCCAGCACGTCTTACAAATAAAAAAAGAAAATACTTTTAACTTAATCGGTATTACATCATACCGTAACGAGGATTTTTTTTTTTTTAAGATTATTATTCCTGGGCTTATTGAAACATATTGGCAAAGGTAAATTACGTTTTAAATCTTATTAAACTAATAATAAATTTAATAATAAAAAATAATGACTATTATTAATAACGGACAAATGAAAATTGATATTAGAAATTTTTTTTTTATTATAACAGATTAAAAATCTGTTTAAGTTAAAATGAGAATTCCTAATCAAGTAAACTAGAGAGAACACATTAATTCAAATATGACGCAATCAATAAAATAAAATAATTAATTAAAAAGTTCTGGTATAAACAAAAGTCTCTTGTACAGAAAAAATGAAAGTCTCTATCGGGATTATTTTAAGACTTGTTTGCAAACGCTTAATTTTGTCACAATCAGGAATAAGTAGTCTTAACTTACCGGTAAGTTTTGTGAATTCACGAAGGTTGTAGATAACTATGCATAGTTTTTCGGGGTTGAATTGAGCTCACGGCCTTTGATTATTAGTTGATCTTGGTGCTGGTTCCATAGGCTAGTCGCATAAGCTTCTCTGGTGTCCATCGGTAATGATGTCAGCTAAAGCTCCGGTCTACTCTCGTATGAATAACTTTTTCATCGTAGAGTGGTCTGGATTCTTTAATCCAAAACCAACCAAAAGAATATCAGCTAAACCAAGGACGTTCCTCCAACCGAATCCCTCCTTTTTATACTCGAGGTCCAGTTTTCGGACTTCTGCGCATGCTAATATCATGGCGTTTTGTGTTTATAATCTTATACAGTCTTTATCATTTTTCAATTACTAAGTTCTCATTTTCGGCCATGTTTAATTAGCTAAAATATTTTTCTTTTAGCTTATCTTTTTACTTTCTTTTGGAATTCTTTTGTTCTCTCCAATTCTACTTTTATTTCCAATTACGTAAAAAAAAATACGAAAGAAAAATTTAACTTTCATTGTACGTTATTTTTTTTTTAAAAAAATTATAGTCAAAAAAAAATCTAAATTTACTTTTTTTTTTTAGCTTTTACCAAATGCCAATATATTTGCAACGTATATAAATAAACGTTACATTATATACCGTTTTCTGAAAATAAAATCTAACCAAAAAATAAGCCCTAGCATGATTTTTTCAGGATGCTTCTAAGAAATGTAAGTCTTAGTAAAGATTGTCGGTTAGATAAATCAGATTTCATTTGTTGAACCACTTGATACATGTATTGAATTATAAAGTAATGAATGTGTAAATAAATAATATTACTGACATTAATGTTTAAAATAAATGATATCAATTATAATGGTATTTATGTATTTTCCCATTGAATATTTTCTACAAATATAATTCTATGTGTATAGAGAAACATTTTTTTTTTCAACATAATCTTGAAATTAAAATGGATCAATTTATTGACTTAATGAATGATTAAACAAACTTTTTAAAATTTTACCTACTACAAGTCAGTGTATCAGACAATTTATAATTTCATTTATGTAATTTTAGGTACTTATTTTATTTATATCCTGGTAACTTTTAAATATTCAAGATAAAAGAAAAATCAGCTTTGTTTCTTAAATGTTTTTTTTTTCTAAAAGAGTTTAAATAATGAAAATGGTTTTAATAATTAAAATTTGGCTAAAGTTACATCAATCTTTATTCTAAAAAAGTTTTAAACAATAATACCCAAGCAGAAGTGTTTCAATATGTGCCCTTGATAATGGATGGATGTGATTGTGTTGTATATAAATCTTAGTAATACAGAAAATTTTTTTTAATTTTTGTGCTCGCATTTTTTTTATCGCTTTTGTATGGATAAGCATTCTTAACTGTAATCAATTTTGTAACTATTCCTATCTCTTACGTTTTCAATTAGCACTTGATTTAATGATAGATTTAAATGGAATAATATTTTGATCTGTTTTTTTGTATTTAAATAAATGTAAATATTCCAGTGTACATCACTAGCTGAAAATTCAAATATTCGTAGAGGGCGTTGCTGAACAAACATGTTTGGGAGGTTGATTTGAGATTTTGAATAAATGTATATTTTTGTAAGACATCCTCTGAAAATAAGCCCTAATGTGTCTTTTGGACCAAAGATTGTATCTAAAAGAAAATGGTCAAGAAGCCTTATCAAAAAAATAGACAAAAATATTGAAAAGAAATTTGTTTTCAATAGATCAGATTCCCTGAAACAAATGTACTTAACGTAATTTAAAATATAAGGAAATGATTAACAGCAGACACAAATGAATAAAATCATGCTTTAACAATTTTGTGATGACAATACAAAGCAATTTGTGACCACAATATGGCACATATTAAACATGCTAATTCACTATTAATCCATTTATTTGTTATGTAATAATTTTTTTCCTGAACAACTTCATCTTGAATAATTGTAATCTCAGCTGAATTTTATCCTCAAATATATAAAATAAGAAATGTATAAGGAAGAACTTAAAATGAGAATCAACCTTCCCAGTTTGTTTATTATAAAAGATTCTGAAGGAATGCCAACCATTTTCAATTCTTTGTTCAATTCTATTGTTCACATAAACTGGATTGTTCTTAATGACAATTTGTGATTTGTGCATGACAATAGTTACATAAATCAAAGTTTATTTAATTCCCTTGCACAGCGATTCTAAATCTGTGGCAAGACTCCAGTAATATCTAGATAAGATCAAATCCAGCTGAATGTATTATTAAATTTTAAAAAGGAGGGCAGTTTTGCAGATCTTGCATCTAATAATTTTTAATGCCACAATTCTCTCTTGTTGTTTAAACTTTCTGGTTGAATATTCACAAAAGTAATCTTGAATAGAAGTTTGGATTAAATGATGAAGTCACATTTTGGATGATCTAATTGATAACTTTTTATATAGCTAGGTAACTTTTCTGATATATGATATATGCAAGAATAAGCAGTCAATGTAATATTTCATCATAGATTTGGTTTTCCCAAGACACCAATATTCACCAGCAGAAAATATAAGTAACACCAACCAGCTTACTAAAAAACTACTCTTAAATAATTTTAGATCTAACCTTTGATAGATGGAAAAAATAATTTAAGCTATGGCCTGAAGTCATGTTTAGTCTTAGTGTAAAAAAATTCCATTTTCAAGATGCTTGCTTATTCTTTTTGTGGGAATAGATAAGACTACTTTAAACACAAAATAGTTAATATTTGTGGGTCAAAAAAACAATTAAAAAAAAAAGTGAACACAGAAATAAAATCAAAACATTTTTGTAAATATAAAATTTAAATGACTTTTTAATGACTCTGTACCAATTCACTTTGCCTAAATTGATGAAAGCATTATGTCTGTATATTTTTTTACATTTGTTTGGCACCAAACATTATCACTATTGTTTGATTCTCTAAAACCAGTCTCTAGTTGCCAGTCATCTGAGACCAGAAGTAATTAAAACAGTAGTGACTTAATTAAGTGAAAAAAAATATGACTACTAGTGATAAAAGCTTCATGCTATTTTACAATTGCTACACAAAAATATCAGAGGAAACATCACTGGTGGCAGACAATTTAAAACATATGTAATGAAAACTGGTATTAAAATGATGCCTTGCATTGGTGGTCGAGAGGTCAGCGTGACTGCCTTGCACTTGCAGGCAGTTGCCCGGGTTGCGGGTTTGTGTCCCGGCCGATGCTATGATACTTAAAAAATGCTGCAATAATTCCAATTAAGCCAATTTTATAACATAATTGTAATAGTTTAGATGGCTTCAATGAACAGCAATAAAGATGCAATAGTTTTAATACAATTTTTAGTTTGAGATGATTAAAAACAAAAATAAAAATTCATTCTCTTGGCGTTTAAATTTACAACTTATTAAAAAAATAATGGTTTATTGCTAAGTTATAAGAAATTTGAGCATCGGAAGTGCCAAGAGCTAGGCTGTTACTCAGAGCCTATCACTCTATCAAAAACAGGCTGTATATTGATAATTGTGCTATTTTAACAATTCAAGATGATTTACAAAAAGATTTTAGTCAATCTTACATATTCCAAAAATTCAAATGTTTTATTGGCTAGTTATCATATAAAATATGTTCAACTTTAGGCATGAATGATCATCAGTTTAAGAATGGATAACTAGAGTGTTTTATGCAGAAACTTGGAATAATGCACTGATAACTTCCTGTTTCTGCATTTAACAAGATAAACTACTATCTTAACTTTAGTTGAATATAGCGTAATTGTTCTGCCAAATTTATTGTTAAAAGTGAGACATGATCATTCAAACCACCCCCAAACAATTAATATAAAGGCACTGGGGAAAAAACCATTTAAGAGATAGATGTTTCATAATATTCTGAAAATTTGATAAAATTCTAAGATAAATTAATGTTCTTCAATTTGATAGAAATATAGTATAGCATTAACTCTACAATTGTTAAGGATAAATAATATTTCTCCAATTTCTTGTAAAAACTCATGTTATTTTTTTAATCAATATCATAAACACAAGTTTTTACAAGAAATGTAAAGAATGTTATTTAATATATTTACTTGAATATATTGGATCTATCTAGTTTTATAAATATTTGTGAAGAGAATTTTTTACTGATGTATACTTTTAAATATAATATTGAGAATTTGTAAAAACTGTCTCAAAAACTATTTGTTTCATAAAGAAATATTTACTACAGAAGTTAAGATATCATCTAAGATATAAATAAGTTGACTAAAGATAAGCATGTGATATATGTTTCATATAGTTATTGCAAAATTTATTGTTTTTGCCTTTTTTTTTTGAGTTTTTAGTCTTTATTACGTTTTTATATTCATTTGCTAACAAAAGAGTAAATCAAAAATTATTTTAAAAAAAGAATAAATTGAATTGATCATATATATGGAAGGAAGAAGTTGTAAAAATATTTAGAAAACAAAAAACATACAAAAAAATTACTGATGATCAAAAAACAAAGAGTAATTATATGAATGGGAAAAGAACAATATAAAGATACTAATATTCAAAACCTTGAATAAAATAAGTATGAATCATTCAAAAGAAACAGAAATATTTTTTTTTTAAAAAAAAAAGGTTTATATTTGACAAAAAAAAAGCACAAAATTCAGAATAGATTCATTTAATAAACTCATTTGTATAAAAAAAAATAGCTTCAGAAGAGAGTTAGTTTACTGCTAATGGAAAGGAAATATTTTGATTCCTCTTAAAAAAGTGAACTAGGCAAATTCATAATTTCTATTCCATAAATTCTTGTCAATGTAGCTGCTGTTATTATTATGTGATTATTCAAATGGTAAAGTAGATGATGAGCTGCTTATCAGTCCACATAAACCAGCGTGATAAGTATAATGAATTTTGCTCAAGCTTAAAAACCAAGGAACACCAAGATCTACTTTCTCAGAACTTCATATTTCCTGAGACATTAATGGATTACATGGGAATTATCATTCTCTTATATTTCCATCATGTCAAGTAATACAAAAATATGCTTTCATATTCCAAAAGTTATAAAAATGTCAGCCAAAACAAAAATTGGAGGACTAATGGCAGATAGAATGTGAATATAGGTGGTTATTTTATTTAGCTTCCTATAATTATAAATCCCTTTCAGAAAAAAGATTACATGATTTGAAAGAATTGTCCTAATATTAAATGGAACACTGTCAAACTTTGTGAAGTTAGAAGAAAAAATGAAGACAATTGATTTGAAATATGAACATGTTTTATTATAAAAACACTCATATTAGAAGCATATGTGGAATGGGAGTGCTTATAAATAAATATAACAATATTTGAAGATTGACAAAATATCAGATGCAGTGGCAAGATTAGTTATTCAATTTAATGGAAGATACAAAATGCAGATATTTGTCTGAAGTTTTGTAATGATGGAAATAGTCCGTCATATCACATCTTACAAAATGCAGATAATTCAAATTTATGTCCCAGCAGATTTTCATTCTAATTAACAAGTAGATGGTTTTTATTTAGATATAGAGAATATTTTTGATTAGACTAGTCATTTTAAAATTGACATAAAAAATGTTAATGCTGGAATTCGAAAATGATTAAAAGGTGAAAGTTCTGTGAATAAATAAGGATATGGAGAAAAAAATGTGCGGGTAAAGATACTAACAGAAATTTCTAAAAAAAAAAAATCTGTACATATTAAAATTCCTTTTTAAAAAAAAAATCTCACAGAAAATGTACGTGTTAATTATCAAAATGAATTAGAGTTAGGTTATATTTTAATAAAATATGTTTTTTTCAAGAATACAATGTACTTAAGTGATTTTCAATATAGATTGATCTTCAAATAGTAAGATGTAAGATACATCTCAATTCTAAGAGAGACAAAGGCTATAAAAAAATAACAGTATTAACAAATGATATACCTAATTTTCATAAATATTCTAATAAATTTATGCTAGAAATTACAAATTGTTTTTAAAATTAAAAGACTTATATGACTGATATTCAATTTAAGTACAAAACAATTCATTATAATAATAATGGTAATGGAAAACTAAAAAAAGTTGTCAAGCATCGCCTTGCAAGCAAGTAGTTGCTTGCAGACGGTTGTGGGTTCGCCTCCCGGCTGATGCTATGACATATGAAAAAAAAAAAAACTAAAGAAAGTTTAAAATTTTTAATAAAAATAATAACTAAGCATTGCCTTCAACCAGGTTGGTCATAATCATAGAACTATAATAAAATATACGAATAAAAATAAATAAATACATTAAAATTAAATATGCCATTTACATGATAATGCAACACTACTAATACAATAATAATAATAATAATAATAATATTATTATTATTATTATTATTATTATTATTATTATTATTATTATTATTATTATTATTATTTAAATTAAGAAAATAAAATATTTTATTAAACAATTCATTAGTTAATTTTCAAATTAAGATTTGGCAATGTATGAAAAGAAGAAATATGAAAATATTTTAAAATGATCCATTTAGAAGAATTACACTATATGAAATTCTGTAAAAATATTTAAAAAAAAATAATTATAAAAAATAATTTAAAAAGTTATAAAAAAATACAGGTGTCAAAAATAAGATATAACATTTTAATACTGGAAAGAGGAATTTATTTCAACAATAAGAAAAAAAGTTGGCACTATAACCAAAAGTAGTGAAGGGATCTACATCATAAACTGTACTGAAAAGTTTCACAGAAATATACATAGTAATTAAAAAATTAAGAAAGATTAAAAAAGATTTAGAAACATTAAAGATCTATTAATCTTTTATCAATACTGTACATTTTTATTAACATTATAACTAGACTACAGAGCTTTGGATTCTAACCAATTAAAAAAATAACAGATTTAAAAGCAGTTTTAGCATAATATATCTTATCCAGATATGAGAAGTTATAGAAAGAACTAATGATTATGAGTTGCATTTATGCTTTATGTTTGTACATTATTTAAAAGAAATTTAACTGCAAGCATTTCCAATCTGATTAAAGTTTTGCAATATTAAGATTACAAACTCAGAATATTATCAAATTTTAAATAATAGTTATCACCATGCAACAGTAGCAATTGAAATATATGTTGATACTGAGACTACCATCAGTAAAGATTCCATAGCTCCAAAAAATTTTAATGCAATTTTAAAAATATAAAATGAGAAGTTAAAGAAATAAAATATATGAAGATTATTTAGACCATTTAGATTTTTGAAGATGATATTATTTTTGCAAATAATGCTTCACAGTTTAAGAAATGTTATAAGAATTATTAGTGGAAAATATTAAAACTAAATGATAAAAGTTTAATGTTTAATGATTTTTCACAGAAGAAAGTAAAGATTGATAATCATGAATTAGAGGAAGTTACCAACTATAAATACTTTGCTAAGTTTGTTAATAGAGATGGAAACATTATGGATAAAATTAATTATAGAATTAAATTTGGATGGAGTGTTTTTGACAGAAATAATATTAAAAGAAAATATACTTAAGTGTTTGAAAAAGGTTTAAAATAGATGTGTTTTATCAGTTCTTACATAAAGATCAGAAACTTATAAGCTTAACCATGGAGGAATATAAAGACTTCAAATCATGCAACAAAATATAGAGAGATGTGTATTGAAAGTAATAAGATGAACAAATATATATCACTGAAAGAATTAAGACGCTAAAAGGGATTTGCTGGATATGCCACTAGAATAGGTGATAAATGGACGGTTTAACACTGGATCCCAAGAGACTGAAAAAAACTTAAGAGAAATCACATAGGAAATGACTGAATAAAATAAAGACTGCTGGAATAATGTGGATAAATTGGACTAAATTTGGCTTTCATCTAGCAGTGTATCAATAACGATTCAAAATAATATCAAAAACAAAAAAAATTGTTTTTGAACTTTCTAAACAATCAATTTAAATTCTTAATTTTTTTTTATAACTACAAACAGAATATTACAATGCACTTATAAAAGAACAATGATTATATGCAATGCCAAACCACTAACAAATGATATAATGGTCTAGCAAAATATAAACTCTTAGTTACTCGTGGTAAAAATTGAAGATTGCAAACTAAAATAAATTCAATTCAAAAAGAAATCAAAAAACAAATTTAAAAAAATTATTTTATTGAAATGAAAATTTTTCTAGTTACAGTGACATAAAATGTCAAATTCATGCAATTATACAAATGCTATACATAAAAAAAAGTATGATTTGATTCACTGCCAATGGTAATATTTTAATAAAATCAAAGAAATCTCGTCTTCTATAATCAATCTTAATGAAAATAGTTTAACCAGAGAGAAAAATTACTATCGCACTGAAAAAAAAGCTATATTCTTTTTTTTTTTTAAATAATGGCAAAAAGGAATCAGAAACAGAATACAGTACGAGAAAAAAAAATTATAAAGGCAATTAATTAAAAATTGAATTAACTATATGATAAGTAGAAGTTATATGGATAGATTACAAAAGACAAAAAATAGAAATGAATAAACACTGATCTTAAAAGAAATCAATAAAAGATAACCAAAGCCACAGTCTTAATAAGATACAAAGCTACTTCAGCAAAAAAATGGATACCAAAGACTAGTTAGATTAATACAACCTACTCAGAACTGGGGCTTTATTTTGAGATATTAAATTTATACTAAATTTACTATTATTTAAATAAAAATAAGTTGATACAAGCTTTTCCTTGTAAATGCATTTTTGCTTAATAACTTCTATCAGAGGAAAAACATTTTTCAAAATAAAAAATACTTTTGAGAAATATTAAAAGTAATATACATTGAATGGATTAATATTTTCAAGATGGAGAATGAAATCTTGAATGTAAAAGATTATAATAAATTAATAGAATTTGCAAGTAAGCAAAAACAAGTATTTAATGTAGAAGAACAGTTAAATAATTTAGATCATTTCAAGATTTCAATACTTATCTTTATGTGTTTAGTATTTATTTTTTTAGTACATTTTAAATTAGATATTGACAATTCAATTATGAATAAATTATGTTTTAACTTATTAAAACATTATTAATATTGATGTATATTTTATCATTTACACAAACATTCATTCTGCCTTATCAGGCACTAAGAAGAAAGACCACAGTGTTTCTTGATCTTAAACTCAGAGGTAAAAAGCCAATAAACTCACCACGCTGGCTAATTAAACTTGGTTGGAGAGCTTTTGGTAGAAATAACTTGATACTAAAAGGAAATATGCCTATGTGTTTGAAAAGAATGGTTTTTAACAAATGTGTTTTACCAGTTCTTACTTATGGATCTGAGACTTGGACACTTAATAGAAGAGCAATACAGAGACTTCAGACCACTCAAAGGAGTATAGAGAGATGTATGTTGGGAGTAACAAGAAGAGATCGAAAACGCAATGTATGGGTAAGACAACAAACAGGTGTTACTGACCTTATTGAAAAAATTAAAAGATTGAAATGGAGTTGGGCTGGACATATTGCTAGAAGAAATGATAATAGATGGACAATTGAAATTTTAAACTGGATTCCAAGAGATTTTAAAAGACCCAGAAAGAGACCACATGTGAGATGGATGGATGAAATAAGAAAATGTGCAGGGGTGTTGTGGAAAAGAGAAGCTAAAGATCGGAGAAGATGGATTAAACTTGGAGAGACCTTCATCCTGCAGTGGATTGATAATGGTTGATGATGATGATGATATTTTATCAAACATTAAATATTGCTTTTTAATGATTAAAATTATGAATACATGAAGATGAACACTCTATAGCTGCACTGAACAAGCACATATTGTCCAATCTTTTTCATGAATATTCTAGCTTTTTGACCTGGAATAAAGCCTGTGCTGCAGTGGTGCTAAAAATAATTTAATACAAAACAGTATGATATTAGAATATTGCAATAAGAACTGTCACTATCAATAATTTTACGATACATATTTTGTTTATCAATCTCATGTAGCAATCTCTTAGTAATAAGTTTGTGTAGTATTTAAACTCATCAGACACATATAATTAGGGGCTTCATAAAACTTAATCCAATCCTGCAAATGACTAAAATGAAATTTATAAAATCACAATAATTTCAGTTATGGAGAATTTACCTTAAATATCAGAACACTATTTTTTAAACCTATTATCACTTGAAGTTATTAAAAAACCTTCAAATGAAACAATCATAATACCAAATGACTTTTTCAAGAGACAGATAAAGAAAAGCCATACTGCTAAAATTTGGTGCTGTCAATAGTATTTACATATATTATTATTCATGAGTGATATAAATCTATAGTTAATTCGTAATCTATAAATTCTAATAAAACGAAAGTTTAATACAATACTTATACTAAAAAAACCGAATCATATTTTTCTTTATAAAATATATATATATCATCTTTCCACACTAGAAATTTAACACTGTATTGTCAAAAAAATGTGTACAAAATAAAACGAAAACCTTAAGTTTATTGCAAGAAAAGCAGTGGGTGTATATGGGTGTGTGATATATTAACAGAAATAAGGGTTAATTTCATTTACAATACAATTACAATAATATGGTAAATTTTAGAAGCTATACGACATCCCAAATTTTATTTCCGAGTTTGACAATTATTTAATCTAGGAACTGTAGTTAGCATTAAAAAAAAAAAAATCAAATTAAAGTACAACCTAAAACAAATTCAATAAAAAATGCAGACTATTGAAATTAGTGCTTTGGGTGGGGGGGGGGGCAAAAAACCCGAACGAAAAAAATTTATTGCTATAGCTTTTTATTAATTTCCAGGTAAGCAATTTCACAAATGAGATACAAAACGTTTTCCAGAGTTCCAAAATATTTTTGCCTAGGGCCCGCATTAAGTTAAGTACTTAACTGCTAACAAGAGAAAGATTTATTGATTTGTTCGAAAACTGATTATCCTAATAAAATATATGAATTAAGGTTAACCGTTGAATCACTAAGGATATTTTTCCGAGGAATGCTGCTTTTATTAAAATGCAAATCTAGATAATATAATCATACGTTAAATATTAACTAGTTATACAAATGTATTTTTTAAAATAACTAAATGGATCGATTATTTTAAAAAAATCTACATCCGGTTCAAATTTTTATCAATTAAAAATACTGGCAAAAATAACTGACTAAAAATTGAAATTCAGATGAAAATTAGAAAGAATAGTCAGATATTATAAACTGACACCTATAAATTCCTTTGGCTATCGTACCAGGAACAGCAAGTGAACAAAAAAGATTAGCTTATCTATCTACCGAATTAGTAAATATTTTTTCCATCTCTATTTCACAATTAAAATATGTACTTATTATAATATAAATTGATCTAATAGCAAAATTATTATTACTTTTTAACATTCTATTCATATAAGGTAATCACACTACGTTAAAAAAGCAATAGTTGAACTATTATTTAATCTAAAAAAAATTATTAATCTATAAAAGATTAAAAAATATATACATAAAACATATCCATATAATAATAGAATATAAACAGTCATAGAATATTTCATTATTAAAATTAAAAATAAGTTCTAAAATGATTTTTTTTTTTAAAAAAAAAGATAAATTTTATCAGTGAGATGTCATTAGTTTCTCAATCTTTCCACCGGTCAACAGAAATAAATTCTATGTTAGCTTAAAAATAATTTTAAGTCAAGTATTTTAAAATTTAAAATATGAAAGGAGATACTTACGCTAAATTGAAATTTTTATTTATTTAATGTAACTTAAATATAATTCCTTGATTGAACTAAGAATTTAAATCCAACAAGATAACAGATAGAAAATGGCCGCCATTAGCATGTATAATTGAAAACGAGATTGCAGTACGCCCACAAATTCACGTGTTTTATTAGCACATGATAAAAAAAAAATGTTTAATTTTATCCAGTTCAAAATTACAGCCAGTAAACTAAATTTTCAAAAAAAAGTGTAATTGTAATTTGATGCTATAAAATTTTACTCGCAGATTTTTAAGCCAAAATTTTTTTAAAAAATTGAAAATATACATGTAGAAACGTCACTTTCCTAGCAACGGATGTTGTTACATGGCGTTTAGTTAATATACAATATTTACTTCTTTTACCATTTTCTTTTTAATCAATTATTATTTTAACATTCTAAGTGATAAGTGTTGATCTGTATATTATTTATAATTTAATGAATTAACGGTGAAGCTGTATATTTTTGAGGTAACCTTAATTAGTAAAAAAATCACATTTTAATTAATTAAAATTGACAGGTACCCTTTACATATATTGGAATTACGATGATATCCTGATTGTGCGCTTTGGTGATATGAGTGAGCCTTTATTTATTTATAAATGTATCTCTAAACACTAGAATTTATTAAAACTTACAATGTAATTTAAATTGTGATACTTTTGAATAAATTGTGTGAAAAGAGTTTGTGTGATGCATATTTAGCTATGACGGCTGGATCTATTTAAACAGGTAATTATATATATATCCTGTACTTTTAATTATTTTTTCATGATATGATAGTAAATATGTAAATAAAAAGTATTGCTTATAAAAATCATTCCAACTAGACTTTCTTTACTTAGGCTTATACTATAATGTAAATATTTTATATTGATTCCATCATTCTACAAAAAATTACATCTTTATTTAAAACTAAATGACTTTCTATTAATTTTTATTTTTTTTTTAAAAAAAAGACGGTAAGGTTTTTGTATCTCTTTTAAAAATATTAAACATTCCTAAGACATGTATAATAAATTTCGCTAAAAATAATTAACAATAAAAAATTGAATTTTTCTCAGGTAGATTCAGTAAGTAACGATTGCAAAAATAAATTTATAATGTATGAATAATAATGCTTCTGAAAAATCAGTTTTATACAATACTGTACTCTGAAATAATGTTCTGAGAAACAAGATCCCACGAAGGGGTGGGGGAACAAGGTACAAATCAAATATAGATTTCGTACACAAGTATTGTATATAGATTTTTTAAATTTTTATTTATATAGCAACAGGTTATTGTAGTTTTTGTTTTGTTTTGTTTTGAGAATAAGAATGAAATTTATCTCTTTGATGTAAAGCGTTTGTGTATGGCTTTTAATACAAATACCCCATTCTCCCCTCACACATTTTGCTGTCTTGATTGGGCTTAGGTGAATTTCTATGGTATGTGTATTGTATAAAAATTTATGAAAGTGATGACACGCGAATAAAAAAAAAAATTGGAAAGGACACCCCCCCCCCATTAAAAAAGTTCGCGCAATTTAAACAAACAATAATAGTAATAATAACGTCATGATAAAAGATAATCTTGATGCTATTTTTTTTCAGTGAAACTTCCAATAGACTGTATAACTGAAATGAAAGGCACTCATTGAGTAAATATTCCATTTACAACTCTGATGCTCAAATGTAACATGCCCCCTTAAGCAATTATCCAAATAGAATTATTACTACTCATAAGAACATAACAGTGGTGTATTGTTAGCAGAAAAATGAAAGATTATATAAAATGATATAAAAATAAATTCTATCTCCAATATTAGAATTTGAATCTAAGTATAGCAAATAAGCTATCCTTTCATTTACTAAGAGGATACTCCCATTATGAATCTGTGTTCTAATTATAGTCATTAGTTTTTTTATTACTTTCTTTACTCTTTGAAAATTTATAAATATTCCCTAAAAAAGTAATTGAATAGCAGTATTACTAAGGATTTTATTGAGAAGATTAAGCATGAGAAGTGACAGTTGCTTCAATTCATAAATCTTAAGCTCCAAAGTCTGCCACTCCACTAAATCACACAGGGCATAAATACCCCCTTAATACTTTTTTCTTTATACTATACTGTTTCTTCTGTCTTTATTTCATTGCCTTGTAGTATATGTCCCATCCAATTAATTTTCTTTCTTATAACTTTTTTTTTTTTTGAGAAAAGGAATTCAGAAAATCTTAGCCTTTGGCTATTGACCAATAGTCAGCTGCCATTTTAGATAAATTGTACAATTTTTTTTACAAGAAATCATACTTTTCAAGCCTCTTTTGTGCAAAGAAGCTAAATGTAAACTAATGTTGTGTGCTTGATTTCAAATCCATCACTAACATTTTTTTTGCTAGGAATCCTAAATTATTTCTGATTTTCACAAGACAGGATAGAATAAGGAATCAATCAGTAGCAAAAAAGAATTAAGTGAATTGAAATTAATAAGACTATCACTAAAATTATCTAACTAAAATGAATAATGGATCGTGATTAGATATGAAAATGAATATATTTTATTGGCTTCTATGGATATTCTTGACTTTTTTTTTCCAGTTATGGTGGCTAATATAATTTCAAAATGAATATAGCCTGAATGACTTCATTAAGATTATTGGTCTGTTGGTGAGCACACACTCATATGATTTGTGTATTTGCATATTCTTTGATGAGAAGATTGTATGAACTCTGATAATGGTTTGATCTAATATTCTCTTCTTTTATGCTAGAATAGAAATTGATTTCTGAACTCTTTGAGTTATGTTTGTTGGTAATAGGAAAGGGAAGTGAGATAAGTGTGCCTTGAAAAAGACTATATAAAATAGTCAAAACGTTGGATTTTTTTTTCATGACTATAGTCATATAAAAAACAAGTTTTAAAAAGAAGGAGTTAGTTTGTTTTATTTCTATTTTGGATATTTATGAACTATTTTGTAAAGAAGAACTCTGTGCTTGATATATTAAATTATTTGTTTTGTTTTTTTTTAATATGTGTAATTGCAAATAAATGCTTCAGTGTTGGACAGCTTTCCTTCACAAATGCTTTATTCTTATAGATATTATACTTTTAAGTGATAAGATTATTTCTGCTGAAGCTTATAAAAAAATACAAACGACCACAAGTCACTATAATCTGATTACTTTATTAGAATGTATTTCATACAAATTAGTTGTTAAGTTACCTTTATCTGTTCATTTTTTATATGCTTAGCTAATGTATGAATGTATTCTAAAATAATTATTTTTAACTTTGCATGTATATGTATGGATAATTGAGTCAATTATAACCTAAATAAATGGTTATTAGTTTTCATAATTCAAGTTGCCAGTGCCATTTTATATAGCAGTTTGCATTTCAAATGTTCACATTAACATTTATTAGTTTTGTGTTTTATCTAAGGAAAAAAACAATTAATTAAAGAGAATCTTTAACCACTGAGCAAATAAGAAAGTTATTATGAATTGAACAATTATAATATTTGAAACTGATCCTTTCAGCATGGTACACTAGTAAAGGCTGAAAATGCATGCCTTTTTATTTAAATTAAATTATTTCTGAGTGGTAAACCTATTTCAAATCACTAATGTTGATTTTGGAGAGGTGACTGGCAGATAATACCTGTTTTACATTCAATCATCTCCATTATTATCTACTTTATATGTGACTCTATAAAAGTTACATTGATTAGTTATATTTAAAGGTAGTCTTTACAGGTCACCAGTACAATATATTATTCCTATTAGTATATATTGGTATTAAAATATTTTTGTATTATATATATGAATTGAGAATACAACAAATAGATTGCACTTTGTGTGCTAGCTATGAGGGCAATGAAATTGGACTCAAAAATATGGCAAAAAAAATTTAAGATCTTTGAATTGAATTTTTGATGTGTTAGTACTTGCTACTTATTTTGTTTTAGAATTATATGTGACATTACATGACAATATTATCCAGAAAGATTTCCCACATATTGATGGTTCTTTAGATATATATCAAATGCAGTATAGACAATGAAACATCTGAATCTTTCATAGATATTGATGGTATATGACCAAATGACCAGAATCAGCAATATGGGTTGTAAAATTTTTCATAATGTTATTGATGTGTAGAAATTATTAGTTGAGACTGATGGATGGTGAATAGAGGAATGATCTTCAGATATGAGGTTTAACTATGAACAGGATGGAAACCAAGAGTAACTCCCGAAGCTTTGTTGGTTAAGATATTGGTTTATCAAAAGGGAGATACTATTTTCAGTACAGACAATCTTTTATTTCTTCTTCCAAATTTTAATTACACACACAGCTATTATGATTTCAGTTTCTTTTTTTTTTTTAGTTCAAGTTTTCAAGAATTAAAAAAGCAATGGTGGTTATATGTTTAGTAAATTAGCAGTGCTTAGTTGTAATCTTTTCTGTAGGCAGTGCAAACTCTAATGAATAAGATTACAACTGGATTTGAAATAGGAGTTTAGCTAGCAAAGATTGTATATTTAAGCAGTACTACTATTTGTGGATTCTTCTGCCTATGAGGGAAATGAAAAGACTCGAATAAATATTGTCTAAAAATGGTCTGTCTCAAACAACTTGGCTAGGGGTTATATTTGGTGAATTAGCAGGAGGCAATAGTAGTATTAAAGATAAGCATTATCTCTTTTTTTTATAAATATATGTACATTGAATGTACAAACTTTACTTGACACCTTCAAGACTTGAATGGAGAGCAAGAAGCTATTAAAATGTAAGTTTGATATAGCTGCTCTTAAGTCTACAAGTTGTTTTGGAAGAGCATATCAGTCAGTTAAAGGAAAATGCATGGTATTGGATTTGTTGTATATTCAAACATTGTATTTTCTGTTTCTTGATATATTAATGAAAGATGAATGGTATTAAAATCTGATTTATGAATGGTATTAAAATCTGATTTATACAATAGCATATGTGCTTGTTTATTAGTGTGTATGCTCAAATATTAGTTTCAGAGAATTTTTTGGTATCCATTGTTACATCAGTATCATTAAAATTTGATTTTTTTTTTTTGGATACATTAAAGTATTTTTTAGTAAAAATTTGGACAAAAGCCATTAAAAATAAAGGTATTGCTTCTGTAAATTCAAATGATCTGAATTGAATGATATAAATAATTTATTCCGGCAGAAAAATCTCATAAAAGAACATAGATGGATCTATACTCAAAACAGCGGCATATAATATAATATAATATAATATAATATAATTAGCTTCTGTAAATTCAAATAGTCTGTTGTTTATTATACTGTTGCTCATCGATGAATTGAATGATATAAATAATTTATTCCGGCAGAAAAATCTCATAAAAGAACATAGATGGATCTATACTCAAAACAGTGGCATATAATAGATTATAATATAATTAGGAGTCAGAATGCAAGAAAATTTCATATTGTGTGAACACTTTTAAACACAGATCGTTGGACAGATAGATTAGTACCTTCAAGACTAAAATGTTTATTTGCATTAAAAAGTAAATCTTATTCCAACTGTATTCACAAGAAAATTGATGGTGATTATTTAGAAGATCTACTATTCATGAATAAAATTTATTAACTATTAAACACTAACATTGCTAATTTGGATTTTTAGGATTATCATGTCACTGAGGCATGGAATTCTCTTAAGGAATGTGGTATAGATACAAATACATGTATTCTTGGGTTCACTAAAAAGATGAATCATGATTGTTTTTAAGAATGATCTTATTATTAGAAATTTATGCAGAATACTATATTAACTATGGAGGTTCAAAATAAATGTAGAGATTTAAAAGCAGTTCAACAACTGGCCAGATTTTAAAATAACATGGATTAAAACTTCAGAGGAGAGATAGATATTTGCTTACCATGATCATTTAAATTTCTTTTGATACAATGAAAGCAGCATATGAACCTGAAAAACAATATCATAATCCTATTAAATCCAGAAACGGTGCTCTTTTGTATGCCATTAATGATATTTTGGACATAGAAGAAACATTTTTTATGATATTTTAAACAGATAGAAGAAACATTTTGATTATTTTTGAATAATGATAGAAAAGTTAAGATGGATAATTTTTAATGATATATTCATTTTATATTCTTATTTAGTTTGGTCAAAGATCTCTATCTTAGTGAAATCAAAACAGTTTGTTATAATCTTAAAAATAGGAAGACTGCAACTCCTTATGAGATACCTGGAGAAGTTTAAAATATGGTGATGATATATTACCTTTAAAAATATTGGAATATTTATCGTAATATATGGACTCATGAAGTTGTGCTGCCTGATCTTAAGAATATTTTTATTAAAACAGGCAAAACTCTCCATACAGTAGTGCCACTCAGTGCAAGCCAGAGTAAATCAATGGATGCCAGAAGGCTTGAGAGGCACTACTGTATGGAGAGTTTTGCCTGTTTTAATAACAGTTATGAGCAAGCATAAGAAATGGTGATCATGTGATGTTTAGTGGTTTAATATTTTTATTGTTTTAATTTTTAAAAATAAAAAGACTATGACAAAATTGAAGTAAATATTATAAACTATCATTACCACTGCATATTTTCAAGGCTTATGTTGAATAGGTTACTTCCAATCATAGATGATTTTGTAACCAGCGAATTGATTGCAATTTTAAAGAATAAATTGCATTATAAATATTTGATAGGCAAATATGAGAATAGTGTCTGGAACAAAAAAAGTTATTTATATATTGCTATTATTAATTTTGTTGAAAATATTTGACTCAATTCATCAAATAGATCTATGAAAACTACTAGGGTATCCACCAGGGTTTATTCATATTATATAATTTCTACATGGTAGAATGAGAAAAAGTGTTGTTACTACAAAATATAAGACATTTGAAATGAAAACCATTATGTTCCAGCTCCAGTTTTGTTTTTGATGTATTGGTTTTTGGGATAAATAATTTAATGAAATAGAGATTAGATTTGATGGTGGAATTTTTAATATGAAGAAATTTAAAATCAAAAACAAAAACGTTATTTTTTTTGTCTTCTGGATTTACATTAGGCTAATACTCCATAGAATGTACTTAATGTTTTGAATACAAAAATTGGTTTAATATACAAAATTAACAAGGCGTATGCCACACTTGAATGAGAAGCTATAAAGATACCTGCTTTGACATCTCCAAACGTTGGACTATCTAGTTCATTTGCATATGCTTTGCATACTGTTTTGTTTCCCTTGCCCTATTTTTTCATTCTGCAGCTCACAGTACTGCTATGAACATGAGGCAAAAGACCTCGAAAGCGCTTAGCGTGTAATAATTTCTGTGTATCTTTATAGCTTCTCATTCAAGTGTGGCATACGCTTTGTTAATTTTGTATATTAAATTATCGAATGAGAAGTCTTAAAATCTTTAATACTTTAAAAATTGGTTTAGTAATTTTTTTAAAAAAGCTAAACTTCTTTATCACCATGTGAAAGAATTAAATTTCTTTGCAACTTGTAACTTGAATGTTTACCAGCTTGAGAATATGAACCAATTTAAATATCTTGATAGCTTATTAAGTATAAAGATAGTTTTAGATGTTGAGGGGTATCACAGATTCCAATGTTCTGCTGCTGCTTTTAACAAGTTAGAACATAGAATATTTCATCACAGTGAAATAATTATTGTAATAAAGTAACTATTGTAATGAAATACGTTGTCACATTTATTATATGGAAGTAAGATTTGGATATCCTACCAACACAATATAATAGCATTAGAAAAGTTTCATTTAAAAATGTTCCATAAAGTTTTAAAAATACAATAGCAGAATCATATAGCCAAACAATATATTTTTCAGTCCATTATTATAAAATCACATTTTCATTGGATTGATCATGTGGGGTAAATGATTTAATACAAAACTTCCTAAAATAATGTTTTATAGTGAACCTGAGCATGGTTTTCATGGGAGAGATAAATCCCATTTTTTTAGGACAATATAGGACAGTATACTATATTGAAATGCTACAATTAGATGTGGTGTTAAACTATTTCAGAAAGAAAAGTTTTTTGTAGAAGAAATGAAATGACATAACAAAATATCAAATTGATAGAATAATGGATCAGTATATTCTATACATGGACATATATATATAGTTCTCTGATTGATTTATATAGTCATCACAAAGCTTTTATCTACTATATTATTACTATTGTTATTATTTGTTTAGGCTTTATACTTTTTCTTTCCGAGCTGGAATGTCTATATTCATCTGTGAATGGGTGCTCCCACTGAGCAACATTTAGCAGTGGTGACTAGTAACGTATTTTCATAAAAAAACATCTGATAGAAAATTAGTGTGCAAATATAGCAGCCAAATAGAGCTCCTGGTCCCATTGTGCTACAATTGTGGAGGACTCAACAAATTTATGACATATTTTTGAATATCATATGGTGCTACAGACTATCGATTTTTCAGGTAGTGGAAAAATTTCATAGGTGTAAACAGGATTTGGGGGGGATATCCATAACCATTCTACCTTGTTTGACTATTGATATAATTAATTTATACTGAAGGAGAAATTCGAGATGGAAAAAAATAATAAATTTTTTACTTAAACTCTACTTAATCATAGTGAACTAATATTTATTCATGCAGTGTTCTTTAGTATTAGGGAAGAGGTTTTTACTCTGAAGTGTATTTTTTTTTTTTTTTGATATTTTATCTTTATTCTTGTTATGCAGATCTTCTGCTACACTATATTTTTGTATTACAACCTATAGATTTAATTGTACACGTATTAAAAGATTAGGTTGCCTCTGCTTCTACCAAACCTTTCTTTTATAATTTAACTCATTATGGATATGTTCAGAATCATCATTATCATCTATTAATTGGTGACTACACTAGTATGTGAATCTTCCGAGAAATAAATTGAAGACTTTCAATCAGCAGCACCAATTTTTTGAAATAATTATGCTGACTTGGAATTATTATCAAATATGTCTATTTATATATTTTGGTACATGTATGTTACATCAAGACTACAATGCATAGTACTATTTTTTTAACTTGCTTTAAAGATCCATAGTAACTGTAACGATTTTCAATGTAACATACTGTTATTTAGACATCTATAATAGCATAATGTTAGTACCGACTACTTTCTAATTATTGTGCATTGATGAATAGGTTTTGATTCCATCTATTCATCTAGTAGCCAACTTTTCTTCTTTCATTTTATTTAAACTCTTCATTGATAAAAAAATTGTAACTGAATCTAATCGAATGTTGTGACTGGACTATCATCTGGTATCCATTGTTATCTCAAGCTTGTACAGAATTATACAAAGTGAATTTTTAGACTTCTACTTTTAAATATGAACTGTGATAGACATATCGTAAAGCAATTATAAGTCTATATTCTCATGCCTGAATAAAATGCCATTTTAATAGTAGTTGACTTCAAGGTCTTTGAGGGATTCTTGATGTTTAAATACTCTGTAGTTAGTATGAAATTTTATCACAATTTTTGTATTTAACATGAAATATTTTAGATAATTTTTCTCAACTGACTGGTTTATATCTTTTTATTTTTGTAACATAATTTTGCAAATTGCATTAACAAAATAATAGCTTTCAGCAAACAAAAGTAAAAAATCATTAAGAAATATTTTATTTTAAATTGGTTCAAATTATAAGCAAATGGTTAGATAATTTTTCTATCTATTCTTAAATCTTAAACAATTGCTGTTCAGGTCAGAGATTATTAAATTTCTTTTTTATATAGCATATACTTTCATTCATTTTAATGAATAAATATATCAAATATTATTAAATATGTGCTTAAATTTAAATGCCTCACAAACTCTCCTTATTTTTACTTTTATAAATATACAGTTAAAAACTTCAGAAAAATACAATCTGCTGCCATGACATGCTTCAGTAAAAACAAGTCAAGGGGGCGGATAGCAATTTTCTTATTTTTTGGTTTGGGTATTTATAAAAATATAAGTTAAGTAAATCTGAATTTATACTTGATTTTTAGAAATGTTTACATTAAACTCTCAAAAAATACATTTTATTATTATCATTTATTTATATTATATTATTTGTATATTTTTATTATTATTAAAAGTTGTATGAATATATTTGACTTACAGATATCATGGAAAGTTTGGGTGATCTAAAACAAGAAGATCTTCTTATAATTAAATATTTAGAAGAAATTTCTAGGCCTTATCATCAAAAGCCTATAGTTTTGTAAGTTTTATTTTACCTAGAGTCTGTTGCTTATTTAACAAACATCTATATCTCCATCTGTCTATGTTATATTATAAATGTGAAAGTCTGATTTATGCTACTTTGTAACTCAACAAATATTGTACCAGTTTTGATTAATCTTGCATGATTTTCTTTAGAGAACTTTATAGGTTATGAATTTTTGCTTTATGTTATTTGTTTTAAAATGTTGATAATTTACCATCACAATCTTTTTTATACATAGTTTGTATTCTTAAAATAAGGCTCTGATTATTAAACACATACTATTAAAAAGAAAATGTAAATTACCTGATTTTTAAGCAAAAAAAAAATGTTTTCAAATTTTCTGTGTAGTTTTATATATATATAAAGGCAGAATTTAATATTAACCCCCATTCATTAACTAAAATACTAATAGATGCTAATAAAAAGTAGGCTGAATTTAAGCAATCAATAAATAAATAAATCAGTGCAAGTAATAATCCTCCATTATTTATCTTCTAAAAAATATTGACTTATGATAATTTTCAAGAAGCTAACTTTTCTACAATTGTTTTGTAAATTATTTTAAATAATATTGAAAATTATCCAATACAATAAATTTCTTTTAAAAATAATAGCAGTATACGTAATAAATTAACAATCTTTTGTTAAGTGCTTTATAAATTACTTTAAACAATATTTGGTACTTCCGTATTATTCCGGCAGTGATGAAAGATGCTGGCATGAACAAATGTGTATATAAAGACTGAATTAAACACATTTACAACCTTCTAAAAAGGGAATGAATTAATTTTGTAAGTGAATATTAAATAATATTCCAATGAAGAGAAAGTTATTAGTCAAAATGTTGGCTTTGTTGCTAATTTTACAGCCATGATATTGCACTATGTTCACAGTTTAGACAAACAATGGTGGTGTTTCATTCAGTATTGTTGTAAAAGAGTAGGTATTCATAATGGAACATAGTTTGAGGTAAGAAAGTTCAGTCCATTATAGTGGGCCTAAGAAACAACATGTTATAAATTGCCAGAATTTCTTGGTTCATTTCCACTAAGTAAAGCTATAGTTGTCTATTTTTCAAAATAAATTTTTTTTATAAGTTTAGATGGTGAAAGTTCTCACAAAAAAAAAATGTAAATGCACGTTAATAGATAGTCAAAATAAGAGTCATAGATTACATGACCCTATTCTCTTAAGCTTCCAAGTTATAAACAATGAGGATTGCCAATTCCTCAACAAGCTTTGTGATAAAGGCTTAGCTATAGAAAGCATTTAAAATATCTCTGTCAGGACCCCCCCCCAAACCTCTGACCATGGTTTCGTGCTTTGGCACTCATCAGAGAGACCCTAGCACCTCTACAAATATGTGAAACACATTTTATGTCAGGATTCATGATCCAGACTTGCAATTTTTGTTGTGAATAGTTATAGTATGTTATTACACAGCATATGCATTGTTTCAGAGCTGTCACTTCAGACAGTTTGCAGAAAGAACCAATCACTTTTTAACTTGGGTAAACATATTACAATTACGGCCGTTATGAATAATAATATGTGTTAATGAAATTAATTAATCAAATCATACACAAGCATGAAAATCAATAAATAGTTAGCCACTTATGACAGTGCATAAAGAAATCCAACAACTGTCTTAAAACTATACATTATTTTTCCTGGGGAACAGGGACACCAGCAGGTGATCCTGGAAATTAAATCAGTGTAATTCCTCAGTCCATATGTCAACATGATATTTATTAGTTAAATTACAAATGCACGATTTTATTTAAGATATATATTTATATTTAATGTTTTCATGATTATATGAGTAAATAAAATAGTTTTTGTCTTACTGCGTATTATTTTGTATTATTTCCCAATGTTTTGACAAAATGCCATCTGCCATTGTCAAAGTTATGACATTGGTGGGTGATACTTCATCAAAACATTGGGAAGTAATACAAAATAATGCACGTTAAATCCAAAAATTGTTATACATATATATATATAATGAAAAAGACATATATCATAAATTCACAAATATAATGCCAAAAAAGATATCTCTTGAAGCTAATTACCATATATAAATGAATATTATCTGCAATCATTCAAATTAGAATGGCATGATTTAGATCAAGACAAAAAAATTAATAATAATAAAACTCTTGAAAAATATATATTTATTTAAATATATTATAACTTCTAAATAGCATACCATGAACAAATTCCATGAAACTAATTACTATTTACAACTGATTATGCCTTAGATATATATATATTGCAACCAGTTGGCTACATGGCTGCACTAAAAGAAAAAGATAATAAGAATTAAATAGTTGGCAATATATTGCTCAGAATTTAATTAAAGGATTCTTTCATTAATGGGGAAATGTAATATTTAAATTTCTTAGACCTTTTTTGTTTAAAGGATCATTATTTAACTCAATATTTTTAAATCACCATATGATAGTGTGAAAATTATTTTAATAAGTTATAAATGATTATAAAGGGGAGCGAGAGAATTGTGAAGGAATGTAAACAAGTTTTTTTAGTTCTCTCCCTCTGCAGTAGTTATAATTAATTAGTAGTTTTAATTTAAACTATGAAAGTGTACTAAGAAAAGAATCAAATTCTTTTTTTTTTTTTGTACCTTATTTAATTAATGTTGATTTTAATCTTTTTTTTTTAAGTGATTAAGTTTTATGTTTAAGAGTATTTTTTTTTTTTTGTAAAAGAAAAAAAATATATAAGATTTTAATTCCTTTGTAAATTTTATTTTTAATCAGAGTTATTTTTCAATGTCTTTGATTAAAAGTTGTATGTATGGGAATTTATTTAATTGGTTGTTGTGGAAATTATCATCTGAGAGACAAATTGTGATTGGCTTGTGGGCAAAATTGTTCTAGAAAAAAGATAAGGAGATGGTCAATAAATGAGAAGACCCTAGTGTCTGGTGAGAAGTAAAAGATTTCTATCAGCTCTTGAAGAGAGAGCAGCCCAAGCTTAATCCAGCTGATAAAGAAAAAAGCACGTCTTTAACAAATTATTAAATGGAATAGCAGAAGTTTTAATCAAGCTTTTAGCATACTATGAGTTTAGCCCTAAAAATGGTATGAACAATGAAAACCATGTGCTAAATTCAGCTAAAAGCTAGGCATCATCTTCCTCCATGTATCCTACCTTCACTGGAAGAAAATATAGGAAAGGTAAAACCCCCACCTTTAACCAAGAGCATGAGTCTTGGTCTACATCTGTCTCACCTGGAATTTCAAGAGGAGAACTAAATCAAAATTTTCTATTTTTCATTTACTTGGAATTGCTACAGACCCAGAAAATGACAAATTTAACCAGACCTATGTTAGAAGCCTTTGGAGAAAAATACAACTGAAAAACTGGAAATTGTAATTGGAAAGACATAAACAAGAAAGTTGTACCTAGAGGTTTTATTTTTTTATGTGTATACACTTTTTTTGTTGTTAATTTTTTTTTCTTTTGTTTCATAAAAATAATAATAATTTGGTTTTTGTGTTGTGTAAGAATTGATAATAGTAAATACT